>VXBL01004729.1:449982-575785 GCA_013400195.1 Aramus guarauna | reverse complement strand
AAAAAAAAAAAAAAAAAAGTAAAGTTGCTGATTTTTGTGTGTCAAGACCTTCACATGTTCTTCAGTTGTATCTCTGGGATTCTGTAGTGACCAGCAATCCAGAGAATCTTATTTGCTGCATTTCAAATCACTGAGTTGAAGAAGGAATAAGGTACAGATCTATTTCTCAGTATTAGAAAAACAGATTTAAGGCACATTGATTCAGCTATTTAAAAGTATTTTAATTGCATTACTCAGCAACCTAACTCTTCTTTGTTTCCTTGTAATAAAGATTACATTTGAGAATTTCAATTTTATTCTTCCTTGAACTCTGAGCTCCAAGAAATATACTCTCTTATATCTGAAGACAAGAAGCAAATGCTACTTTTTTGTTATATTTATTTGCTCTAGTGTTAACACTGAGTCATCAGAATATGTCTCATGGGCTAGGATGCTCTATGAGGGAAAAAAAATAAAAATCTTTAAATCTAATCCTGCTAGAATTTTACTAATCTGCAAAGGACTAGTCATAATGTTTTCAAGGTAATTTACCTAGCTGCAAAAAGCTAATCATCTATCATCACATGCCTGTACTTAGGGTAATTTTTTTCTATGAGCATTTATCCTGCACTTAACAAAAGTGAGGTTGATGTACATCTTACTCCCTAGTCACACAGTACTGAAGACTAATCTTTGTGCATTTAACTCTAGATTTGATTATGCAGTATAATTTTGTGATATTGGTGAATTTTCTCATCTCAATTTTATGTGAAGTTGTATTGGATGGTTCAGTTCCCAACAAAAATATGCATGTGGTAACCTTGCTATATTGTAAATTTTTTTATTTTTTTATTTTTAAATAACATAAAACCTACCATCACACCAACAATTTGTAATCAAACATTAATCCTAACACATTGTATTACACTTCTCTTAAAAATAAACTTTCTTCATGGAACTTTGTCAAAAATCTTCAAATATTCAATGATATAGTATCAACTGTTGTTAATTTCATTCATAAGCTTGCTGAGTTTTCAGACTTCCCATTAAGTTCCACATTCCTCTTCAAAAGTTATATGGATTTTTCTTCAACATGTTTAACCATGCATCTCCTAGTTCTGTTCTTTTTTATAATCATTACCAGTTTTCTAACTGTGGAAATTGGCCAATTGCTCATCAGGGAAGATTTTTGACATGTTCATCCCCTTCCACTACTGTGACAGAAAGGCTAACTTAACGTATTGGGTTTGTGCATCAAGGTTTTGGTGTGTGTGGGGTTACAGGGGTGGCTTCTGCAAGAAGCTGCTAGAAGCTTCCCCCATGTTTGATAGAGCCAATGTCAGTCAGCTCCAAGATGGACCTGCTGCTGGCCAAGGCCAAGCCAATCAGCACCTCTGTGATAACATATTTAAGAAGGGAAAAAAAAAAACAACCAAAAAAACCTTCCAAACCCAACAACTTAAGGGGAGCTTTTGCAGCCAGAAAGAGAAGAGAGAAGATGTAAGAACCTCTGAAGACACCAAGGTCAGTGCAGAAGGAGGGGGAGGAGGTGCTCCAGGNTGGAGCAGAGGAAGAGCGTGAGGTAATCTCCCCCTGAGGAGGAAGGAGCGGGAGACACAACCTTTGATGAACTGACTCCAACCCCCATTCCCCATCCCCCTGTGCTGCTGAGGGGGGAGGAGGTTGAAACTGGGAGTGAAGATGAGCCTGGGAAGATGGGAGGGATGGGGGGAGGTGTTTTAAGATTTGGTTTTATTTCTCATTGCTCTGCTCTGTTTTGCTTGGTAATAACTTGGATGAGTTTCCTCTCTCTAAGTTCAGTCTGTTTTGCTCGTGACGATAATAAGTGAGTGATCTCTCCCTGTCCTTATCTCGACCCACAAGCCTTTCATGATACCTTTTCTCCCCTGTCTAGTTAAGGATGGATAGTGATAGAGCTGGTCTGGTGGGCACCTGGCCTCCAGCCAGGGTCAACCGACCACACTTAACCTTAAGATCAACATTTGTACTTCAAACACTTCATATCTAGGCTCTTTCAGACCTACACAGAAAAGACCGTCTCATCCCAGCAACTTGCTATGGTTCTGTTTATTGATTTTCTTTACGTCTCTTCTATAACTGCTTCCATTATGACACAATCCCTTAGAGCAAAAGGAATAGTTCTAATGCAGGGCCTCTCTGGCTACGTCAGTAATGTAATGTAACAAATACAACATAACATACCATTTACTTAGCTTTTCTGTAATGACATTGTCCTTTAATATATTTTTGGCCTTGAAATTCTGTTGACACTTTAATAAGTTGCCTGCTTTTCTCGTGTATTAGTGTATTAGTGTATTTCTAGTGTATTAGTGGTTAGATCAGGTTCACATGTTCTAAAGCTGTTTCTCAAAACCCTGTTGGCCATACTATCTGCTACCCTTATTTGAACATGATTTCTTTTCCTGGAATACATATTTTAATTTCTATTAGATTCCTTGCCTGTGTTGTTTCACCACCTCTTTTGGTGATCCTTTTAGATTTTGCTTCTGACTGGTAAGACTTTAAAATGATATTTCTACATGATTTCCAGGTCACCAGTAAATACTTACATTTTTGCTGTTGTCTTCAAATTCATTTCAATGAGCTTCCTCAGTTTGATATAGCTCCCCATGCAAAGTGAAAAATTACTTTTAGTTTTTTTTTTTTTTCTCTTTTAGTCTTTTTTTTTTTCTCTTCCCTTCCTCCGAGGGTGTCCTATTTGAGCACATAGTGGACACCTTGGATACATTCTGAGCACGTTATTGTCACATTTACTCTCATTGAGAAAATCTGCTCTGCTTTAGGCAAGCTATTTCTCTATTCATTTGATACTTTTATCTTAATGCTGAAATAAAAAGGTATAATGTTCTCTGCCCTTCAGTTACTTATATGTAGTCTTAACTGTAACTCTAAATATAGCTCAATATATGAATATATTTTTTATTAGAAATTCACCCATGAACCAAACCAGTGTATTTCCTGGTATGCTACATAAGTAAAACTTTAAACTACCTAGTTAGTCAGCAACTGATTATCAAAATAATAGAAAAGTATAAAATTAAGTGCAATACAATAGGGAAGAGAATGTAACCTTTTAAATTCATAACAACAAAACAACTTCTGCAGCAGTTGGAGTACACAAATGCATGTTAAATAGAGTTGTGATTCATTATATTAACTTATGTTAGCACACAGATACACTTCAGGATATAAATAAGAATATATAGTAAAAAAGTGCCAGTGAATACCTAAAAACTGGAAGTAAAGTTTTGTTGTGTAAGATACTGTTCCTTCAAGAGAGTGTGAGATCAGCAAAAAGCTGTTATGCATGTAGATTCCGAGTGAAATATCAAGAAACATAAAATCTTAAAAGAGGAGGCTATCCTCTTTAAGCTGGATAATGGTCTTGCTTACCACTCCTATAGTAGGTTGACTAACTGCTATATGTAGCCCAGTCAAGAAGGAAAAGACGATTGAATTCCATTTTAAAACAATGCAGTCTCAGTCTCTTAATTGCAGGTTTTTCCATTCCACAGAACCGTCCCCTTGTCCCCACTGTCATAGTCAATGTGAAGATGACAAAACTTGTGCAAAGAATTAAATACGAGTCTTACACATGTGACCACCAACACATCCCACATAAAATATCTTCTTCCAGTTGAGTGGGTTACCGAAGTCTTATTAGACAAGAGTGAGGGCCTTCAGACTGCTGCCTGAGATTAAATTAGAAACATGCATATTTATCAGGTATAGCTAGTACAGATGACTGGATTAGTTTCTTTAATTCCAGTTATTAATTAATTGACTTACCTTGGATATTAAGTGATACTACATAATCCTATCCTACTTCAGCATCTTTAAGTCTTTGGAAAATAAATATTTACTTATCTGTGTGTATAAATGGTAGGGATTTTTTTTTTCCTTCTAAGAACAGAATCTCCTGCAGCCACCTTGTCTGTCCTAAAAAAATCTTCAAAGAAAATTATGTACCTCTGATGTTAACACTTAATACAGAAACAAGCATAGATTTACTTAAACTAGTACTAAAAGCTGTTTTTCTCTCCACCTCAAAACAAATGATGGAATAACCTTTTTTTTTAAGGAATAATAATGTTTTTCTACTGGAAAAATCTACATATTCAAAGCAAACAAACAAATGTCAGTTTTTAATATCCTAAATAAATAAATAAATAAATAAAATCACATACTTTGTTCTGCATTTTTGATCTGTGCTTTTTATATGCTTTTATTGCCAAATAAATTAGAAACTGTTTGTCAGTTAATTTACATATTTTATCATGTACATGGTATTCTCAGTAATACTAAAGTTCCCTGTTACATTTTCCTTGTTTATTCATGATGTTTATTCAAAGTAACAGTTGCATCTAAGCAGATATATTTAAAATTAGGGCTTGGATATACATGTCTGATTTCAGATATATTTTTGTAGTAAAGAATATAAAAATTAAGGCTAAAAAAATAAAAATTTACATAGCTTAAACTATTTCTCCTTCTTTCTAACATTTCCTTCATTAAACTATGCTTCTAAAAATTGGCAGCAGATTTAGTTCAACAGAAAATGAAGTACCTGGTTTTATGGTGCACTCTATTTAACTAATCCCTTAAATACCTTGGAAATTAGGATTCTCTGGCAGCTGATTTTAATGAGGTCATTGTAATTAACTACTATTCTCCATTTCTCATGCTTTATTTACCATTATATTACATTAGAACTTCTTAAATGAAAGCTTGGAATAATTACACACAGCATTTATTATTCAATGGACATTGTAAAGCCATATTATGAATTCCAAATGTATATGCAAAAGGTCAGACATTAAAAGTAATGCTTGGTGTGGGTATATGTATGTGTCTGTATTTATTTTTATTATTTTCCAAGCTTTCTAGCATTAATAACCTTTATAGTTCATTCCAGTAACATTTTCAAACTTTCTCTGATATGAAGAGAACAGCTTTAAGAAAAGCTGAGATTTTAACTTAATCACATTTTCCAAAACTGTCGCATTTTTGGCAAAATACCAGCTATCTGCACGTCTGTATAGAAAGATCTTGTTTTTGTTCCCAAAGCCATTTGTGTATTTTACAGCAAACAGTCACTTGTCATAAGAAAAATGAGCCCACTATCTCCAAGAAGTCTATACTGATAACCAATTATCTACTTAATTACTGCCAAATCCACTAGGTGCAACTTAGCTTTTATCTTTTTGGCTTTTTGACTTAATAGTTCTTGGTGTACAATAGTCTCCTTTCCATGGAGGAGGAGTAGTGAACGTGTTCATACAGAAAAGTGTCTGTAGTGTGAGGTTTATAGGTTAAGGTAAACTCAGACCTAGATGACTACTCTTTTACTTTCTCAGGAATCTTCTAACTGCTAAATTTTTTCACACACAGACAACAAGTAACCCCACAATCCCTCCAAAATAGTGTTTGTTGTATGCTTTAATCTCAAGCAGTATTGCTTCCACACAGTGTATTCAGATATTTCACTGTATCTACTATTTCTTATGTTGCTGCTTTAAGTCATGCCCTGCTGAGCATGCAAGCACAATAAATCCTGTTCATACAGTCCAAATGCAAATTGAAAAATATACCATCCTAACAAGCTCTTTGAATCCCCATTGGTGACCTTTTAAGAAACCTGTCTCTCTCTACTGACTATATTGGGAGGAAAGCTTGGAACAATAAAGCAATGGGCATATATTTGTAAAAATGGGCAGTAGAATCTTGGGAACAAAAATTTAGTATTCAAAAGATTTTTCAGTTACTATATAATAACATTTTGTTCAGAAGTCCTTCAATTACCTTTTCAAGTCTGACTATTAAGAACAAACTTTTCAGAGTATGTAACATTTGACTCTTATTTCATATATTCAAATCCTAAATTATTTCAATTCTAATTCTAATAAATCAGGTCATGGTTTATGTGATTCTGTAAAACAGATCTCTTATTCTGAGCAAAAATAAAATGAGAAATGGTTTGTAAGTAGCCAACATATGACAACTTTAAGCAAAGCATTCTGCTTAAGTAAGTGGTTAAAAACTACTACTGAGTAGTTTTAAAAGAAAAGCATCAATCTTAATTTCTTGTTTTATGGTGTAATGTAATGAAGTTGAATTATTTACCTAGCAACCACTGAAACTCATGTTATCCTCAGAGTTTCTGGCCAAGGCCCTTTCCTTATAGGAAAAAATAGACTTTGGGCTTCTGAGAATTAATTTCAGATTCTGCAAGAATTTTTCTTTAGTGATTATAAGCCATCTTGCCTTTGTATCCTCACTGTATCTCCCTTCTCTTCTACTCTATCATTCAATCCTCTTCCACCTCCAAAGTATGAAGACAATGTGTTTATTGCAAACTTAATTCTCTGCCACAGATACTTTATTTTTAAGTAAATTAATCATATTGAGGAATAAGCCTCTTGCAGAGAACTGGGGGGAAAAAAAAACCCAAAACAAACAAACAAAAAACAAAACAAAACAAAACAACAACAAAAAAAAAAACACCAACCAGCGTGGCATGTTAAATTAATGAAATAATTAAATTTAAATACAAGTGTTTTTAACAAAAAATAATTAGTGAGCAGTAACCCAAAATACAGCTACTACTATCCATCTATGGTATCCCTATAATAACATCTGATCCTGATCTCAGTCAGATTTTAGATATAGATTCGATCCGTTCTATTAAAATCGTGTTTTTCTCGGGTTATTTTACAAAGATGAAAATTTTAAATACTACAGATGGAAGTTAAAGGATGTTAGACTTCTAACAACTATGTTGTGCCTTTTAAAATATTGTTTTTAATTGCTTATATATGATAGCCGATATTTGGGAATATAATCAAGCATTCTCAAAAGCTGCAGAGGGACCATTTACAATGGCATGTAGTATGTAGTGATGCAACAAGGGGTAATGACCTTAAGATGAAAGATGAGAGACTTAGATTAGATAGTATGAAAAAATTCTTCACTATGAGCTTGGTGTGGTGCTGGAACTGGTTGCCCAGAGAAGCTGTGGATGTCCCCTCCCTGGAAGTGTTCAAGGCCAGGTTGGATGGGGCTTTGGGCAACCTGGTCTAGTGGAGGGTGTCCTTGTCCATGGCGGGAGTGTTGGAACTAGATGATCTTTGAGGTCCCTTCCAACCCAAACCATTCTATGATTCTATGATGATTTTATGATTCTACATTTGTACTCCAAAAATGCAGAATAGGATAAAAAAAGCTCATGAAATTTCCAACTGCTTTGATCAAAATTTTTGCATCCAAAGTACTATAAACACAAAAAAAATCTTTGATTATTATATGTATAAAATAGACCATCACATGCCAGTTCTATCCGATAGTTCTTTTAACATACTTCAGCATTTTTAAGAAATGTAAATTAGATTACCTAGCAATTCACCTTGTCTTTACCTACCTATCCTAAATAAAAATAAGCCAAGGAAGTATTTTGCCTAATGTGGCTCAGTCTTTCATCTTCATCTATACTTACATATTTGCCTATAACAAGAACATTCTCAATTCTTTATGATATTGTCAAGAATGGTGAAAATGATAATTTTATTTTTTTCTTGCAATTTTTAATAGTAATCTATGATTTATCATGTAAACAATTGGCTGACTAAAGTAATGGTATCAAAAGACCAAACCAGTATGCCACAACCACATTAGAATATATCTTCACTATGTAAAAACTGCATTAAAATGTAACCTGTAAAGCCTCTGATTAACTAATCAATATTGAATGATTGACTAAAAAATCTGTCAACATATAATTTATTACAAGATAAAAAAATAGAAAGATTAAGCTTTTATGTGCAGTCTTCCATCCTAAAAGTTTTCAGATACAAACCTGATCTGAGCTACGCCAAATAGCTGTGACCAGCTAATACAAAGAGTAAGAAACAAACAAACAAAATTGTACAGAAAAGTATGAATTACTGCAAATTACCCAAAAGCTACTGTCAGATTATGTACTTCCTTTTATATGTCAGTTTTCAGGAAAACATTTCTTTGGAAGATGAGGCTGCAGGCACTCCTTTTCACAGCTCCTAATAATGCAAATTATTCTCCAGGTCTTATGACATAGGAGTGGACATGTAATTCAAGGTTCTCTCTCTTTCCTCATAATGCATATACATATGCTTTTTAGTATGGTCTTTAATCACTAAACCACCACTGCTATAGTATACAATTGTGTACATAAGACTGGGAATTAAGATTTCTTGTTGCAATCATAGTTAAGAATGTTCCTGTTGTAAATCATGGTATGGAATTGCTCTGTGAGCAATCCCAGGACTTTTTTTTTTTCTTTTAAACAAAAGATTCATAGTACATATGAATATTTTGCGTACTGATGTTTTATTAAAAAAAAAACAAACATAGGCAGTTCATGACAATATTTGAGATTGTTAGATATAACTTTCAGATGGAGATTTTTTGAAGCCTGGATTCAAATATTTCCAATGATTAAAAACAGACCATAATGAAAAGTAGCAATATTTTTTTGTGATCAATAAATGATTTCTTCTGGTAGGAACAAGGTTTTTACGCAGTCATAAATGTGATTTCCCATTACAGAGCTTTTTTTTTAAGTCTGTAAACAATTGTTGTTCGCTACCAAACATTTAAAATTAACTATAGTTGGTGAAGCTAAGAGAAATCATTAATCATCATCTCTGTCATAGGAATATTGCCTCTGCATATGGTAATTACATCCTGCTCTTAACATCCACCATGAAATGCCAAATAGCTTAGCATATTAGCCTGGATAATCTTCACATGTGTTCATAAAAGAATGAAGCCAACGATTTGGTTCACTTCCCACACTTATTAGAGAGGCTCAAGGTCATTTTAAATAATGATTTCAACCCAATGCAAGTCATTCCTAATGCACATAGGACTAGGCCATAGAAAATATTTGGTGCATAAAGGTACAATTGCAAAAACATCATCTTTATTCACTGAACAGATTTTGGAAAACTCATCCTCTATGATGCTGAAAGCCTCTGCTCAGCTTTGATCTAACTCTAAAATCACCAGTTACTGACTTTCAGGGTCTGTAGACACTCATACTTTCCACTTTTGCACATTCCCAGGAAAGTGAGTTTTGACAGACCGAGCAATTAATCAGCCAGTTATTGCTGAGACCCAACCAGACCCAAAACATCAGTATTCCCCAACAAAGATTTGCTATGGTGCTTGATGAACCAGACATTTTCAGAGAATGCTTAAAGCCATCCCAAACAGTTGCTCTTCCAATATAATAGAGCCATGGGCTCCATTTTCTTTTTTAATTCTGAATGTAGAATGTATTTTTGCCTACATTTTAACTAAAAGGTTAGATTTTAGACCCATAAATCCTCTCTTTATATGGTTCATTCAAACTCATTTACCATCTCTCAGGAGTATGTCTTAAGTTATGTCAAGTTATTCAGAATGGGTATAGAGATGATACTCTGTTCTCCTCTCGAGATTCTACTATTCAGTGAAAATGTCCATATTAATTGCAACAAGAGTTTTTACTTAGTAGAGTCTTATTTTGGACCCTGTATCAGTTTCACCCTGATGTTATCCATGTTATTTATCCAACCATTTTTTTCATGAAAATGATCACATATTAAGGACACAAATTCTCTTAGAAGAGAAAAAGCTTTTCTATGTTCTTTGAATTACGCTCTTTACAAGACCAATTCTATACATTGTAAAGCAGGTCCCTTGAGCCCAGAGAGCTGGAGTGTTAAAAGTTCTCCTTTCCTTTCCTCTGACCTACTTAGCTCCAAACATGAGCAAAATGAGAATACACATTAGTAATATTTCCCTTTTCCATATTCTGAGATGCCTTACTCCTTCTGTAAAGCTATATGGTTAAATATGGTTCACAGGAATTTAGCAGAAGAACTTAGACTCTAAATTGATATTAAACATTTAAAAGTTTAGAGAAAATTATAAGTAATTTTTTTTTTAAATGTTTTTTACTTCATACTTAAAGCATTAGATCAAAATATTACAGGTATAAAGGGTGTTCAGGTTCACAATTTTTTTTTTCTTAAAATAAATAAGAAAATGAAAAATTACATATAAACTAAAGTGTATTGTATACCACTTTTCATTATAACACTATCAGTTTTAATGGAGTTTCAAAAATACAGCTGGCACAATGGAGGAATCTCATTTCTCTCTTAATGCCAGGTAGGGAGACTGGTGGTCAAAGGCCAAAATTCAGCTCTCAAACTGTTTCTGCCAGTTCCCTGTAATTGAAAGCTAATCAACTGATATCAGCTTTCTCACAGCTATATAAATGTTCTGTTTTTCTTGAGCTAAATCCCACAAAAGTAGAAAGCATTGATTACATGGGAAAAATATACTATAATACATCACTGCAACATATCTACAAATCTTCATCGACTCTGAACTGAAGGTAAAAATAATATAACACAATCAGGTGAAAATTACAAAGTTAAGGCATTTTCGTTGAGCCTACTGTGTGACATCACATCCTAAGGAAGTGTGGGGTTTGTCATCTTTGAAATAAGGCCTTGTTGATCCAGGAAAAAAAATGGTCCAGTTAGAATCAGTGACAGATATCCACTACCCCTTCTATTATACAATTTTCTTTTTCTTTTATTAAAATGGCAGTCCTTCCAAGCAAAACACTCTCCATTTAGTGAATGTTAAAATAAATATCACTGGAAGATTGCTAAATAGATTATAAGTAGCATGAATAGACACAGTTATTGCATTATTGATAAAGAAATTCTTTATGTTCCACTACTCATGAAAAAGACCTCCCAAAAGAAGAAAACCTTTCTCCTCTTATACATAATAATCTTACTCACTGACTCCTCTCTAGAAAAAACATTCATATCTCATTTTAAATTGAGGAAGAAACTTCTGCTTTCCATTGCACACAGTCTACAAGTTTGAACACATTTACAAAAGTTTTAGGGCCAGTTTTCCAATTTCTGTCACTGAAGTTTGGTGTTCAGTGCTATGATGTTTTTGTTCAATAATGAAAGTACTAAGGTTCTTCAAATGCTTATAATTTTGGTTATTCTTTATAGTTGACAGTTTATATTTTTTTCTGTTTTGCTGGTACTACACCATTCACTTTGCAACAGAAACAACCCCACAAAGAAAATCCATATTCTATTTAAAATAAATTTATTCAAATTGGAAATAGATTTAACAGCTTTTTTGTCTTCATATTATGAAAAGGAATTGAAATTAAGATGACATAGAGGAGATTTTATTTTAACTTATAAAGCAAAATTTAATTTTATAATTTGGCATTTTTATCTTAATTGTTTGTTAATATTGGGATACATGGGACAGTTTTTGTGCCTAATCTTACAGAGTATGTGAAAAGAATATTGTTTTTTTTCTGAAGTGGCTATCAACATCAATTGCTGGTAAGAACTAATACCAAAATAGACTTTTCTTACTGTCTAAATATGAACATGCTTATGCTTGAGATAGATAGAGAGTCAATGGTAATATAACTAAAGTCAGGAGATTCCTGAAATGTATGGAGTCATTCATATCCATAAATGTTTGAATGATTGGATCTTCAATGCATTCCAAGGCTGAATTTTTCCAGAGATCACATGTCCAACAGATTAAATAGTGTAATGTTGCATATACAAAATATTTCATCTATGTGGTTTCAAAAATTTTTTTTTTAAAAAGAAACAAACATATTGTGACATCCAGAGTATACTTAATTCTCTATTTAGATACTTATATCTATATTTATCTTATACTCTGTTGTAAATTCACTAATTCAAGAATACAGGTAGACATAGAGGACAACATTACTATTAACCTCTATCCACAATAATAATTTGCAGCAATATTTATCCAATGTTATTAACATCTTGAAATACTATTTGAGTTGTTAAATGTTATTTTTATTAAAGATAACACTGAAAAGGGCTTTGTACTAAAAGACAATTTTTTAAAAATTGTTTCTTCTAATTTTGTACCTGTTTCTTCCATATGAAAAAGCAAGAATAGTAACAACAGCAAATATAATAAATTAAAAACTGCTCTTACCATGACAACTGGGCAGGGCTCTGTTCCATCCAGGTCTTCCATCATCTCCCATGATACATGTGAGTGTAGAATATCCCTGAAGAACATAACCTGCATCGCAGTAATATGTGACTGTTGACCCCAGTTTATAATCCATTCCAAGTCTTGTTCCATTCATTATATTTCCAGGATCAAAGCAAGACTCACGAAGCTTTGCTATAGAAGAAAAAAATACAAACATAATTCTGAATATAGCCTAAAACATTACAAATATTTTCTGCATTTCTCTGAAGGTCTTCTTTGAGCACTCCATAGACACATAATGTTCTGTTATTTTTTTTTTTTAAGAATCCTTCCATTCTATATCAAATGTTCTGTCTCCTTCATTTTAAAGACTGTACAAGTTATTATATAATGACCAAAACCATGTTTCCAGTATTTTTCTTAGATAATTGCTAAAGAGCTCCATTATGAGAACTATTTTTCCAGAGTTCACTGTGACCAATGATGCAGTTTTATACTTAAATGAAGTTAGAACTATGGACACTGTCCCAGTAGACAAGACACATCCTAGTTTTAAAATCTGTTCTGACAACTGGTAAGTGGGGGAAACTAATGCAAGTAGTTTGTGACAAAAAGTATGCAAACAAGAATTTCTTCAAAATTAATAGACGCCAAATGAATACTTATATACATGCATACTGTGTGATGTATTTTCATATAGCTTTTCTTTCCTCACTGAGGGACAAAACATGAAAATATTTCTTAAATTTATCTCTTTTTTATGATTTATAGCTATTTGTTTCCAAACATTGAAATAAATGATACATAAATTCAAACATATGCATATGCTCTTATCTTTGCTTTCCTTTTCCTTCTATAATGTGAATAAGAATGCGTTTAATATCCAAGACATCACAAACTTCACAAAAATAACCACTTGGCACTTCTAATTAACATTACTATCCAGAAGGGGAGAAAAGGTAAACATTTTGGAAAAATTTAAAAAGTTTTTCCATTAATAAAAAAACAGTAAATATATTAGGAAATTATAGAAGCTGGAATGAAGCAGATGATTTTGTGCTATGCAGGATGGAGTTTGGAGTAATTTATTTTATCAGGCAGAAGACAGAAATTTCAAGTTTTCTTCTTTACCATTTAAGAGTGTTGTGGTGAAGATCATTAGGGAACACATTCACCTTCTGCAAGATCAGTGCTAACTTTCTAATACATCAAGAGAAGTGTTTTTTACCAGACATATATGCACTGTGGAACTTTCTACTACAGGTAGGTATGGTTGCCAAAAGACTATATGATTTTTGAAATTCCTGGAAGGCTATTTAAGAGCTTTAAATACAAAGACAATTCATCTGATTCTGGCAGTCTCTAAGCTGAAGTTTCTGAAAACTTAGAGATAATAGGGAGAAAATATTATATATTTTACTTTCATATAGTTTAGCCAAATATCAGCTATTGCTCATTACTAGAGACAAGCTAATGAAGTAAGCAGATTGTTGGTTTGATCCCCTATAAGGCCATTTAGGTGTTGTATTATTTCTGAGAGGAGAGAAAGAATTACAAAACCATAAAAGTACATTTACATTTTAAGATGGAAGCACAGAACAATTCTTTTCAAATTTCAACTTCACATTTTCCAAAAGAATGTGAAAATCTCCTAATGAGGTTAACATTTTATTAGGATTTGCTTATCTAACCTACAAAGCATGCTTCTGATGTGAAAACCAGTACAATAACAAGTAATAGGTATATCACATAGTTAATTGGATTGAAAGCAGCCCTGAGGAGAAGGACTTGAGAATGTTGCTTGATGAAAAGCTCTACAGGAGCCAGCATGTGCACTTGCAGCCCAGAAAGCCACCCATGTCCTGGGCTGCATCAAAAGAAGTGTGACCAGCAAGTCGAGGGAGGTGATTCTGCCCCTATGCTGTTGTGAGACCCCACCTGCAGTACTGCATCCAGCTCTGGGGGCCCCAGTACAAGAAGCACATGGAGCTGTTGGAGTGAGTCCAGAGGAGGGCCACGGAGATGATCAGAGGGCTGGAGGAGAGGTGCTCCTCCTGAAGAAGGTTGTTCAGCCTAGAGAAGAGAAGGCTCAGGGAACACCTTATATCAGCCTTCCAATAACTGAACGGGGACTACAGGAAAAATGGAGAGGGACTTTTTACAAGGGCATGTAGTGATACAACAAGGGGTAATGGGTTTAAACTAAAAGAGAGTGGATTTAGACTTTGGGCAACCTGGTCTAGTGGAGGGTGTCCCTGACCATGTCAGGAGTGTTGGAACTAGATGATCTTTGAGGTCCCTTCTAACCCAAACCATTCTGTGATTCTATGACTTATTAAGAACAGATGTCTGATATTCACATTGATTCATTTAGGTAGTTGTAGCATGGTGCCTGTAACATCTCTGTCACGTTCTGAATGGCAAGGCTTCAAAATACAGTATGACATTAGAAAAAGAAAAGCTAAAACTTTTGTAACACTCAAAAAATCTGGGTTGACAATCAAAAGTTAAGGGATACAATTTACTAGAAAATTTGTAAGTTATCACATAGATGTTAATAATTATTATGTAAGTGACTTGAGAAGTCACTTGAAAAGTCTGACAGAACTTAGGGCAAGATGAAATTTTTTTCAAGTCCAAATTCTCAAATTAACAAAACCAACTAAAGAAACAAAACCAAAAAAGGATCATTTATTTTAGTATTATAGCTAACATTTGGACAATATCAAGAAAACATTTTTTTCTTCTTACTGAACTGATACTGATACATTTGTATTGAAAAACAACTTAAATTGTAAAATCACCATCCCTGAGTTTATGATAAGAAATCCATGTTTTAGAATTCCAATCAGATCCTTGGATAAAGTAAAGATTAGTATTACATGAGAAATTAAAGAGAGAATAAGAGAAAGGAATCTATTATGTCTGGTGCATAAATCAAAAACTGAGGAAAGACATGATCTGTCACAGCACAAATTTTCTCTAGGGAAAAGTTACAACCCTGTAATTTTCTATTCCCCAAAGTTACAGTTATGACAGACTCCTGAAGTTGCTGACTAAACAGTAAAACTGTCACTATAGAAATACAGTTTCTTAATAACTATTCTGAAAAATAAAGCCCAAAATACTTAACACCTTCAAACTACTTTTGGAAACCTGAAGTAGCTGCTAAGTGAACTTGTAAAGAAAAAGTCAGTGTATGATGCTACAATATATGAAGAATGAAATTAAATGTGTCAACAGGATTCATCAGGTCTAGCTGAGAACCAGTGAAAAAAAAAGAGCAAATAAGAAGACTGTATTAGCAAATTTATAAAAGTAAAATAGAAGTGCTCCCAGGAGTCAGGAGGAAAAGTCACCATCAATTTCATTTTGCTCCAGCTGAAGAACTCAAAACATTGATGACCCCTGTAGCCCTTCCTGTTTCTTTCCCAAGCATACTAGCATCATGAAACTGACAACACAGGAGGGCAGTGGCAGGTTTAGCAGAACATCAGAGAAAATGCTGGAGAGTGTATGCACTACAATTTTATCCGTATTATTATGATAATTTTTTTCCTGCAGTAGTATTTTTTTAAATTATTTTCTGTAATAAATAGGTATGGACTAAAAATAATTGTTTCATTAAGCAGTTAAGGTTTGAGCTACGATAACACTATATTCTTGACTGTGCATATTAGGTGTAAATTCTTTTTGCCCATAATAAAATTCTGCAACATGCTTCAAGAAAAACAACTTCTTTGATAACTTCAGCATACCACTGGATCAATTAAGGTTTCTGAAATACAGGCTGAAAACAGGTAGCGATATGTGCTCCTGCAATCTCAAATTCAATAAGGAAGTCTCTGTTGGCTACCAGATGATAACAATGCCAAAACCCTCTAGAAAAGTAGTATCTCAGTGCATGGAAAACAACATTGAAAGCCAAGAGAAGCAGGTGCTTTGTCCAGAACTTTATGATTTACTACACCATCCCTAAGTATCAAAAAGAACTAAACCATAATAAGCTGCTTAGAGAGAACATTACAGACATACCTAACTACAGCGAATATTCCATAATTATTCTCCAGAGCACTTATTAGAACTAATAAGCTGCTCCTCCTTTATAAAATAGAAATAAATGGAAGGGAAGAACAAAACCCAACCAGAAACACTATTACAGACCAGACCTGAGACATGGGTCAAGTCTGAGATTTGTATCTGAGAAATATGGCCTGTCAATGAAGTACTACTGCCACTTAAAATAGGATTAGTCTACATATAGGACACAACTGCAGCTGCTGCAATCTGTGTGAAAAAGTTAAGTTCATCGAATCAGAACAATTTAGATTGGAAGAGATGTAGCACAACCCCCACTCAAAGCAGGGCCAATTTGAGTAGGTTGCTCAGGGCTTTGTGTAGTCCAGGTATGATTTCAAAGGATTCAGATGACAAGATAGGGTAATCAGTTCCAATGTTTGACTACTCTCAAAGTGATTTTCTTTTTTCTTAATATCTAATTGAAATTCCTCTTGTTGCAACTTGATCCCATTATCTCCCATGTTATCACCATGTGCCCTGAGAAGAGTCTGGCTCTGTATTTTCTATACACTCTCATTAGGTAGCTGAAGCAAACCCAGTTCCCTCAGCCTCTCTGTCTATGTTATATGCCCCACCCTCCTAATCAACTTAGTGACTCTGCATTGGATTGGACTTGTGTGTGTCAAAATTGTTCCAGCATTGGTAAGCCCTTAAATGTACACTTAGGGCATTATCTACACCAGGGTAAGCCCTGTACACTCCTGGTGTGATCTCAGAAGATTCAGCATGAAGGATCATCTGCCTGGATCTACTGATTCCATTCCTTCTTCCAGTCTTCCACTCTCAGCCCAAAAGGCTGCTGGCCATCCTTATCACAAGGACACGCTGCTGGTTCATGGTCAATTTGTACACAAGGCCCTTCATATTCTTTTCTGCAGAGCTTTACTCCATCCAGTCATCCCCTAATCTTTACTGCTGCATAGGTTTTTTCCACTGAAGATGCAGGACTTTACATTTGCATTTGTCAAAAGCTCCTGTCAGCCTGATTCTCCAGTCTCATGAGATCCCTTTGAACAACAATGCTACCTTCCAGAGTATTGAGATTTCTACCCAAACTGGTGTTGTCCATGAACTTGCTCTGTCCCATCATACAGGTCATCAATAAATATACTGCCTACATTATTAATCACAACTAATACTAGCAAAGAGTCCAAGATCAGCAATCAAGTCAATTTTCCACCCACATTATGCACTTATCCAGCCCATATCTCATCCAATTGGGCTCTCAGGACACTAGGAGAGAGTGTGTCAAAGGTCTTTCTGAAGTACACCACTCTCCACTTTCATCTCCTTTTAGACAGTGACATGTTTGCTGGGCACAGTTCCCCATCGTAAATTCATGCAGACTGTTCCCAAGCAGTTACTTGTCCTTCCGTTTTTCTAGAAGTAGTTTCCAGACAGATTTACTCCATAATCTTTCCAGGGACTGAGTTTAGAATGCCCATTCCTATACTTCTGCAGGTCCTCTTCTCACACTTCTTCAAGGAGTACGTGGGTGCATCTCATCTGTTCCAATGGATATATGTGCAACAATATGGTTTAATTGCTTTCAGACTCTTTCTTCCTCTACTGTGGATAATGCTGCACTCCCACAAACCCTACTAGGAGGTTCAGGGAGGACTGGGGGCAAAACATAACAGTAAAAAAAAAGAGGGTAAAAAGATATTAAGAACCACAACCTTTACCATTTTCTTTTCATTGGGTCCTCAGCCCTGATGATGAGTAACCATTTCAGCAGAGCATTTGCCCTAGTCACCTAGGGGATCATCTGCATCAACCAATTGTCATGAACACACTCAAGAAATGTTGGAGTGGTTACAACTCCTTGTGAATACCACAGCTATGCTACTTCCAGGTATCACTTATTTTCTCTTGGCCAGCTGGTCTGTGTAAGGCACCTACAACATCATCTGTAGTTGGTTTCTGCAACTAATCTAACCATTCTCTGCTCTGGAAAATGTTAATCTTTCACAGAAAAGATTACTCAAAGTGGTTTAGAACTTCTTAGGTGTACACCTTAAATCCATTCTTTACCTTTCTCTGCCTTTTCACTCCTATTTGTGATATATGACAACATTAATAGCTCCTCCCTGAAGACTGCTGCCCTGTATGTTCCCTGTTCAGTCATACATTATAAGTAAAAAAAACCCCACTTGGTTCATAAAACATTCTGTTACCTTGGTTTTGACTGGGATGGAGTTAATTTTCTTCCTAGTAGCAGGTATAGTGCTGTGTTTTGGGTTTAGGATGAGAATAATGTTGATAACATACTGATGTTTTGCTTGTGGCTAAGCAACCTTTACACTAAGACAAGGAGTCTTAAGCTTTTCATACTGCCCTGGCAGTGAGGAGGCTGGCCAAGACAGTTGACCCAAACTGGCCAAAGGGATACTCCATACCATATGGCATCATATTTAGTATATAACTGGGGCGAAGCTGGCTGGGGGTTTAGACCGCAGCTCGAGAACTAGCTGGCCATCTGCAGTCTGCGGGTGGTGAGCAATT
The DNA here is from genome assembly GCA_013400195.1 of Aramus guarauna. Taxonomy (NCBI): domain Eukaryota; kingdom Metazoa; phylum Chordata; class Aves; order Gruiformes; family Aramidae; genus Aramus; species Aramus guarauna. The sequence continues at coordinate 557,122 of VXBL01004729.1, read as the reverse complement.
GTGCTGTGCATCACTTGCTTTCTATACTCTTTTATTGTTGTTGTTATTGTTGTTTTTGTTATTATTATTTTCATTTTCTGTTATATTAAACTGTCTTTATCTCAAGCCACAAGTTTTTACTTTTTCCAATTCTCTCCCCTGTCCCACTGTGCAGGTGGGAGTGAGTGAATGGCTGTGTGGTTATTGTTAGCTGTCTGCTGGGGTAAACCACAACATCTATTAAGAGTTTTCTCCTCAATAATGTAATTATTCATTTTCACTAAATGATATGTATGTCAGTTTTCTATTTCAGATATTATGCTTACATTATTTTGATACTTACAATCCACTATGCAAGAAACTAACAAAAATCTGTTATGAATCTTTACAACTGCTCCCCTGCCAACTAATAAAATGATATCACTTTCACATTTTAAGACATAACAGTAAGTGTTCTTATGATAGTCTTAAAATAAGTTAAGCAGTGCAGTGTCATATTTAGCAGATAGTCCCAGTAAAAATAGAATAATTCACTGAGTAAGCTGGTTCTCTGCTTAAGGGATTTTGAGCAGTCCAAATTTAATAATCCTTGAATTTTTAAATAGGAATTAAAATACTTCCTTATATTTATGTCTTAGTGTTCTAAGGCAGATGTTCTCATTCTCCAGATATTTTGAGAAAAGCAGGAGATATAACCATATCAGGTGAACAGGGAAGGTTGATTCCTTTCTCAAACTTCCTGTCACTTACAAACACATAATCTAATGCCTACATCCTCTCGTTACTTAGATTTCCAGTCCCTTTACAAATGAGGCAAAAATCTACATAATTTCTTTGGCATGGTTGCTCCTGAAAGCACAGAAAGAAATAAGAGATCTTAGTGGCACACACACGCTAGCAGTAATGTTAGAAATAGTATTCTGCCCTAATTCCAAAGTACAGCGGTGCACTACTTTGTTTAAATCTAGACGAAGAACGAGAAGAGACTGTGTCCCTAATGAGTATCTTTCATACGTGGTGTACTGGTGTATGGGAGAAACCCTTTCATTCCATGAGACAAGAGTGTATTCAACAGCACAGCAGAAAAAGATTGATGCCCTTGAAAAATCAATATAATTTCTTGTTCCTTAGAAGTTCCGTGTCCCTGTTCTATAGCACTTCTATAAGTTCTATAGCACTTCCATCTGCATTTATCATTCTTCAATTTAATTGAGAAGGAAGAAGAAATATTTTTAAGTGACATGGAACAGTACATACATCTGGGCTCACCATGAGCATTTTTGAGACCTACTTTTAACTTCTTAGGACTATCTCATATGATGGAGACAGCTTCTTTACATCTGTAGAATCCAATGACTTTAAGAAAGTAAAAGGGGACTTGGTGGGTTTGCCAAAGGAACAAATGCATCAGTCTTTCCCTTGTATACCTTTGCAGTTACTAATTGCTTTCAGAATAAATGGAGAAGAAAATAAGTCCAGGGAGGTTAGGATGTATTTCCTCTATACCAGAAACATCCATATTTTCCCTCTGGTTGTCTCTATAGATTATTTGATATTTTCATATTCATTTAATATCAAATATTTCTGTTTCTTGAGCCACACAGAGGCAGTTATGAAAACTCCTACTCATTATGAATTTTACAGGCCTGTAATTTCTTGTTTATTGTGTTATGACCTCAGATAGATCTGTCTGAGACAGGTGTACAGCTCTATCATGCCCCATAATACAAAGGTCTAGTTGAAATATTTTTGCGTTTTCAATATTGGTATCCTAGATTCTAGCACATCATTTCTTCTTACAGAATCTTAAATGCACATATGCCAACGTGCCCTACTATGTAAAGGAAAAAAAAATTCTCTAAAAAACATGTATATATGCTGTTAACTTTCATCACTGTATTCTTATTTTTGAAACATGTAAGCTGCTGTCTGAATTGTTTTTCTTTGGAATCATGCATTTAACATTATCATGTATCAGCTAAATGAAATCATACTACAAGCTTGATCTTAAATTAGTACACTTAAAATATTTTATTTTGTATAGATAATACACATTATCATACTCAGGCAAAACAAAAACATTACCAGGCAGAAAACTATGAGAAATTAAAAGAGATTAAAAGTTACACTTATGCATTAAATTTTTTTAATATAAAAGAAAAAAAAAGTATTTACCTTTATACTCTAGGTGGAATCCAGTAAAACTAACAGAACCATCACTCCGAAAAGCCAGATGCATGGTATTTGAACTGCTTTCTATCCTCTCTGGAAGCTTGCTGTCTTGAAAGCTCCCAATCAATGGGCTATTACTGTCTGACCCATCATAGATATAAAGAAAATCATAATTTGGTTCTATACTGAAACTGTAGAAAAAAAAGAGAAATATTAGCTGCTTTGCCTAATATTTTCACTCTTATTAGCTTAAATAAAAGTTTACTATCCCTGTTTTCACAAAAGGAAAAAAGCCTCCAGTGTCAGAATAATAGTTTGTAGAAGTGTTTTATTGGAAAATAACAGAAATAGTATATTTATTGGTTCTCTGCTTAGAAAAAATATTTTGCTGCTAGCCAGAAAAAAGTCAACTTTTTAAAATAGAAAAAAATTAATAACAATCTTTCTAAAGAGAAATAAACAACATAGATCTACTGGAACCCTTGGCAGAACTGTTATATGATATAATGCAGTCAGCTGCAGAGTAGATGTACACAGCTTCCAGTCAGACCAAACACTTTCACATGGCCAAGGGATGATCTCCCAGTAACCCTAAAAGCATGAAGTATTTTGCCTATTATCAGTTTAAATAAAAAGATATTGTATTTAAACATCACATTTTCTTTTATATTTTAGTTAATTTTTGAAATCTAATTAATTTAATTATGTAACTATAGCTGATTAATTAATTAATTTTGAACTTAATTTTAGTTAAAGACAGAGAGTTAACTAAATTTACTTCTAAGATTGTCCCTGTAGGGAAAAAAAAAAGTTTTTTAAAAAGATTGTTAATAAAAGAATGAAAATCCATCAACTAGAATTATTTTGTCTCTGCTTGACACAGCTCCTTAAAATAAATGTAGGCATTGAAGACCTGATACAGCTCCTTCAGGGGAAATATTTCTTAACTTTTGGATTATTTAAAAAATATATTTCCTTACAAAAGAAATGCAAAAGTCAAATGTCAATAGATTTGATTTTTAAAGTGCCATAGTTTGTCTTGAGTTTAAAAGGGTTAGCTGGAGTAAGTCCCACTCAAAAGCATATTTAACAGTACTCATTGGAGTATCCAGGGTTTGGTTTACACAGTAAGGGTTTTTTTCTCACTCTGGAACAGTCTGTGTGTCATAAGTGAGGCAACTCTCAGTACGTATGCAATCTACTTTGACCAAGACTAAGCTTGTCAGCTTCTGTCAAGAATCACAGCAATAGTTCAGATTTTAAGAACAAGACAGCAATATTTGGGTTCTATAAACTGTTCACATGCTGTACTGAGCCACACTGTAAAATTATTATTTTTTTTGTTCTAAGATGGAGGATCTTTTATATCTAAATGTACAATATCAACAGGAGAATATTCTTAAATATTTTGAGCTCATGATATCTCACCAAACAAAAAAAGGTGCTACTGCACAGTAGAAAGTTGTTGAGCAACATACAATATTCTGAAATCACCAACAAAATAGTTAAATTGTTAATTGTGTACATTTAATTGAGTGATTATTTTGCTTGGAAGGAATTCTTTAAAACACATACTATATCACTGAGCACTGAGAAGTTATCACATTATCACTGATCAGGACAATAAAGTCACTACTACAGACATCTAGCATAAGAAGGACTTAAATTTGATGGGACAGTACAATTTTTAACATTTCCGTGACATTATCATACACCTCACCATACGCATATTATTTACACATAATATGTATATTAATTTACTTCATGGGTTACATAAAATGCAGAGAGTAAAAGTTCCTCTATGGATTCTGTTAAGCTCAATTTAATCTTGCATTGTGATAAAGAAAAATGCTAAAGCAATTCCATTTAATAACCAGAACAACAGGAAGTATCCTATTGAAGTATACTGCAATGATATGGACTAATAAAGCTAAATTTAAAGACTCCTTTTGAAATTTTGCTTAAATAGCAGGTGAGCAGCTCATAAAATAAGAAAAATCAATAAGCTTCATCATTAAAGACCATCCTTCGAGGTTGGGAAAAATTCAGTGAGTTACTCCTTGTTGCCTCCTCAGGAAGAGAACCTCGGTAAATTTAGCACCATCCACTTCCCCATTAGTTGATGTAAACTGAGAATGCTTTTAAATGAGCAGCAGTGAGCTCCCAAGTTCCACTTCTATGTGTATTGAATACTCTAATGTATTTGTTGTGACTGCTAACAAAGATAATTACTAATAACTTTGATAGTTATATTAAGTATACATATGTTACCCTACAAAGATCTGAACAACTGCCAATAACAAAGTTACAAACATGACTTTATAAATTATGAGCAAGTAGTAGTTTACCTGATAAATGCTAATGATATAACATAATCAGTATTGACAGTGATAGTCCAGTCGCAATCTCTGCTGTGGGGATAAGGATGAGGGAAGTTTGGTGAAAGTATAAAACCTGATGAGCCAGTCAAGTTTCCTCCACAGGGAGCTGTGAATAAAAATAAACTGGATTTGAGGAAAGAAGGTAAGAGAAGAAGAAGCAAGTACCAGCAATCTGTTCACTGACATTTAATGTCCTCCAAAAGTTAAACACGAAACAAGTGAAGTATTTACAAAGCTTTAACAGAAACAAAAAAAATGTATTCACATTTCTCCTTAGACAAATACTAATACTATTAAGTGAAGCACTTGTTTTTGAACTGTGTGTCCTTTCATTTGCTTGCCTAACATTATGTCAAGGCTTTGCTGAAAATACTGTGAACTTGAGAAATGCTCTGGCTGCAGACATAAAAAAAAAAAAAACTTGACTGAATAAGCTTTTCACTTTCTGTTTCTTGTTAACAGTATTCTAAAAGAAGCTTCTTAGGCTATGAAATATGATATACCAATAATGCAACTCCCTGCATTTTCACCAGACACCACTGATTAGTAATTCAGATCAAGACTGACATAATATAATATAAATTAAATTAAAAAAACCAACCACCACCACCCCCCAAAAAAAACCCAAAAAACAACCAAAAATAAATGCCACATTCTAGTAATTGCAGTTTTCAAACTCAGACAAAAATAAAATATCTTCCAAGGACATGCAGAACAGAACACATTTCTCTGTGTGATTTTGAGGTTCCTAAATGTTGGGTGTTTGTGGTCCAGAAATGTAAATAATTAATAAAAAGAAGGAAAGTATCACTATACTGATGAAGTTTTGTACTTCAGCATTCTTTAACTGAGACTAAGAGAGAAAGATCTTTTTTGAAAGAACCTCTTAAATTTTCTTCAAAAGATTCTAGATAAGATTTATAAAGACTTAATATTTTGCAAAATTGAATTCGACGAAGTGATCATTCACAGTACAAGGGAAAGGAGTTGATCTCTCAGGTCTTCTGTAACAGAGATTCTGTGAGCTCAAAGGCTACTTAAATCACTTACAGAATCATTAAATCATTTAGGTTGGAAAATACCTGTAAGATCATCAAGTCCAAGCATTAGCCTAGCACTGCCAAGTCCACCACTAAACCATGTCCCTAAGTGCCACATCTATACACCATTGCATGGGGGCTGTTGTGACCCAAGTGCAGGACCTGACACTTAGACTTGTTGAATCTTATACAGTTGGCCTTGCCCATCAATCCAGCCTGTCCAGATCCCTCTGAAGGGCCTTCCTACCCTCAAGCAGTTCAACACTCCTGCCCAACTCAGTGTCGTCTGCAGACTTACTGGAGGTGCACTCGATTCGCTCATCCAGATCATTGATAAAGATAATAAAGAGAACCAGCCCCATTACTGAGCCCTGGGGAACACCACTTGTGACTGACCGCCAACTGGATGTAACTCCATTCACCACAACTCTTTGGGCCCGGCCATCCAGACAGTTTTTTACCCTGCGAAGCATACACCCATCCAAGCCATGAGCAGCTAGTTTTCCAGGAGAATTCTGTGGGAAACAGTGTCAAAGGCTTTACTAAAGTCTAGGTAAACAACATCCACAGCCTTTCCCTCATCCACTAAGCAGGTCGCCTTGTCATGGAAGGAGATCAGGTTAGTTAAGCAGGACTTGTCTTTCATGAACCCACACTGACTGGGCCTGAGCACCTGTTTTTTGTGTACATGCCACATGATGGCACTCAAGAAGATCTGTACAGATCAAGATGGTATGTACAGATATACATCAACTGAGTAGGAAATGTACACAGTATTTTCTAATGTCATGAGACAGAAATCACAAGTCATTTAAGAGTTCAAGTAGTACAACTAGAAAACTTAAGCAATGTATCCACAGTTAAAATACATAGGAGTATAGTCTTTCTACATTTTACGTATTTTTCTTATATTAAAAGGGATCAATGGATAGCAAAACTACCTTGAAAACAAAAATAAAATTAGAATTTTCCATTATATTTTGGTACGATAAGTGATATGAATTCCAAAATCAACATTTTGTGTATCTCAAGCATGAAAATGTAGAGTAGCAAAGAGGACATTAAGGTTATTCACTGTGATCAAGCTTCACTGAAATGACTCCCATACTGTATCAGTCTGATGGTATTTTCTGAGGCACTTTGAACTTACATATGATGATGCAAAAATGTTACCTTAAACTGTTATGTCCTTATTCCAGACTACTTTCTGCCAATGTCTGCATTCATGATACTCTCCTGATGTGGTTTGATTTAGTTTAGTTCTCTGTTAAGTTCATTGATAGCATATTTGATAGCAGTAGCTTCTTTCTTATCTACTTACTCTTTCACTTACACACATATTAGCAGTTACAGAGAGACTGGTTCTTTCATTTAATTCATGCCAAGATCTAGTTGATAACCAGAAAGACTCTCCAGGGAGTAAAGGGAAAGTACACAAAGTTGGACAGTCAAAATGTATTTTATTTCAAGCTATACCATTAACAGCAGTAAAAAAAACCCATTAATCTTCAACTTTGTAAAATATCACGCAAGTAGAATTTTCTTCAGGTACAGTAGTTTTAGATTATTTTTTAATTCATTAGATAGTAAGTTGAGAAAGTCAACATCATCTAATGAAAAATGTTATTAGCCTTTTCCAGTTCACTATCTTCTCTAAAGTTATTTAAAGACTTACTTTCTCTTGGTTCTTGAACTAAATTCTTGTGTTTCAGAAGCTATAATTTTCTGAATTTAAAGTGTGCAAAGTTATTATTGTCATAACTTTGTTTTTAACTGAGGACAGGTCAGCTTTGAAAACAAAGTTTAAAGGACACCTATCTTTTATACTATTAGTTTAGACACAAGACTTAAGACTGAACAAATGTAATAGCCCACCTAGAGAAAAAGGCAAATGTCAATACACAATGAAAAATGTATTTATAATGTATTACACAGTAAAAATTAGACACAGGTTATGTCAACCTGTCGTTATAAACCTCTGTGTAGACACAGTGGTAAGCAAGCACTGTGCCAGACAGTCTGTCTGTGTAATGATCTTAGCATTTATTGTTTCTATGGGATGAAGTACAGGTTCGGTTGGTTTTTTTATCTAAAACCTATTTAATTTTTCTGGAGGACAACAACTCTGGAGATATTCAAAACCCACCTGGACACGATCCTATGCAACCTGCTCTAGGTGATCCTACTTTAGCAGGGGGGGTTGGACTAGATGATCTCCAAAGGTGCCTTCCAACCCCTACCGTTCTGTGATTCTGTGATTCTGTGATTCTGTGATTCTGTGATTCTGTGAAAGTACTATTACAGAACTTTCTGGTGTTTATTTATTGATTCACTGAATTACATCTTAACAAAAGAAAAAGAATGTATGGTTTCAGTAGTTATTTTTTTAAAAATAGGTGATATCAAATATAGAATCATAGAATCATAGAATCATAGAATTGTTTGGGTTGGAAGGGAACTTTAAAGGTCATCTAGTTCAACTTCCCTGAAATGAGCAGGGATATCTTCAACTAGATCAGATTATTCAGAGCCCCGTACAACCTGACTTTGTTTCCAGGGATGAGGCATCTACAACCTCTCTGGGCAATCTGTTCCAGTGCTTCACCATTCTTATCATAAAAAATGTCTTCCTTATATCTACTCTGAAGATATATTTAAATAATAGTAATTAAATATGAAATAACTGCTGAAATTTTCCTTTGCATTAATATCATATAGATCCCATTTTGCAAAAAGCACCACTGGAATTCAGTTTACAAAAAACTTTTCCATAGACATAAAAATGGAAACCAAGACATAGCTTAAAACAAATCAATAGAAAAAAAAAAAAAATAAAAAAAATCAAGTCATAATTGAAAAAAAACCCAAAACAACAAACTATGAATTTCTGCAGAAGGTCTGAAACTTCTGGGTGACAGTCCTGACTTCACCTAAATATATAGTAAACCTTAATCCTAAAATGACTTTTGCATGTCATTATTTTTAATGTTATCCCTGAACAAACTAAGCTAATACAATCATTTCAAATTTTGGTATCTAAACAAGATAGGGTCTACGAAGTCTTTGGAATGGAAAACACCTAGCTATTTTGGGCACCACACGCATAAGCCAAAGGACTGCCTTTTGGCAGAGACATATTCTCAAATTTATAGTTTGTCAGAATATCTTCAGTATAGAGGAATCTCTAATTTTCATTGTTCATGCAAATACTTGAATCAATATTCAGCTCTCTGTAATCTTCCTGTTGTTAGTACTTTTGAAATGAAGATGTTCTTCAAATTGTTTTATGTGTAGGACTGAAGGAAACTAAATAACCAAGGCAGTCCCACAGGTAAGAATAATTAAATATATTTACCTAGTTTTGAGCATTAATAATTAGGAAGACACTTTGGTGTGTAAAGAACTAATAAAATAAATCTAGAACATGCTACAACAATACACTTCAGGAATTATCCCTGCCTCTATTCTTCCATCAAAATGATGTTTATTTTTTTTAAGATTTTGATAAACCATGATAATCTTGAAGTTATGTGTAGAGTAAGCCTGTTCAGTTTTGATTTACAGGCATGGAAACAACATAGGTAAATATATTACAATTTTGGAAAAAAAATGATGAACTTCAGAGTGTACTGAACTATGGCAGACAATTTTGAAATCTTTGGGCTCCAAGCCAAGGTTTGCACACTCTGTGTTAGTCTATTAGCAGCTCATATTCCCTCAAAATACATCATTATAGGAAATCAATATAAATTACTTCATGCGTGATATTTCGCCAATAAATCATCATAATAAGCATTCTTGCTACACTATGTACAGTAGGTGTTTGTGCATAAAGTGTGGAAATTAGAAGTATTAGGTAAATGGATGCACGCAGTTCAGAAAACAAGTGCATGCATATTTACACATGTACTAAAGACAGAATGACAGGTGAGCACCTACATTTAATCTATTTAATAGTATCATCAACTCAGTATTGATAATGATTAAAACTGCTAGCGCTGCTTTATAATAGGGTAATTATTTTTAATTAATAGTTTAAAAAATATTTTTAAACCAGAAATATCAAATAAGGGCAGTAAGATACAACAAAGTAATTTAAGACCTGCTCCTAGAGCTCCATCATTCCTCTTACTTTTCCTCTGAAAACATTCAGATGTTCAGTTATAATGATAACTATATCATTATAGTTATTATTATCAAATAAATATTTAGGCATATAGGAATAACAAGAGATAAGCAATAAAATATTTCTTTTCTGCAGTCTTCCAGCAAATAGCATAAACAATTCTTGTCCTCGAGCCTGTACACTCACAGTACACAGGAAGGCATAGTAAGGAGAGTAAGAACAGAGAAAATAATACTTTGACATTCCCTAGAGCGAACCTGCTCTATGCAAACCTACTTTAGCAGGGGAGTTGGACTAGATAATCTTCAGAGGTCCCTTCCAACCCCTACCGTTCTGTGATTCTGTGACATGGTAAGTAGAATAGCCACAGACACCAGGTCAGTACCATAATATGTTTGCAAATATCTGTCTGCAGACATGCATGGTGTGTGTGTGTGTGTGCATGTGTGTGTGTAGGTGTGTGTGCATGCATACATATGCAAACAGAATTCAGATCTTAAGGTCAAGTTAAGTTTATTAAAGGCAAGAGAGTATCTGAAAGCTATACAAGTGGTCCTAGCAATTGTGGTCTCCATCTAGTTTGTCCAAGACCAGAATACAGGGGTAACAAAGAAGGAAGAATGCCCTTGTGGAACTGGTGTTCTCACAGGTGTTGTGTCAAATCTACACCACCCTGGGCCCAAAGGGTCTTGTCTGATTATTTTAGGTGCCTTTGTTTTACCCCCCTCCTTTCAGACACCCCTTTCAGGCAGTTCAGCTTTGGACAGGACAGTAAGGTCAGTATCTCATAATGACGTGACTCAAGGTAATTCCACTGCAGCTGGCCTGTGCAATATTCCTCCACTTGCACTTCCTTGGAGTGGCCCATTTTCTTTCTTCTCTGCACCATAAAATTTGCAGATCCTACTTAACAGGTAACCTATCACAACTCTTAGAGAATTTCAGGTCAGAAGCTGCTGTCCTCTGAGACAAAATCTTGTATTATTCTACACCATGATATCACAATTGACTGCATTAAAGAACATACTGGGAAAATAAGCATCATTACATTATTTACCAGACTATCCAGATGAGACATAACCCCATGATTATTTATCACTCTACCGCTACATCAGGTTTTAGAAGTGATAGTTTAGATATTTTCTAGATCAGTAATAATCATAATTAAGATTACCTCAGAAGAAAAGTACTGGAAGGCGACTATCTACTAGAGGTGTTTGTAATTTCTTATTATTTTTCATCATGATTCGGTTAATCAAGTTTAATACTTTCACAATCCATTTTATATGAGCTATGTTAATCAGAATAGCATTAGAGACTGAGACAATATTTCCAGAAATAATTGTTACAATTTTTACCAATGAAATTTTTGTTCTTTCTAAAATAATGAAGACTATCAGAGAAATTAGGCTATAATCTTCTCATTCTTTCCTGTTACATTCTACTTTAGCTCTTGTAGAATTTTACCTGATCTATAAATTTACTAGGTCATCTGCCTGATATTTTGTATGTACGGGCATATGAACTTTAACCAAATCCTCCATGCTTATCACCATATTTCAAGTTTTAAGGCAAAGTTAATATTGTCATTGACATTGACTTTCTTACTTTCTCTGTCACAGATCATCAAATTATAAATGATATGGCCTTGAGAGGGAAAGGATGAGAACTATTATACTAACAACTACAGAGGAAAGATTTTGGTAATGTCCATTGGAGCTTTATACAGAATAATTTATCAGATATGCTGTACTTGTTTGCATTTATTCTTCAGAGAAAGTTCCTAGAGCGGTGTGATTCATTACATCAGAATTTCAAAATTGAGGAAAGCATTATTCAATTTTTATTTTTTTTTTTTCCATACCTATACAGACTGGTGGGTTGGGCTGCCAGAAGTACCGATTTTCTACCTGAATGCAGGTTATTCTCTCATCTCCTTGAAGTTCATAGCCAGGGTCACATTGAAAAATGACAGTGTCTCCAGGTTCTCTTCCATCCCCATTTCTAGTTCCATTCATAGGGACACCAGGATCACGACAGGCAGTAGCTACAGAACCTAGCAGAGAGGGAAAAAAAAAAATTAACTTTTTAAAAGTCAGCTTTTCAATCCATTTTTGCCTCATTACATTTTTTCTAATCAGGAAGTTCTGCAATCCAAAATTTTCCTTCTCACTTCCAAAATTCTGAAAAATCATCCAACAGTCTGCTGCTTTTATACTATTAATTTTTACCACCTGTTTTAATAATTGAAAGTGTCTAATTTTGCATTTAACTTTTTTTTTTTTCCCCACGGGGATATTTGTGGAATATTACAATATGTATAAAGAAAAATAGGAGATTTCCTAGTACCCTGGACACTCAACACTTCTAACTTAGATGATTTTTTAATATGAAAAATGGAAAGAATGAATTAAGAAACTCGGGTTGTCCAATAAGCTATGCTTGCACACATCTTCAATAGTCTAAAATTCTGTAGTTCTTAATGTATGTATTGTGTAACATTTAGTAGTGAATTTGGGAATGAATTTCATTGATCACTCATATCTGTACCCTTCACATGACATGTCTACCATGCTAGGCTTTTGTAATAATATTAAAGAAATCATCTACACAAAAAATACACATAGACTTTGTCTCAGAGAATATAGTTACACATAATGCATAAGTATAGAATATTATTAAAACTGCACACACAATCACAATGACTACAAGAGAAGTATGAGAGATTTATAGATATTTTCCCCAGATTTAACATATTATCAACATATTATTTAATATATTGTGCAATAATATATGTAAGCTTATGTGAAAAGTAAGCACATCAATGTTTATTTAAGTAAATATTATTTCCTACTTCCATTATAGAACTGCAATATGTAATATGTATTACAAATAAATAACAAATGTCAGAGTTGCCTGTGGAACTAGTCCCACTGGGCTCAGCAATCTGTGTAACATAAACACAAAGTGGCAGACTAAGATTTAATTCAGATGCCCTCTTTCTGGGGAGCTAATAGCAGCAGACAGCCATGTATTCATCTGAAATGCGTGTGGTTTATATATTTAGTATGTATGAAGAAGTAGTCTTGGTCTAAATAGGTTATTTCCCTAAAAACCCCTAAGTATCTTGCTTTCCAAGACATACTTAATAAAAAAAATAAAAGAATTAGCTCTATAAAATTATGGGGCTTTTTATGTTTTGGAGTTTTTGTTTTTTTGTTTCTCCATATAAGAAGTTTGAGTTAAGGGGGAAAATAAATAAATAAATAACCCCCCCCAACAACAAACAAAAAAACCCCACCAAACAACAACAACAAAAAAACCTCACACAAAAAAAATCAATTATGACCTTAAGTTAGGGATTTTTTTCTTCCTTATTCCTCAAAGATTAAATAAATATTTCTTTCAAATATTAACTACTGCATAATAAATGAAAGATAATGATTTTTTAATATATAATCGTGAGTTTTTAAATTTCTGCTTTAGACACAATGATCAGGACTCCTGTTTATATCTTTAAATAAACTGCTGGGTTTTAATTTAGAAAAAAAATATTATTAAAATATGGAATTACTAAATTTCACTACACTATACTAGCAGATCTTGCAAATGTTACATGCCAGAGAGTAAGATATTGGAGCTAGATCACTCAGGAGTGAAATTTCATCAAATATGAAAAGGTTCATAATGTCAATGCAGGTCAGAACTCTAAAAGAAGTCCTTAAGGTAAACTTAGACTAAAGCAAGTAGTAAAACCAGTCACATATTAATCTGCATTCCTGCCTGCTGAGAACACAGAACACACTGCATCTTTTGATTAAGTGTTGGTCAGTCAGAGCAGTCTGTATTGGAGAGAAACTGTGTTCTGCCCACTTAAATACTACCTGCCTCGAATTGTGCCATAAACAAGAGCAACACTCCTGTGTCTTATTTAAAACATGTTGAAATCCATTCTAGAAGAATGGTGGCTGATACTTACATGGAATTTATAATCAGTCTTGAAGTGCTCAAGAGATAAAGTTGTTGTTATAAAATGTATTATTAGTTATTAGCACATCATATTATTCTTACTAGATTGTATCATTCTGCAAAAGAATTGTATGTGGCTGAAAAAGAAGGTAAAAGGCCACCCAGATCTATTTGGAATTCCTGATGCAAACTGTTTGGGGGTTTTTAATCCCTTAGTAACAATTATGCAAATTAACTTTGTAATACAAGATGTATATGCCAAACTGAAAACCTTTTCCTTATTTGTCACGTATAATAGCCTTCTTGCATACTTGCATGTTTGTTCAACCTACTTCTTGCTCTTTTGGCTCTGTACCCAAATTGGTGAAACATGGATTGGATAGGGGGAATACGAAATGGGTGGAAAACAGGATGCTCTGCCAGGCTCAAGGAGTGCCCATGATAAAAAACCCAGGCAGCAGCTTATTATCAGCAGTGTCCCTCAGTGGTGGACTTCAATATTGTTCAAAACCTTCACTAAAGATGGGGACAGTGGGACTGTGTAAACTCTTGGCAAGTTTACAGACATTGGAGGATCAGCCGATACGCTCTACTGCAGCAATGCTATTTAGGGAGATCTCAGTAGGCTGGAGAAAAGGCCTGAAAGAAACTTCATGAAGTTCAAAAAAAGGAAATATGAAATCCTGCATCTGGGGCAAGTCAATCCCGTGAAACAATTTGCTGGAAAGCAGCTTTGCAGAAATGGAATAGAGAAGACAAAACCTCTTCTTTGAAGTGTGCAGCAAAATCACAAACAAAACATTTGGAAATTGCAACAAGCAAAACTCAAACTGCATAAAAGAAAAAAACTGGTTCACTCTGAGGGTGGTCAAAGACCAGAACAATTTTTCCAGAGGAGCTGTGTTACCTCCAACCTTGGAAATATTCAAAGCCCTAAGCAGCCTGATCTGTTTGATTCTTTTGTGACCAGGGTGTTGGACTACACGTCTCCAGAGTCCCTTTGCAACCTAAACTATTCTATGACTGGTTTTTAACTTTGTAAATTCATATTAAATACACACAGACTTCATTTAAGAAGACTGCTTTACGACTAATTTTTGCACTATAGCAGTAGAATGCAAAAAGACAGGTTCTCTGCTCCCACAGTGAAGTAGATAAATCACTACTAAGTCTGGATTTCAGGCTTTTAAGTACTCAGTCTCTGAAAGTCTAATTCTCATTTTTCAGAATTTGTTCAGTAATTCACAAGGCTCTATTAAGAGTATCAATTCTAATTGAAGGATTTATGAAACAATCTGACAGACAAGGTGAGGTACTATTTTAGAACCAACTATGAATTTCATACAGAAATTCTCAATAGGCTGATAAAAAATAAATTAATGTATTCTAAATGAATAATATGTTAAAAAGGGAAAGAAAGAACCCAGCATACCATTAAAAGCACTAGAATTCATAAAATGATGTAATTATTTTTATTTCTCATAAACAAATAATCATTAGTTTTGATTTTTCTAAAATCTGTGGAAAATGTCTATGTTCTCTGTTAAAGTACTACTTTAAGGAGGCATTTTAAGAAAGAGAGGAAAAAAACCTCCATAAAATGCTAATACATGATATGTAATTTGTTTATTCACATAGTTGTGTGACATTACCTTCAATATCATCATCAGAATAATAATACAGTGATGATTTCTTAGTGCAAGTACACTGTAGAGCTACAAAGCTACTAACAGAATAGTTAGTATAGTTTGCTGAATACTTTGGGAATATGATTGGGTAAAAATGGGTAAAAACCTTGGATAGGTACGCATACAGGATGAGGTAAACATAGATAAGTTCAATTATCTTCCTTCAGCCTATTTTTGTCTCCTTTTGAACTATCTATACTGTTTTACTTATGAAGACTATAATCCAGTGAAAGAACTGTTTTTTGGTGTTTTTTTTTCCTGTTACATATTCAGTGACCTCAATCACTACCTTCATCATTCCTCATGAAAATCTGTGGACTAAGCAAAAACCTCAGGAATGAAAAAGTCCCTTATAACTTTGCTATCATACCTGCAATGCAGTCCTGAGAGCTTTCTGCAAAATAAATGGAGCTGGCTATCACAATTCTGCATAACTTCATGTATAGGCTCTAAAGCTCTTTGTGACATATTAAAATTGATAGATAAGTAACAAAAGAATAGATCAGGGTTTATTCTATTACAATCATTGTAAACTGAGAGTTAAGAACAAGACTACTCTTACAGTCACATTGTCTTGAATAGCTAGTGAGGTATGATATGTAAATGGAATGGATTAAATTGCTATAAACTACATTTTAGATGGAAAAAAGACAAACTCCAAAAAGTATTACCTAGTACGTGCAGCACGACAGGTGCAAGAGCAACTGTGTGTGTAGCCTAAACCTGTGTGTGATCATCTGAAAAGCTTTTTTTTTCCCCTAGTGAAGACAGAGAAATGCAGAGACCTATTTTATTCTTCCTCTGGGCAGTGCTAGTTTGGAATAAACACACTGCAATCAGTTGAAAGATTTATGCTAGATTAAGAACTCAGAGACAGTTCTTCACCAAGAGATGGGCATGAATGAGACTCTATGCTCAAGCTGTTCAATAGGTGAGGACAGATCAGGCACACAGAAATTATATGTCTTTCTACATGCTCAGAGTGACAGAAATCATTTCAACATTAGCATTTCACACTTCAGAGCTGAGTGTGTTTGTGAAATAAAACTCCAGATTGTGTTTTGTTTTACATTGGAGCACATGAATTGATTCCTTCTGGATGAAACTAAACTGGAAGATACACTTCTGAACTACACTAGAACAACTCTGAACTAAGAATATCTCTGAATATGAACAGCGTTGCCAGCAGTGCCAGCTGTTTCAATCTGTATAGCAGCTCCTCTTAACTTATGCTATTTGCTAATACAGAAATAGCCAAAGGACCCACAAGTGAGACTTAATATCTCAGATATCCATACAACATATTCCCTAAAGTAGACTTTGAATAAGAGACCACCAATTCTCCAGCAAACATATGCCAATGCACAGGCACAAGTAATTCCTACTCTGGAGGGTTAATTATCTTACCCCAGTGCTGCTATGTGACTTGAAGGAAGTGGGGCAGAATCTTGTTTTGGAGATTCATAGCAGCCAAGCCATGTAAAAAAACTCCCTCTTCTCTCTTCCCCCTCCCACCCCCAACTTGTTTGGATTTGTCTTAAGAGCACTCATACGAACAGATTCATATGTTCTGAGCAGTTAAGATGAGAGGAATCAGCATCTTAAATCATCACTAGACTAGCTGAACATGACTGTACAAATGCTCCTGCAGAGCCGCAGAAGCTATTGAACCAGCATTCAGTCATACCCAGAAGGAGTTTAAACAGAGATCTGTCTACAAATTTCCTTGATATGGGGTATTAAACCATTTTGATATATCTTTTTAATAATAAGACACTGAAATACACTTAAACAATAAATCAGATAATTAAATTATTGCAAATTGATCATTCCTGCCTCACAAATAGTAAGTTACTGTCAGGGTCCAAAGCTTTCTGAGAGTTCATAAGCCCAGGCAATTTGGTGTGTGACTGTAATGTCCTAAGATGACAGCTCCATTTTCGTGCAGGAAAGATACTTTGAAAGATGGCATTAAAAGTGTGACAAGACAGTAATAGACTCCACTGATGCTGGGATCAATATAATAAATGTCTTGGGATTTCTTTCTGTTAACAATGATTTCTAAATTTAGTTTTCTAATGTATGACCAGTCTAATATGTGTAAAGAATCTGAATTCCAACCCTGAGATAAAATTACTTTTTCATTTTGATTAATTTGTGAATGTCTTCTGGTGAGAAAAGAAAGGGGAATTTATTTGTTTATTTAAGAATTAAGGAAAAAAAAATCAAACTTTTTTTTTCCCTAGAGCACAAAATCAGGGCAGAAGCTCTAAGCCTTCCAAATTTCAAGCTCTTCATAACACATAGCATGTAAAAAAAAAATATTTTTAACCTGTTTAAACCAACGTGTTCTTCCAAACTTCTATCACTTTAAATAAAGGCTTTCTATAATTGTTGGTCTTTCAAATTTGCATCAGCCTGAACCAATGCTGACAGACTGCACCTTCAAAATTCAAGCTGTCCCAGACTCTGCGTAATACCTTCACCCGTACGGACACTGCAGTCTCCCTGCATCTCTAATACTGTCTGTTTGAGAATCAGGTCAGCCTGGTATTTGCTATCTCAAATCCAACCTTCTATACAACTTTTCCTGAAAAAGAAATAATAAAATAGCCACAGAGTTTTGATTCAGTCTTTTGCCAACAGAAGCACTGCTGAAATAAATTTTTTTGTCTATTTTTAACTTCTGTTTCTGCTGTAGATCTAACAGAGATTTAGGAGCATAGCCATTATAATTCTTAAGTAAATTCTAACCACAGACTCAGTCTGTTGATTTTGCATGACTTCATAGATTCTATCTAAGTTTGTCAGTTATTGCTTGAAGATTAAAATGGGAAAATATTAAGAATAAAGCACAGAGTCAGAATTTCATTTGGGACAATGCACCCCTTCAACAGAAAGAGTATAGCATTTTGCACAATCAAGGTTTTCTAGGCTGCCTAGGCAAGTCCTCTGTTTACCTAACTCTTAGATACATCATTTTAGGCACTTAAATGGGGGTTTTATTCCTCTCACATTCTGCAACACTAAATAAATTAGAAGGTGTAAGATAGGTCAGGTTGGTTTTGTATGGGAAAAAAACCAAACCAAACAAAACCGACCAAACAAACCAACCCCCCCAAAACACAGAAATTAGCAAACTGGGGTAGAGCACAGTTCAAGTTTCTCCCGTCTAGTTTGAAGCAGAAGATAGAATACATACTTAGGTGTCTTCTCACATAGAACTTCCTGACTAGTTCAAGAGTCAATAGCTCAAATAATACAATACATAGGCCTAGCTTCAGTTTCTGTTTCAAATAATCTTTAAGTATTCTAAATGAAATAAAACCTTGGAAAGAAAATAGCTAAATAATCAGTATAGGCTTCTGTTTCAGATCTTCCAAGAAGACCAGAGAACAGATGAAATTCTTGAATGAATTTCTGGAAGATGAGAAGGTCCATGTTAAATGTCTAGAGCTGGGACAGCAGATTGGCTTGCTTCTCTTGTTGCTGTGTGGACTGTGAGAGATAGATGGAGCAATAGATACTGTGGATTGTCAATAGTAACTTCCAGGTCACACACTCCAAACTGTCTCAGAGCAGCAGCAGCAACCACCTTGACAATCCAAGGTTCTGGCATAGTCAACAGGTCATTTTTCTGCCCAAAGACATAGGAATGTTACTTATCTTGCAGATAGCAGGGCCCGTCTCCACTGTGTCTCTATAACTCTCATGGAAACTTTCTGAATCTTACTTCCCTCTTACACTAAGCATTGACCAAATGCATCCTAGTATCAAACCTGGTACCATACATCAGAACAGGAACAGATGACTGAAGAAGGGTTATACATTGGAACAGGAAGGATAATACTCCTTCCCAGTAGGCTTCTGTGGAGATTCCCTGGCTGCCTCTGAAATTATATGGACTGCAACTTGGGCAGAGCACAAAAAGGGGTATATAACACAAAGTTTGAAGGTCATTACACCCCAACAGTCCTGTGGACTTGACTTTGCAAACATGTGATTGTCAAACATAAATTGCATGCATACTGTTTTCCAAAGAAGGGTTAAGTAGATTGTTCTATCCTGGAAAACAAGTTCACTATGTGAGTTACAGATTTCTTGTGAATTTGGGCACCTGTGTAGTCCCCCAGTGGGGATTTCACTGGCTGTCCTCAGGCTCACAGAAACATGCAAGCCACAACTTCTAAAGTTGTGTGAAAAGATGCACACTGGAGACTTACAAGGTAATGGTTTGGGTTTTTTTGTTTTGGTTTGATTTTTTCCTTTTTTTTTTTTCTTTCCCTGTTTCCCAGTGTATAACAAATAATATTCCCATTTGGATAATTTTATTCTGGTAATAAACAACCAATAAGGTATTTGTGTGGTATTGTTCTTTTAAACTTCTGTTGCGTTATATGTGGGCACATGGACAGGCTCATGCGTCCACACCCACAGATAAATTGAGTACAAAGTTTTCTGGGAGATCCCAACCTGCAAAAAAATTTAGAGATTACCCTGACTAGCAATCTTTTGAAGACAAATATTACCAAAAAATATAGAAAGTAAAGCTATGCCTAGCAATCCCCATTACATACTATGCTCTAAGTATACATTTGACAAGTCTGAAATGGGAGAGATTTGGGGGAAAAGCACCTACCCTCTGAAAATGACTACTAAATCAGGCAATATAATCCAGGGATATAACTGGCTTGCAGTCCATCCAGGAGCCAAGCTCCCTACAACATAGAGCAGAAGGGTCTGTAGAAAAGCCAGGCTCCCCACAGTGTAGATCCAAGGGGCCCATCCACAGGGCTGGAGACCACCATTCCTACAGCACTGCTCAGGAGCCTTGTGCTGAGCTCAAATGAGGTCCTGGACAAGGGGGGTTCCCAGAGGAGGCTGCTCAGGGCCAGGGTGTTTAGTGCACTCAGGACTCTGACATAGGGAAAGATTATTTTCTTGAAGAAACTTTGAAAGAAAACACAAATTAAGTTTTAAAAAGCTGGGAAAAGCTGTTTTTAACAAATGTTTTACTGAATTGGCTGTTCATAGACAGACTTAAATAATTACTTAAATTTCTGTGCATGGAGTTGGCTTCAAGGATCTTAGTCTTAGCTACTGAAACACATTTTATTTTAATAATTTTATTTGACATGTAGGAGTGTTATTAGTCATTTAAAAAAACAAACAAACCCAAACAAAAAAAAACAGGCAAAACAAAATGAAAAAGTAAATTTGGCCAAGGGCTTGAAAAAACAAACCAAAACAAACATCTGTCTGCTTTATGTTTGCATCTTTCTCCTGCTACATATTTATGTTTTTTCTAGTTAAACCCCTATATATATTTAGTACATATTGGCGGTCATTAAGAAATTCAGTCCATACATACTTTAATCAGTGTGGAATCACCAATTAGATTTTCCATGATGTTTCAACAATAGATGTAGTTCTGAAAGGCATCATAAATTTGTGGTTACCATAGATGCTAAGTCCCATGTTATTAAATATTCATAAAGTTGGTTTTGTTTTGTGTTGCATATGATTCTTTATGAAATCTGGAGATTTATACTTCTGTGTTTCCAACAGCAATGGTTTGTACGACCAGTAATGATAATGCTTAGAATACTTACCTGATAAGTTGGAAAATACAGACTACTTGGCCAACTGCATACTTAAATATTATTTCATTGCTATTGTATTCAGAATCTGTATCCAGATAATTCTACTGATTATCAAAAGTATTTAGTAGCAACTGTTACCTGAACTTGTTTTTAAAGTATTGTTTACACTGTAATCTGGTATAGTCTCACATCTTTTTTGCTGGGGGAACAGTGGAGATCAACTTCTTTCCTAAGGGAATTTCTCTGATGATATTGTCAGATACATTTTAGTTCTTAGGGAGATAACAGAAACAGGTTTAATGAGATATCCTAATTTTCTTTTTTTTCTTATTGTTTTTGCTGTTGTTAATTTACATTAGTTGTTAAAATGTATTTTGTTAAAACCA
Organism: Aramus guarauna; assembly: GCA_013400195.1. Lineage (NCBI taxonomy): Eukaryota > Metazoa > Chordata > Aves > Gruiformes > Aramidae > Aramus > Aramus guarauna. The sequence goes on along the minus strand of VXBL01004729.1, from coordinate 535,778 downwards.
TCTGAAGTACTACAGTGCTTTTACCATGTTTTATTGGACAACTTTATGAGCTATTTTTTCCCAGTTTGTAAGTAGATCTCTTTTTCCATAAATATGAACCCTTCAGTTCTGAAAATCTATTATCCCTGAAGCATTTGCCCATAGCTTTGGCAATGAATATGGAACCCAGCACCAAATAAATTAATTGACATATGGTTTCAGATAATTGCTGGAACTCAGCATTAAAAGGATACTGTGACAATATGTAATCATTCTGGCAATGCATTCCAGCTGGGGAGAAGTGCTTTGAAAAATCTTAATTTCATTTAGATTGCATGTTTTCAGGTTTGGGGGTTTTTTTGAACTGTATTTTTTTTAAGCTTTTTATACCAGATCTATCCCTATTTCAGATGGCATATTTCTTTGTGTGTGAAGATAAAGAAGAGATAGAAATATGCTTCTCAAAAAAACAATCACCAGAATCTTGGACCTGGACCACACACAAGGGGAACTGATGCACTGAAAAATCTTACCAATGATCACCCATTTTTTAATATCATTTCTACTGAAAAGATCATTAAGATGACCTGAATGAAAATGCATGTGTTTAATTTGATTCTTTACAGACTAGTGTGCAACTTGTTCTATTGCAACTGTTAACGACACAGTTGTGCAACAGCAAACAGCACTGCTGGTTTGCCTTGTCCTTGATTTTGCACTCTAGGTGAACTGAAATCCTCTGAAGAGAAAGGGAGATTACTCCTATCTTAAAAGTTAATTTTTCTATTTTGTCTTTTAGTATCACAAATTGTATACATGCATGATAGCCTTACAGTTTCAAAACCCTATTAATTTTTGAGGCGTTCTTAAAGATAGGGCCAAATTGGGAGCTCCTGACACCCCATAAAGATGTTTAGTCTGTCTGGAGTATTTAGCTTTTGTTGACCTTTTGCTTTATTTTTGGTTTTGGTACTATAATTTAACATTTTGGCATTGATACAGCATTGGCCTTTTCATTTGGTAACATTCTGTCCATACACTTGAATGTCATTACTCTGATCTTTGTTAAGGTAACTAAAATTTTTGATTTAGAAAAGCATTGTATTATGGTCATTTGCAAAAATTCACAGAACACTGTCAGAAAACAGTTTCTGCTTTCTTTAGTCTCATACAGATTACACCTTCCCAAAACAATAATATGAATATAAAGAAGAATAAAGGTCTGATTCTTATTTTTATTTCCTTTTGCAAGATTTTAAAATTCCTCTATGTAAATTACTTATATCTCAGACTGCATGTCTGAATATGTCCAGCCAGTAACTCAGGTTACCAGTCCATAAATAATTTTTTTCCACAGTCTTATATAAAAGACTGAAAGATGCACATTCCTTTAGTCAAATGTCTTTGCTAGATCCATCCTTTATGAGATCAGGCAGCTTACTGGAATGCTTTGAAGAAAAAGGAAACATATCTATGGCAATAAAATAGCAGCAAAAATCTCCCTTTCATTTAACTATGTTACAAAACACCCAGACCTAGCCAGGAATGGGGTAACATGGAAAGGAGGAAGAGAAAATGAGCTGATGAACTTGAAGCAAGCTCCATGTAAAGAACTGTTCTCAAAACTGAAGGAAGATGATGTATATGGGATGTAACAAATCACATACAGAGTTTGAAAGAATTACAGGTTGAGAAAGAGGCTCTAGATACCACTAGTGAAAGCTTTTCAAAAGGCATTGAGATTAGTTATAGAACATGAACAAGTGTCACTGATCAAGTATAAATCTAGTTTGATATGCCTTCAAGGAATTTCACTTATATATTTTTGCAGATCTCCCAAAATATCACCTCTCTAGATACATTTTTGTGATATGTTCATTGCATTACAAGCTAGCAGTAAAACTTCCAAAACACCTTTCTTTCTTATAGTATGGATTACATATAATAGAAAACGCACTTCAATTACATTCATTGACTGAAAATGAGAGACACATAAGTGAGAGGAAGATAAAACCTTGGAGGAAAGAAGATAAATCTCAAAATAGCTGTCCCTCCTGTACGTTTATGCATTCTACTGTAATCTGAGTGTAGAAAAAGGATAACAGTCCTGAAGATGTATCTGTACTTGCAGGAAAGAGCCTATCGTGTGTGTGCGCTTATGTGTATGTGTGCATGCACACGTGTGCCTGTGTATATCTATAAAGGATGGCATATGAATCATAAATAAAGGAAACCACTGATGCTCAAAATGCCAAACAGAAAATCCATCTCCAAAGTAGCATTAACGCAATACCAGAATTTGTCAGGGAAAACAGAGAGAATAACTATGGCATCTCACTTATTTGCCATTAGAAAATGCTTTCCCCAGTCATGTGACCGAATGTCAATTCCATGTTGCTTTCTTCTGTGTCTTGTACCAAATACTTGACAACAAACCTTTTTGGAGAATACTGCAAAACCAGCTCAATACTGCTCTGCTACATGCAAAACATATTGTAAGAATATATTTCTATGAGTCAGGATGAACTTCACATACATTTAAAGATCATAGAATGATAGAATGGTTTGGGTTAGAAGGGACCTCAAAGATCATCTAGTTCCAACCCCCCTGCCATGGGCAGGGACACCCTCCACTAGACCACGTTGCCCAAAGCCCCGTCCAACCTGGACTTAAACACTTCCAGGGATGAAGCACCCACAACCTCTCTGGGCAACTTGTTCCAGTGCTTCACCACCCTCATAGAGATATTTTCCTAATATCTAATCTAAATCTACCCTCCTTCAGCTTAAAACCATTACCCCTTGTCCTATCACTACATGCCCTTGTAAACAGTCCCTCTCCAGTTTTTCTTTAGGCCCCCTTCAAGTATTGGAAGGCTGATGTAAAGTCTCCCCAGAGTCTTCTCTTCCCCCGGCTGAACAAGGCCAACCCTCTCAGCCTATCTTCCGATCATCTTTGTGGCCCTCCTCTGGACTTGCTCCAACAGCTCAATGTTTTACTTGTACTGGGGGCCCCAGAGCTGGATGCAGTACTCCACGTGGGGTCTCACAAGAGCAGAGTAGAGGGGCAGAATCATCTCCCTTGACCTGCTGGTCACACTTCTTTTGATGCAGCCCAGGACATGGTTGGCTTTCTAGGCTGCAAGCACGCATTGCCAGCTCATGTTGAGCTTCTCATCAATCAATACCCCCAAGTCCTCCTCAGGATTGCTCTCAATCCACTCTCCACCCAGCCTGTAATTGTGCTTGGGATTGCCCCAACCCATGTGCAGGACCTTGCACTTGGCCTTGTTGAACTTCATGCAGTTTGCATGGGCCCACCTCTCAAGCCTGTCAAGGTCCCTCTGAACGGCATCCCTTCCCTCCACTATGTTGACTGTACCATACAGCTTGGTGTCGTTGACAAACTTGCTAAGAGTGCACTCAATCCCACTGTTCATGTCACTGACAAAGTTAAACAGTACCGGTCCCAATACTGATCCCTGAGGGTTCCAAATACTGACCCCTGAGGTACAAAATGTTACCTTTACATGACTTCATCAAAATAATTCCTCTAAACATCAGCTCATGAATTTGCCATTCACACTGTAGTTTGCTTGTAGTTCTGTGTAAGATTGCAAAAAGTGACTGTTGAATAAACAATGTAGCATATGAATGCAGAGACTAATTTTCAGGGTGAAATCTCCACAAGACAAGTGGTTTAAGAGATGCTTCTTTGTACACAGGAGAGAAAAAGTAGAAAGCCCTGGTCTCATGCAGTTTTGCTCACTTAGTAGTAGTAACGGAAAGGCAAGGAAGGGAAAGCTTCATTGAGATCATACTCCTTATCCAGTCAATCAAGACACATAACTTGGGCCCCAAAGGAGCCTAAAGAGGCAAACTGTATTATTAAGTGTAGGCTCTGTTTGATGATCAGGCTTCTTTATCCCCTCATTCTCTTATTTGCTACTGTAACTAAAATTATACAATTGCATATGTGGACACAGAGCAAATTTTGACATCTATTTATGTCACAACTATCTGTTAGGAAAACAAAACAACTGTTACACAAAATAGCATAACCCATATACTTTTGACTATATTTGTTACTGACTAATACAAAATTGAAAATAAAATACATGCTATTAATTAAATCTTCAAATTATATTAGCTGGAATAATTTCTAAGATTTGTATAAACATACTACTATAGAAACATTTGACTGTCTTGCACTATTTTGATCAATAGTTATCTTTAAAGAATTTAATGAAAGAGATTAGATTAACCAAAGAGAAAAAAATGATGAGGAAGTTATAGAGAATCTTTCTGAAACAGAAAATATTTCATTTATAACATTATGATTCCACATAAAGATATTTTTTCACTTCCAAATTTATTCTGTTTTATAGACAATTATAAACATCTCTAATGGATTTTGTTTGCAAGTAAAATGACCCACCAAAATTACAAATTTTATCCAAGAAATGTAAAGTAATTTGTATTGCTTTAACAGAAAACATACCAGCAGATTTTTCAGACTCAAAGAACAGGTTTCACACTTAGGATATTGAAATATGAACTTAAAACACTAATCCGAGACCCATGACATTCCCAGTTTGGAACCAAAGCAGCTTGAGCTCCCTGAAATGACATGTTACAAATCAGAGAAAGTCTATTTTAAACTCTACATCTCTAAATTTAGGGCAAGTGAGTAGGCTTTGCATTGATGTAAGTCATGAGGGTTTGGCCAAACTGTGTTGCATGGGCTTCAAATAAAGAAAGTTTAATCTTCATTATAATTAAAATAAGTTATTTCTATGGTGACATGACCAAGCAGGCTTTTTATTTATAATTTTGAAAATATAAATTAATCTCTTTCTTTCAATACTTCCTTTCTGCTTTCAGCTATCCATACTAGAATTCCAGGTCTCTCTAGCTACAAGCCATTCACCAGGGCATTTTACATGGAAGCATTACCTCACAGTATTTGCTTGCATAATATTCATGTATCCTATATACTAGTGAACTAAGAGATAATAATTACTAAGCAGTTAATGTCCTCTATAAACATGTGATAGGAATGACATTTTTGCCATTGAAAGACCCATAAATAGTTATTCCTTTTACTAATGTCTGCAACTTAGAAGAAAGTCAAGAACTGATAGAAGGAAACATTTATTCAATTGCTTCTTTCTTTTAAGTAGTTTGATGCTAAAGAGAAAACAAAAACAAACCACAAAAAAGACCCCCACACAAACAGAAAAACCCAAGAAAACACATCAACACCACCCCTAGCAACACCAAAACAAAACCACTGGGCTAAATTTAGAAGTGTGAATTTTCACAGTTATTTCTAACAGGAAAACAGTCATCCTGAAATTCCTAAATCTAAAGGACTCCTCTCAAACTTGAAAGAAATCAGAAAACAGAGTATGAAAACATTTAAGATGAAAAGATGGTTCTGCTATGGAATAGCCATGAGTAAGAATAAATCCTATCTTACTGACTCCAGAAAAGTGAAGAAGTTGTGTCAGGGAGTGATCCCTACACCAGCCGTGCTGGTAAACACCACTCTGACAAAGAAAACAGTTAAATGCCCTAAAATCCATTCTCAAATCACCTTCAGGTTAAACATGTCAGAAGTAGAGAGCTCTCCTACTGGAAAACTGGAGAAAAGAAAAAAAGGGTATTCAGTGTCAAAAAACTGTTCATAAATGAGACTGTGGTGAATATGTCTTTCTTTGAACAAAACATCTCAAAAAAAAAAAAAAAACAAAACAAAACACCATCACAACAACAACAAAACCCTCAACCAACTGAACAAAAAAATCAAACACAGGACATTTAGAAGACAGTGTGGGTATAAAATCAGTACTAAACATGAATATAGAAAGCTGACTTGTAAACTTTTAATCATTAAATGCAATCAAAGTGAGCAATATCACACATTATAATTCTAGACTGGAAATTAATATTGTCAAACTTAAGCCATCCAGGCAGGCATCTGCACAAGTTTTCTAGGATTTTTCTGTAGCCCACAGAGACAAGTAACTCCAAAGGGCTATTCACTCAATCTTAAAATAAGGAGGGACAGCTTTAGTTTGACAGTAGAGTAAATCCACACATTTTAAGGCATATCCTGTTATATAAGAAATTGCTGACACATGATATAAAATACAGGTAGACTATCTATTTACAAAAACCCTCTCAAACACTCAAAAAGGGTTTGCAGGTCATTTCTGCAGTGGTTGCCTTATAACGCTCCATATTGTGTACTGTTTAATTAGTCAGAAATGTGACTGCACGCTTAGGCCTGAGCAGAAGGTAGTCTGTAATGCTGAGTGACTCAGTAGTGCAGCTAGTAACGGTGAAATAATGGCCTGTGAGAGATAAATACAGACCCTCCCTTGCTGCATAAATGATAAATGGCACCTGAACTGTTATAGCTAGCAGAGAGGAAACTTCCCTGTAATACCAGATTCAGAGGCCCTTGAAATCTATGGAAATAATCTAATCAACTTAGTAGGATCAGATCCGATATTACACACTTCACGCATATTAAAGGGACTAAAAAAGATTATTTTTAGCACACACAATTATTATCATCCAATTTTTTGCACTTCAATGTTCCCACTCAAGTTTTATCAGTTGTCTTTCTCTGTCTTTTCCTCTTTCAGCTACTACTTTCAGCTTGGTGACATGAAACAATGTCGGCTGAAGAAAATATTTCATTATGCTTAATACTTCTGTCTAACCCTGTGATATATACAGCTCATGTCTCTGGCAAATACACACTTGTTCCCTTCTCTTTCTCTTTCACTTTTCTTGAAGGTCTAATTTTCTATTTTGGTCAGAATTTACTCACCAAACGAAATCACTGCTTGTTTCATTGGTGTTTTTCCAGTATGCATTGGGCTTTTTGTGCGTTGTCTCTGACAGTTCAGAGAAAAGACGCCGTACCAGGTACTTCCTGTCTGCGTATTGCTTGTGGCCTGTTGTCAGCCTTTCACTCTTCTCCTAACTTAAGGGAAGATGGCCGGCCCCTATTCTCTAATTACATTATCCAACCTGTTCATCCCATTTAGACACGTTCCAAAATCCTCATATTGCAATCCTACTGGTGAATCCCCAGAGGTTCTTATTTTTCTTTTACACATTTATACAAAGTTTTTAAATATTCTGCTTTATTACATATATTTTTGTATTTTGTTTTTTAGGCTTTGTGAGCTCTGCTTTCTGTTGTGTTCCTTCACTGCCATCTCAAAGGAGACAGCAGAAAGTGAGAAATTTTAAAGTTTGTATGAAGAGGTTTTCAGATGTCCAGCAAGAAAATTATACACTGCACATCAAAGGTCTGTTCTACCTAGTGATTGGATGTGAAGTCATGAGCAGTGACGTTTATTTCTTTGTTCACACTGGACATATAAAACAACCTGAACTTTCAATAGTCCTAGATACACGGTGGTAGTGGAAAGTACAGAAGCATGAGCAGGCTGAACTCCCTTATTTCATCCCACATCCATCATTTTCTCTTCTCCCTCTCAGAGTAATGCACAATTGTACTAACTTAGAAAATTTATCCTCGTCAACCATAAAAAAAGTCTGCAGTATTCCTTAGAAATTCAGCATAAAATAGCTTCCTTCATATTAATTACTTATGGAATGAGATTATAAGTGCTAAATCCATGGAAATAGTTCTACTGTTTCAGATAACAAAATCACATTTTTTTTTCCTCCAAAAAAGGCAAGCAAACAAAAAGAAACAAACAAAACAGACTAATTGAGGCAATGGACAAGAAGATCTCGACTCTCTTCTCCTTCCCATTCTGTAAATTTTACAAAATCATTAACAAATTTGATGCCTTGTAAAGACTGCGTTGAGCAGCCCTAGATAGAGACAATTCTAATAATACCAGCTGTAATACATAATACTAACTAAATTACATTTTTTTTCCCTACTATTTATATAACATTTTGGCTTCTCTAGGCTTTCCTTCCCCTAACCCTTTAGTTTGGTGAAGAATGCTATCTCACTTGTAATTTATGTTACCAGACACAAATTAACTTTCTATATATTTTGGATGATTTGTAAAGAAGTCAAATTCAAATTACGCCACATTATCAATGGTGAACATTTTCACTCATTAAATACATGGCAGATGCAGAATTGTATATGAGCCGTTGATAAAATGAGATCAAAACCTGTAAGGAACTGGTAAGAAGTTTAATCCACTATTTACAAACAGATTTTTATTTACAGATTAATAAAATAATATAAAAAAAATAAAGCATTCAAGGTCTTAAAAAGGTTTTGAACATATCTATTGTCATTGAATAACATTTCTTTTGAGGTAAAAGGGCCAATAATCCAGTTACTCATACCCAATTTCATGAAATGGCAAGAGGAAAGTAAAAGCAGATATCTCCCCTGTGTGAGCTTTCTGTTTGTTAATTACACTATAAGTAAAGTACACAGAAACCATCTGTTTCACTCAGACAACATTATATACTCAAAGGAAGTACATGAAACCTTGAAACAAAGTTCCACAGAATTATCTCCTCTTTCCTCCATGTCCTCATATATATTTGTTTCCTGGTTAGTAAAAAAATATGTTAATGCAACAGAGTAATTCAGGTTGTGTGGGTATTTGTATATTATTTTTAAAATCTTAACTTAGGGAAAAAACCCCTCTGCAATTCTAGTAAGGGATATATACCCAAACAGCGCAACATCAAGAATTTGAGAAGGATCCCTGTGATTTTGTGAACCCAGACTGAAGAGTAAGAGAAATGCTGAGGCAGTAACACTTCATGGATCCTGCAAACTGTCATCATTAGATCTGAACAGGCTGCAAAAGCATGGAGAATTAAATAAAATACCTCTCCTTTCAGATGAAACTCTGAAACCTTATTTCAGGTATAGCACTGGAAGTACATCAGTAGCTGCTTAATGACTTCACTCCCACATCCCATCCATTTTTCCTTGCAACTCCATTCTTAGTCTACATCAATCTCTTTTTCCATTCACCCTAAATGACTACCTGAATAAGCTCAGTGCACAATGCTCTCCCCATTCCCTTTTTGGCCTCAACATTAAATAAAGGAGCAGATATGTGAGACTCTCCCAAACAGGCTCAGTAAGGGGGTACGGAGTAAAATGGCAAAAATGTCTTGGAGTTCAGCAATTAAAACCTCTATCCATGGCTTCAAAAACCGGCAGACGGAGCAGAGGCACTTTTTCACTGCACATTAAATATCTTTGTCTTATCAGTCACATACTTCATTCTTCCTTCAAATTACTGTGTGTGCACGCGTGTATTTGTCATACACATGGAAAGAATAACAGGGGGGGGGAACAAGGGCTAACTACCAAGCACAGGAAGCACTACAAGGTAAATAATGTTATCATTAAGAGTGTCTCTGTCAACCCATGTTAGAAACATTGCTACTGCTAAACAAAATTATGATACTAGAACAGATCTTGCTAATCTTGAAAAAATAAATATAAATTTCACTGACCAGCAAAAAAAAGAAGGTCAAAATGGACCTCACTCAATGATTTCTTCTGTATCAGAACTAAAAATGTCTAAAGGGATTTAATAACAGTTAAGTAACTGTTTAGATTTGTCACCATGCTGCCTGTAATAAGATGAAATAGTGCTAGAAGGCAAAAGAGAGAAGGACACTGCTGTTCCTGTAGTGCTATTTCCCATTTCATCCTAATCACGCGCAGCAGGAATGAAAACTCTGCACAGATGTCTCTGAAAGCAGAACTCTTGATAAGAAAAGGATGGAGCCTTTAACATGCCTACATCACCTCCTTTGTGAAAAACACTAGTCATAATTATGAGCGTTCTGGCACTGCCCCAGTTGCCCTTGAAACAAAGCCAAAGTAGCAAAGGACTTTCTTTTTTTTTTTAAAGATAAAAAATATAACTTTACAACAAATCTGTAACTCTGGGCCAATTCTTTCCCTATCATAGTAAAAAATGTTTTCACTGATTTCAATTGTTCCCAGCACTACAATTATCTGTGACCACCTTATAAGAAAAATAAATTCATCCAACTTACTTGAAAACTGTATGGCGAATCCAGATTTGCTGATATAAAAATCTGTGTCAAACTGGATAGTTACTATGTTGAGTGTGCTGTGAATGCCTTCAGGAACGAGGGATCCACTAATTTCTTTAAGTAACATCTCATTCTCAGGTGGACCGTCCCAAACTCGTAGAATGTCATGGGAGGCCTCAGTATCAAAAGCAAGAAACTGGAGGCTGTAAGAATGCCATGAGTTTATTGTCAGCTTTCATGTTACTCAACAGCATACCATTAGCAAGAAAACTAAACCCTGAACTTTGATGTCCAAGGGTGATTTTCCATAATGTATCACACCTTTTCCTTTGGATGCATAAAACCCCGATACAGAAATGTACTCAAAACTAAAAAAAAAACCCACACTAATATTTGAATTAGTCTACCATGAAATAATATATTAACTCAGACATTCAAATAATCTATAAGTATCCATAGAATCTTTTCAGAAAATAGTTTTGTTTTTCTTAAGACAATATTATGTATCTCATTCTCATCAAAACAAGTTAAATAGAACTGTGAACTCATGCAATTAGCAATACAGTGTGAATAAATGTCTAGCTAAAATAGCTACTGAAATGCAGGGTTTTTAAAAAATGTAGACTCTTCCACTAAACAGTTCTGCTGACTCCAGCACTTTTTACTTTGTACATATTCAATCTTACAACTGTGGCATAAAAATAGCATTCATAGTACTTTTTAACCAGTTTTCTGGTTAACAGTTCTAGTCTGTATATATGTTTGCATATATACGCTTATGAATTGATTTAAAATTCATCAGCATTTCACAAAAATGTAACCAATTTTAAAGCTTGATCTTCATGAAACAATGTCCATTGAAAAATACACAGTTTGAACACAAACCTACATATTCAAACTTAGAATGCTGAAAATATTGGCCTTGAGCTGCATCTTAAATTTTAAATTCTAAATCTTTTTTTTTTTTCTTCCCTCCACTGTACAGGCAAGATTCGTTATTATAGAATCAAAAAGATTTGTTGAAAGATTTGTTTCCAGTACCTGACAATATTTCCTGGGTCTACTTCAATCACCCACATGCAACGCAAATTGTTGTCATAGGGAAAAGGGTAGCCAGGAGACAAGATTCTTCCTGATGATTCTCCTTTAAAACGGCCTCCACATTCAGCTAATAAAAAACATTACATAATGTGTTACTTTTAATTCATTACAGATGGTCTTCCAGCTAATCATCTGAGCAATCAATTTATACATCTACTCTCTTGCTGAATAAGTAACACGACTAAACTGACTGTTCCCCAAGATTGTAATGCAACACATAATGACCTGAAGTACCTTGGGAAAAGAACATGTAAATGTGGTTTTATTTAAATATGTTTGTATTTTCTTTTGGCACCTATGTTTTTCTAGCAATTTTGAACACACCATAATAATTAGAAAATATATCATTATATAATGAAAGTAACATGGATTGTTACTTAAAAAATGGAACCAAGAACACCATTCACCCTAAAGCAGTAGAATTAAATTAAGTAAATAAATGAGTAAGTACAAAATAAAATATATATATTTTTAAAAATGAGATGAAACATACTAAATAAAAGCAGGCTATTCAGAGAGAAAATCAGCCTTTCAGCCTAGAAAAAAAAGTTGTAAAACTTCTTACTCAAAACTTGTCCTCACAGTGAAGCTGTAGTATTTCTTAGAGGATAACAGACAGTAAGTAGCTCCCTCTTAGGTGGCCTTAGCCAGCCATTGGGCAAAATTGAGTATTTCGTAATCTTAATACCTTATCTTTGAGAAAACCTATTTTTTTAAATGTAGATCCCTGAAGCTTTTAAAACTTTACTATTTCGCTTTCTTTCCTTTCAAAGTAGGTCTAATGCTTTCTCCCTTGTGAAGTGCAAAGCCAAATTAATACTTTGATTAGATCTCTTGCTATACTTAAAATGCAGTTTTATTTTGATTTAACATCACCTAAAATATTTAGTTGAGAGATTTATTACCTTATGATCTGTGAGTTCCATGATAAAATATAATTGAAATGCTACTCTTGATGGATTTTCTGACATAATAAAAGCAAATTTGCAGAGACAGGTGGCCTTTCATATCTTTTTTAAGCATTTTGCCAATCTGTTAATTCCTAAATACTCTTTAAAAAAAAAATAAAAATCTTTCATAATTATACAACTCAGAGGATAGCATAGTCTATTATTCTTCCAGTAGGGTAAGGATACAAATAGAGTACACAATAAAGAAAAAAAATATTCACTGACTGAATGACATTTAACATTAATTTCATCCGGGACCACTGAACAGCTACAAGTTTCATTTATAATTTCTAATTTTAACAGAGCATAACTGGTTTTCTTTTTTATTATGATTTTTGAAGGTTCCCTCTCTCTCCCTAGTGGCTTATTTCTGCCTCTCCAGCAAGGTGCCAGCTCCTCAGTTTTGTTGGTTGCTGAATCAGCTGTGTAAGTGGTGACTTCTCAGAAAGCATATCCTCAGCTTGCAGTCAGGAGTAACAGAGCAAAATCCTTTTTATCCTACATCTCCAGATTGCTTACTATGAAGACAATCCTAATTAAGATTCCTAATTTTGGCTTCAAGTATCGATTTTAAAAATCATTCTATGCATGTCAAGTTAAAGGAAATGTATATTATACTATATTTCTTCCTGCAAATTCCATGGATATGTTGTAATATTTACGGCATAATTAAGATTTATGATTACTATAATTTCTTGAAAACAGTTTTGCTGTTGTCAATGTCACATACTTCTATGAAATGATACTAAAAGAAGAACAGTAGCATTTTTAAGCCAATTTCTGATAGTAGCAGCAAATTAAAGTGCCTGTTGACCTACGTTGCTCATAAATATCCAGGGAAATAATTTTACTTGTACATGCCAACCTAAAATATTTCATGTAAAGCATCATTGTCTTCACAGATTCCCAAAGTTTGTCTGAATAATCTGTAACCCTAAAAGATCTTGTAGTGGCTGGGATCAAGTTCTTTTGAGGATGAAAACTGAGTGCACACAGCTACCTGACTCTTAAACAGGTACCCTGGAAATAAAGGGCATCAGTGCTGCAAAAAGAATCTTTTTTTTTTTTTTTCTTCATAGCAAGGAAGTTTATTTTCAATCTGTTTCTAAATAAAAAGGAGTGTTAAAAGGAATCCTACAAACCAGAAATGCTAGAAGAGTAAGAGAAGTTCATACCCAGCCTTCTGTCTGGACATACTAAAGAGATATCTAAAAGAGGTAGCAGTCCTGTACAAAAACCCTTGTGATGCAATTTTATTGTTCCCTTTGAAGAATATTTCTAATCTGTGCATGTTTTTTTTTTTTTACTGATCTTGTGCATTTCTTAACTGCCCTTCATCTTCCCAGTTCTCTTCTAGCCAATTTCCTCATATTGTATTATTACTAAGACATCATTAATCTTTCATCATATATTTTTCAGCCCAAGAAGACATTTTATAGGATTCATACTGCATCAAGAGTATTTTAAAGCACCTGCAGTAATCCTTAATTAACAAGAAAAAACAGAAGATAGGCAGACAGATCTGTAAATGTATGTGTAAATAGATCTGTATACATACAGATCAGATTTCACATAGATCTAACCATCCTTACAATTTTTTTTTCTTTCTTATATTCAGAAAATAGTTTAAGTAAATAAAAGAGTCTGCTACCAATACATGATGGCAAAGGGTAGTCCCATGCCCTTCTTTCTCCAGTCATACACTTTAGAAGGCTGCTTCCATGGAGCGTGTAGCCTGGGTTGCATCCATAAATTATAGTGCTTCCAGCAAAATGGCCTTGGTCACTGATTTTATATCCAAACTGTGGCACACCAGGGTCCTCACAATGTGAGAGCTCAAAACCTGTGGTAGGAATAAAAGAGATACATAAATTAATGAAGATAAGATTTTCTCTTTTCCAATGGAAATCAAACATTTTCAGACTTCATATAACAACATATTTATGGATTCTTCTCTGTTTTGAAACAGTCTAAGTAGGATAACTGTCTATACCCCTCACTTAGAGCATGCAAACCAAACTGTCATAACATCATTTTTCCTAAGAGTCCCACTAAAGTCTGAGAAGGAAAATCATTATCATTATCATTCAGTTCTAAAATGAAATGATAAATTATGAGATGGCAGTTAAAGTGACTGACCATTTACTTTGATGACAAACTAGTTTGTGAATAGACATTTAAAGGCTCATAAACAAAATTGCACAGCAGATTTGTTTGTTGTTATTGTGCACAGTAACACCAATGACACAATAGTACCTATGGCACCAAAGAAATACTGCTACCGTCATCAATCCCTACCATAATCTCACATTGAGTAGTTTGTAAATTTAAATACAACATGCAGGAAACAATGATAATGATGACACAGAGAATTCAAGTCAAACAATTTGGATATTTTGGAGAATTAAGAAATGTGGAGCAAAAAGGAAACAAAATGATATGCATTATACAGAAATAGGGAAGCGTATTAACATTTGGAGAAACATAAACTGTAATTTGGTAGAAAGCTTTTCTATTCCAGAAAAGGTTTTCTGTTATTAACTAAACAACAGCTCTAAGCCTTACTTTGTTCAGAACCATGATATTTTGTCAATATCATGCAGCTCAAACTGTTTGTAGGTAAAAAAGGCACTTTGTTCTAGATTGATATTCCTATATGTAGGTGACATGGGAGCAAATGAATGGTTTTTCACATCTACATTGTTCTGTGAAGTCATTTACACAGTATTTGTCCATCTGGTCAACAGTTGGTAGCCTTTCACAATCTCTCCTCAGGTACTGAATCATTACTATTGATTGAAAAAAGGATCATTATTTTGTTTTACAGACAAAATACTTCAGGTTGGATAAGGCTATTTGTTTATGTAAGGAAAACAAACAAACAAACATCAAATGCTGTATCGTCCCAATTCTTCCTTCAGGTCTTTCAATGTCTCACTGAAAATGGCTCATCTCCTGAAGAGCCTCCACAACCTCTGAGCTGAACTTTTCTCATTCCTAGCTAAGCTATTGCTTCCTGCTACAGACTGCACTGCAGAAGCTCTAAAAGAGGCTAATGTGAGTCCCAAATGATGAACCTTTCTTGATATTGCTAGTCTTGATACTTATTGACCAGTTAGAATTTCCAGTCTTCTAAGAAAATTGTTGATCATACTGAGTGAAAATAAGTTAAAAGTTAAAATATGCCTTGATCCCTGAAATGGCCTCATCTCTGGATGGTCTGCTTATATACACAGTACCAAAGTAGTATTTTTAACTGATCACTTCTGTCTTGAGAGTGAACATGTAACTCCATTGCCCAAGTGTAGGTACTAGCAGTGGTTTTGCTGACCTATGTGTACTTCAGCTATCCACACAGTGCTGGCAGTTCTGGCAACAGAACCAAATAGAAAATTGTATCCTTCTGGAGAAGCACCTAATAGCTAGGGGCATAGTGAAGAGGATCTAGAATGGCAATAGTTGGCTATTTTAGGCAACTGAAAGAGCATCAGTTTTCACAATGTATCCCTGAAGACACAAAGTATTTCATTACATCTTGTGGGGATTTTGTTTACTACTTAAAAGCATCAGGGTAAGCCCATGGTACTTTTGGAAGGTTTCATTGTCTACATCTATGCAAAACAAGTATTAGCTGTCTTTCCCAAAATGGGAAATGGCCAATGGGTGATGATCAGTGACGTGAAATCTAGTTGGAGGCCAGTAACTAGTTGTGTGCCCTAGGGGTCAATACTGGGTCCAATAATGTTCAACATCTTCATTAATGACCTAGATGAAGAGACAGAGTGTACCCTCAGCAAGTTTGATGATAACACCAAGTTGGGAGGAGTAGCTGGTACACCAGAGGGTCATGCTGCCATCCAGAGTACCTCGACAGGCTGGAGAAACAGACCATTTTGAACCTCAGGAAGTTTAACAAGCAGAAACTGGAAGAACAATCCCATGCACCAGTATATGCTAGGGGCCACCCAGCTGGAAAGCAGCTTTGCAGAAGTGAACCTGGGGATCCTGGTGGATGCCAAGCTGACCACGAGCCAGCAATGTGCCCTTGTAACTAAGAAAGCTAATGGTATTCTGGGCTGCATTAGGAGGCATGTTTCCAGCAGGTCAATAGAGATGATCCTTCCCCTCTATGTTCAGTGCTGTTGAGGCCACATCTGGAGTATGGTGTCCAGTTCTGGGCTCCCAGTATGAGAGAGATATGGAGCTAATGAAGAGAGTCCAGTGAAGGGCCGCTAAGATGATTAAGAGATGGGACCATCTTTCCTATGAGTAGTAGGAGATGAAAGCACCACTCGGGCCAGATCTGGGACTGTTCAGCGTGGAAAAGATAAGGCTTAGGGGGGGATCTTATCCATAGGTGTAAATCTGAAGGGAGAGTATAAAGGAGATGAAGTATACTGAGTCTGGCTCAGATGTAGTTACCTTCACAGCAGCCCTTATAGTGCTGTATTTTAGATTGACTAAACCAGCATTGAGAACACACCAATGTTTTTGCTGTTGTTGAACAGTAGTTGCATAGCATCAAGTCCTTCTCTGTTTCTCATTCTGTCCTGCAGCAAATAGGCTGGAGGTGGACAAGAGGTTCGAAGGGGACACAGATGGGACAGCTGACCCCAACTGACCAAAGAAATATTCTATGCCATATAATGTCATGCTGAGCAATAAAGCTGGAGGATAGTCTTTCCAAAGGGGACATTGCTCAGAGACTGGCTGGGCACTGGTCTGCTTGTGGGAGGTGATGAGTGATTGCCTTTGCATCACTTGTTTTTTCTTTTTCTCTTTCCTCCCTATCTTTATTTTGACCCATGAGTTTTTCTCATTTTTTGTCTTCCAATTCTGCAAATATCTACAAAAGAAGATTCAGCACTATTCAGGTTAATAACTATTCAGGCTAGGAAAGTGTATTCTGTGAGAATGCCTGTCTCAAAAGACAGGAAATGTTAATGATAAGGTTCAAGTGCTGGGCTTGGATGTACCTATAAATAAGAAAAAAGAAATACCTTGACACTTACAAAGTAACACAGCACTGGAAGGCCTATCTTTAATAATAGGGTACAGCCCTATGCTATCACAGGCTGTTACGTGGTATAATTATGCAACTTTCACCTTAAAAATAATTACATACTTTTGTAGTATCTTGAAATATTTTCCTTTCATTCTACTAGACTTATATTATTTTTATTAGAATCAGTTATAAAAAATGATGGAGAGTTTTTTGAAAGGTAAGAACTTTTTTTTTTTTTAACAGATGATAATGAATGATTTAAGCACAGGGAGAAAAAGGGATGTTGACAGTTGCATTGCAGAATTACCTTATAATGCTGTTCTACTTGCTAAAAATTCAGTTTTAGATAATAATTCAATGATGATGAAATAATTATACACTAAAGAAGCCATATATACTATGTGTCAATAGACATATGTAACAATCATATATATTTTCAGAAGCTGTCACTTGATAACATAGATCCATATCACTGTTTCCAATATACCCTCTAAGCCAGAGATCTGAAAAGATTTTTCATCTTCTAATCTTTTAATTTTGTCGGTCTACAGACAGGTAAGAATTTTTTATTGGGAATCTTTCTTTATCATTTTGGTTCCAAATTGGATTATTCAAAACAATAATCCAAAGTCATAAATATCTAGTCTAATGCAAGTTTAGTATTGGACATAAATCTTAAGATGGAGAATGTCTTTTACTTACGAATTATCTTTATGGTTTGGGTTACACGTTTAAAACTACTCACATTATTAGCTATTTTTATGTGTTGATACAAATAACTAAAAATTATCCTATTCTTTATTATCCTTCCCAGGACATTAAAAAATCTTCAAAATAACCCTCTAGACAAAACAAACAAACAAACAAACCAAACACCACGTGTTGTAAGTATCAAAATACACAAAGTACTGTCAAAGTAAGAAGATTTCAGTATGGTACATGCTTTGGGTTTTTTGAGGTACAATTACAAAACTATATTATTTTGATGAATG
Organism: Aramus guarauna; assembly: GCA_013400195.1. Classification (NCBI taxonomy): domain Eukaryota; kingdom Metazoa; phylum Chordata; class Aves; order Gruiformes; family Aramidae; genus Aramus; species Aramus guarauna. Next base: position 517,701 of record VXBL01004729.1, on the reverse strand, counting down.
ATAAGTGATTTGCTGTTGATTTTATCATTATTTGTCTTTTGACTGCATTTCATCTTATGAACAAAGAATATTCATTCCCTTAAAATCATAAATCTATTACTATTGTTTTCTCAAATACTTACTGGTATACACAAGCTGAAAACCTTCATCAGTGCCATCTACGTCTGAGTTAAATTCCAACCACAGATGATTTGAAGTACTGCTTAGCGTCAAGCCTCTTAGTGATGCCCCAGTATATGCACCTAGCAGGTGAGCAGTGTTGTCTTTGCCATCATAAATCTGTAAAACAAATGCGAGTTTTGCAGTCATGAGGAAAAAGAAAAATGAGATATTTGATTTACAAAATAATTCTGTACTTCTCCTTTACGAGGGAGGACAGCTCTGCCAAGGCTGATCTATTACCAGTCAACCTGAAGTACCACTTGCATATGCTGTTTGCCTCTCTTGGGTTAAGCTGACTTAATTATGGTGGTATGTCAAATGCAATATTTAAAACACATCAGTCCTTTTTTTTTTATAACAATAGAAGTGGGCAGAGGTGCTACATCAGCTCAGTGTTTTTAAAAACATCTGTGTATTTTCTTTCACTGCCAGTATTGTAATGCTGGTCACAACCTATCAACAAACACCTATTTTGTGTAGGTGGTTCTGCATCAAGTCACTAGGGCAGCATAATAGAAAAGCTCACATCTCCCAAACTTTGGCTTCTTAAATAAACTTCTAAATTTCTTTTCTATGCAAAGAGAGGTTCAAATATAGCTATAAAGTAAAAGGAGACTAGGAAATAAATTGAACAGCTGCTTCTGTAAGTTGAAAGAGTAATGTAATCTATATGTAAATTGGAATACAGCACTTTTATTATTTATTTTTCTTCAAGAGTTGTTCTTTTCCATATTTGAAAAAGAAACTTCTATCAGATTATTAAATGTATAAAACAATCTTTTAATCATTCTCAGGAAAATTCCTTACAAGCTTGGTTGCTTTAGAACATCACAGGTTGTTGCATTCCTATCATCCCTAAAAATATTTTAAGTATAATTTAACAACAACTGCTAACCCAACCACTATGTTCTGTATGATTTCTTTAGTGACTTCTATAATAACTGAAACTTTGATAAATGGATTTTAAGAAAAAATCACTTGCAAATAAGTAAATTCACCTCTGAATAATTTTCAAATTGCAATATAGGGAAATTCTAAAGCTTCAGTAGAAAACTAGGCAATTGTCTCCAGTTGTATTAATTTGAAATGTAATTAAAGCTTGTATTTGTAAACAGGAATCTATACCACAATGAAATCAAAACAACTAAACATGTAAATCCTATTTTGCAGAAATCCTTATGTCTCTAATAATAACAAAGACTTTACATTTAATGATATGTTGAAATAAAACAAATAAGCTATTTCTAGCCACCTCTAGTGAATAAATAATTGTACAGCAGTTTAAGAAGCACAGCAAAATGACTTGGCATCATTCCTTCTTTTTTTTACTGAAACAAGCCAATAAATTTCAAGCAAACTTTACATTTAAATGCCAATGTCCTTTGAGTAAAAATAAGAAATTAAAGCCAAAAAAAGGTGTAATTAATGCTTATCAACTAAAAAAGTAATTTTTTAATATATATTATAGTATTAGAATGGACTTCTTAATTTTATTCAGAAGTTCTCTAAAACTATACTGAGATCAGTAATCAAGTCAGAAAAAAAGACCAACAGAAAATTAGTTCTGAAATTGACTTAGTTTTGTTTTGGTAACTGAAAGAAAAATGTTCATTGCAGGAGAATGCTGCTATACTACAGAGCTATTTACATCATGACAGACTTAAACAAAACCCAGCTTGAATTTGATGCTCTCTCTCCTAATCCCTTCAAGCTACTTATAACTAATAACACCCAGGGATTCAGGATTTATTTTATTTTTAAACACTACGTAAGAGTAATCCATTTCCTCCTATGTGTGCATCACTAATAATTAACCAAAGGAAGCTGTTAGTAGAGATATACCAACTATTCTCAATGTCTCACCAGAACTTCCCATAAACCATATCACAATACAAATTTTCTTCATGTTAGAATTGCCCCACACATACTTTATTGCCAATTTTGTTAATTGTCCCACCAATCTTTCGCATTGACACACTGACTTCTCACCAGAGTTGACATTAATTCTACTTTATGGACTAACCAGCTGTCCCACTGTATAGTACTTCTAAGCCTATATAATTTCTATGAAGGAACAAAATTTAAAGTACCTTGACACTTCTGAAACTCCATGATTCTTTGAGTAGGAGAACTGTGTTTGGATGAGGGAGGAATATGATTCATTTGAACATGAAATTTATTTTTTTTTTTTCTTTTGGTTGCTGACTTTCAAATATTCAGAGTAAAATATACGCATCATCTTGAGATACTGGGGTCTCCCTTAGGACAATAAATGGATGTATATCTTGTAGTATAATTCTCAATTTAAGTCACATCTTTTTTGTGCTTCATTCAAGTTAATGGGCACTAAACAGAAATATCTAGATGTAGTTTAAATTACACAGTATAAGTTGCAAAGAAAGTGGTAACGGCCTACGTTCTCTTGTAAGATTTAAAGAACCAGCATTTTTTTTTTCTAACCTTCCTAAAATAGGGGGGAGTTTTGCTAAAGATTTTGAATGAGTTAATAATTTAGCTTCAGAATTTGATCCAGAAGACAAGATGATATGTGAATTAATGTAGCACCATTATCTTATTTGAATACAGAAATATTCTTTATTATAGGCCTTGCCACCACATCTGGATTTATGTCACTTAGGTGCTAAATGTATGGCCAGGAATAATCATTATGAAAATATTATTTGGTTTGATGCATTTTCCTTAAAGTCATCCTGTAGCACTAATGCAGAGATAATTGATTCATGACTGTATAATGCCTGAATATGCCAATGACAAGCTATTCAGAAAACAGAGGTCCATCTTTATCAGCTATTTAAAGGCCTGGTCTGTTAAATGATTAATTCATAAAGAGAGCAAAGGCACAGAAAATTGCATTAATGTTCTTCATATCATGATGATATTTTGAAATGTTATAGGAAAGGATGCTAATAGTGAACACTATTTACATAAATACAATTTCAATTGATAGATGTAATGTTTAATTTGAGGAGGAGGGGTTATGTCTGCATTTACAGATTGAGAATAAATAAAACTTCCTAAGCTTTTGAGAGCCTCCATTATCAACAAATTTTAAACGGAAATTAACTGCCTTTTTTCTGCTAACTTATTTAACTCCATAAAATTTTAGCAAGGGAATAGTATAAAGTGAATGTATCAAATTTGTGCATTTTAATCAAACTATTTTTCAGATTTGCCATTGAAACGTAAAAGGCATATGGATATAAAGATCTGTTCCTTTATAAAGAGAAGAAATAACATAAAACCAGCAGCACAGAGCTGAGGCTGTCAACACCCTGTCAAATGTATCATTTATATCACATGCAAATAGAAGCACTAATATAAAGACAGAAAAGGGCCCATATGTTTGGGGTTTTTTTTTTTTTGTCCCCTACATTTACTACCTATTTCTCAGTCATGTTTTCAGGATGATATTGCTAAAAGAATTATGATAGCAAGTGTGGAGATTCTTAAGAAACAAATTAGCAAAAAGCCCAAAATATTACCTTCCTGAGAAGTCTTTGCACAAAACCCCTCAAAAAATGAATCATGTGCACACATTTCAAAGCCAGCCCACAGGTGAGATAGCAAACAAATGCATTAAAACCGAATCCTCCATCTTTTGCAGGAGCTCAAAGAGTGCTGAGCCAAGCAGAGGGGAAGGGGACCCTTAATGCCAGTTCTTCCATTAGGTTTACTGACACACTGTTACCTGCCTGTTACTGCACTGGCTCTTTTAACAGAAGGAAAAAGAAAGATTATTTCATTACAGTATCAAAAAATAATTCTTAAAGTCATTTTTTTTCCACATAAGTGCTATCTCACCTGGCACATCAGCTCTCATTCTACATACTGCTAAGCATATTATCTACCAGAAATGGGGGGGAAAAAAAAAAATCCCCACAAACAACTGGTGTTCTCTTTCCATCTCAGTCCTTTTCATACTTGGTGTTCCTTTCTCTTTTGTTTTAGGCTCACTTATGGAATCTACCTGCAGATTTTTGGGGGGCTGGGGTTTGTTTTTTTTAATATTAACAGAAAACTACTCATTAATTAGTACCACACATAGGTACATTTTCATTTATGTTGAAATCTACTGAAAATAAAGAAAACAATCATATTCTCTTTGTCCGAGCTTCAATTTTGATAAAAGATGCCTTTCCCCCAGTAAATTAGAAAAGTATATTAAAAGATCTTTGACATAAAAGAATACTTTCTACATTCAACTGATTTCAACACAAATAAAGTGTTCACCACTAACAGTGGACTATTCAGGCAAGTAGAAGAATGGCAACTCTGTTCCTTTCCATGCAAATCCAAAGGGTTTGCTTACAGCTATCAGAGACTACTGAGTTTACAAGCAAAACTGGTGGATGGAGATAAAAGCAGAGAAAAAAAGCAGGTAGAAAGTTCTGACACTTTGGAAACAGTGTATTCTTTTCCCTGCCTCACACATAGGCAGTTTACTCTAAAAATTTTGTATTCTGGAAACTTAGTGCAAAAACTCAGTTATCAATACAATTACAAAGAAGGAAACAATGTTATATAGTTTCTGAGATTAACATTAAATGGATTGGCATATAGTGACTACACATATCTTTAATTCTTCACATGCTTTCATGAAACTTTCATGAATATTAAAACAAGATGTGGCACTATCAAGAGCAGGTTGTAGCCCTATACAAAAAAGTAAAGACATATATTTCTTATAGTATCCAATAGAAAACAATCAAACAACAACAACAACAAAAAAACCCTACAAAAAATAATGTAAGTAGCCAGAGCAGTTACATCAGTAAGAGAAAAAGAACTGCATACTAATGAAGCAAATGAAAAACAAATTATATGTTCTGAAACCTGTTCTATATCAGTTCAGAACTGATGAATGGAAACTCCTCCTTCTCTGCCTGGGGAGTAACAGAAAGGGTGGTGATTTATTTGTGTTAAATATGCTGTTTTCTTCTAATCATGTATTCCCAGTCCAGCTGTTTCATTGTTTTAATCACAGTCCTTGTCAGGTATAAATTTGATCCATGGTCAGATAATTCATGTGGTAACCAGAGACCCCATGAATTGATTAAAAAGCATATCAAAAGTTTGGTAGAATATTCAGTCTATTCAGAGTTAGAATAGAATTTTATCTGCATAGCTCTAGTAATAGAAAATATTAGCTGATAGAAAAAAGTAACACAAAGTACATGATTAACTTCGCCAACATTTTTATCTATCGATATCAGAACAGATGCAGTACCCATTTCTTAACCAACATCTGTAGCTAAAAGACTGAGCTTTAACTATGAAATATTATGAGGTTGATTCATTTGTGTTTGGGGAAAGGAAGCCCTGTCTGGAAGCTGTTGTTTGAGCATCTTGGTTTCCAAATGGTGAATTCCTTATGCCCCCTAGTTCATAGTTAAAAGGGAACTGTGTATTCACTATTTGTCAGTCAGTTTTTTGCTGTAAGACTGGATGACAATTTATTTTTTTCTAACTTAATTTCCTTCCACTGCCATTTTTCATTCCAAAAGACTTCATTATTCTTTACTTACCTCAGAGTTTTCTTAGATTTTGGTCTAGGCATTACTGGTTATATACATTTACAAAGTAGTGACATTTATTAGATAGGTTTACAGCATTTGTTGACTATTACTGATTCACTTAAAACTAAAGTTAAAATACAATCTTAATGTACTACTCCTGTAGCCAAAATTGTATTTGCCTTTTTTCATTTTCAGTATTTTCCTTTTTTTTTCATTTTAGTTACCAGTTCTACAATAATAAAAGGAAGTTTCTGCGAACTTGTCTTCAGTTTTTTTCTGGGATTAACGTAAATCAGTCCAAGAGAACACAGGAAAAAATGGGGATATCCAAGACTAATTTCCTTATCTTGAAGATATTAATGCCAAATACCAGGCATATTCATATGGCAGTCACATACCAAATCTTCCACTGATTCTTTTTCAGCTCCTAGAAATGAGGAGGAATCGATAATAATAGGGATCAACAGACAACTTCAGAACTGCTTCCGTGAGAAAAGTTTTGGAATGTGTGACTTCTGCTTTGTATTTCCTGAAACAAGACTCTTTTATCAAATGAACACATGAAAAAAGAGTCTGATGGAGTTAGGACAATTTGTAAGAGCTTCAGCTGAGAGATGAGGCAAGAAGAGACACGATGGGTTCCACAGATACTATTCCCTCTTGACAGGGTCAAGTGCTTCCGTCTTGCTACAATGTCAGATAGACTGAAAAAGCGATAATCATAATAAAGAATACTTCTTGCAGAGTTTGGGTTTTTTAATAGATTGGGAGGTCATTATTATAACTCAGGGCTGCTAACTTGAAAAACAAACACTTTAATTACTAGATACTACTTTCATCTAATAGACACACCTGCAAAACCCAGCAAATATTTCTGCCGCTGACATTTACAGCTGAGTGGTGTCCTCCCTCCATTTATAATTAATTTGGCATTACTCTTAAGTTCACATTAATTGAGTAGCAATATTAAAGTATAATTTTATTTTATAAGCCTCTGAGTTCACATTTTCTTGTTAAACTTAAACATCTGTAGTGCACATTGTTGGAATAGCACTGGAGAAATCTTTAGTGCTATATCTTTTCAAAATGGTATGTGCATTAAATGATTAAGGAAGAAAAAATAGAAAAGTTTGAATTTATAGAAATATAATAGAAAAGTTTCATTTATATTTATATTTATATTTATACTTATATTTATATTTATATTTATATTTATATTTATATTTATATAAAAGTTTATGTTTATATAACTGTATATAACTGTAGCTCCCTCCCCACACTGCTATGACTTCTACACTAAGATAATACATTTGAATGGTTTCAACCTAAAAAGTCTTGAGGAAAATGCAGCCATATACTTTTATTGGATGGGCATAAAAATTGTGGACAAAAATATCAGGATAATGATTTGGGTGGATAAGCATTCAAGTTCAAATGTAAAATCTGACTTCAAATCTTATGCTAACATTGGTTAATTTAAACATCTTACCACAACATCACTAATTTTTCTGTTTCGTTGAGAAATTCCAAAACTGTTAAAATTACATACCTGCATATATCATCTCAATGTTTTACCGGTAACTTGAATAACTGGGGTTTTTTATTTTTTATTTTTGCCACACTATTCATATGTTAATAAATAATAAGCATCTTTTGAATTAAATCTTTCTGTATTAATTAATGTAAAAATTAAAAGATATCTACTTGGTTCTGAAGTAAGCAGTCAGGCTAACATAAAATAAACATACCTGTGCATGATGGGTATCTGGTAGCCTTTGCTTTCTTTTGTTTTGCTTATATTTTGTTTTAACAAAAACATAGTACTTATTTTTATTTAAAACCACTGTATTTTTTTTCTTCTTGCTGCCTGATCTCTTATTATATGGATTGTTTAGGTCTGCTTATGCCTTAGGTATAATTAATGCCTTTTTGGAAGTGTCTATGTCTGACAACCAGTGACAGAAATCCTAACCTAATGCTCAGATGACTAAAGGTAGATGATATAAAATCCAGTCTTAATCATAGTTGTGTCGTAGAAATATATATTACCATAATTCTTCTCATTTTAATAACTACATGGCAGAATATGGCAGAAAACTTTTTTTTTTTTTTTTTAATCAAACATGATTGGCAAGGTACTTCTCATTCCTTTGATTTCAGAGAGGCATATTTAAACTGAGAATTCTGAAAAATTAGACAATTATTCAATCCTTTTTACAGATATTTTATTGCATTTAGATGGTATGTGCTAAAAAACACTCACCCTGATCATCATCAGCTTTAAATATGTAGTTGGCTAAGCAATATATGCATCTGGTAATGTATATTTTTATAGAATCATAGAATAATTTTGGTTGCAAAAGACCTTTAAGATCATCAAGTCTAGCCCTTAATCTAGCACTGCCAAGTCCACACTAAACCATGCCCTTAAGCACCACATCTACACATCTTTTAAATCCCTCCAGGGATTTAACAACTTCTCTGGGCATCCTCTTCCAATGCTTGACAACCCTTCCAGTGAAGTTTTTTTCCTAATATCCAACCTAAACCTCCTCTGGCACAACTTGAAGCCATTTCCTCTTGTCCTATCACTTCTTACTTGGGAAAACAGATTGACACCCACCTGGATATAACCTCCTTTCAGGTAGTTGTAGAGAGCGATCAGGTCTCCCTTCAGCCTCCTTTTCTCCAGACTAAACAACCCCAGTTCCCTCAGCTGCCCCTCATAAGACTTGTGCTCTGGAACTTTCACCAGCTTCGTTGCCCTTCTTTGGACACATCCAGCACCTCAATGTCCTTCCTGTAGTGAGGGGCCCAAAACTGAACACAGGACTCGAGGTGCAGCCCCACCAGTGCCAAGTACAGGGGGACAATCGCTTCCGTAGTCCTGCTGGCCACATGATTTCTGATACAAGCCAGGATGCTGTTGGCCTTATTGGCCACCTGGGCACACTGCCAGCTCATATTCAGCCGGCTGTCAACCAACACCCCCAGGTCTTTTTCTACCAGGCAGCTTTACAGCCACTTTTCCCCAAGCTTGAGGAAATACAGTAATAAAAGCTATGAACAAATCAAATTTTGCTGAATTTATAGGGCAAAATCATTCTATAAAACTCTGGAAGGTTCTAGTATCCTAATTTTCCCTTTGTTTTTTCTTTGTTTAATGAAAAAATTCTTTTCATATGTAATAGCTGTGATTATCATTTTTCAGGAGATGTTACACACCACACAAGATTAGAGTCATTTAAAGCATAAACCTTATGTACAAAATGTAATATATAGACACTGTATTAAATTAAGCTTCTGGGTGTAAATTTTATTATGTTTAGATCACAGCTCAAGTTATTAAGATTCTGAGAAAAAAACCCAGAATTTATAAAATATTTAACTGATTAATATTAAACACTAAGAAGACAATGCAAATATACATTAAGGCAACATTTGGTTTACAGTTTCAATATCTTTTTTAATTATATGTGGTCAGAAAAATACATGTTTTAAGGAACAGATTCCAGAAACATCTCAGGTTGCCTAGCTTTTAACTTTTTAGAAATGGAACAGGGTTTGATACATATTTTGTAAAAGAGATGCTTAATGTAAACTTACCTGATACTGCGCTATCACAGGCAGATAAGCTTCAACTGTACAAGGAACTACAAGTTTAGAAAGAACAAGTACTTTACGTGATTACATACCTTAAGAACATCTCCTTGGGCTAAGTGAAATGTTCTGGCAGAAATATTGATTCCTTTTCCTGCTTGTACCTGAATGCTATAAATACATTCATGGTTGTTTTCATAGTTAAGAGGATAATTGGGGGACAATAAGATGCCTTCATTATTTGTCGTGGAGGCTCCACATTCAGCTGCAAGTAAAAGAAAATTTTAAGGTATATTTTAATATAAAACATAAATATTTTTAATAATGGTGATAATGGAAATGTTAATGCAACCTAGTTAAACATATTAACATTTATTGATATCTAAAATCTAGTTCTAAATATATGTTCATGATAGTGATTGAAGGTTACAACAATAGTTCTAAATTTCTGTAATAATGTTAAATAATATGAAGAGTTATAAACATATTAATGGCACATTCCATAATTATAATGTTTGAAAGGATCTTTCTTGGATTTTGTTTAGGAGGAAATATACTTGTTTTTATTTCTCCAGCACAGAAAGTCATAAAGACTTGTAAATTAAAGTATTCTAGAAGTTTATATATGTATATATTTATATATACACACACATATAAATATACATACATGCAGATACACAGATTAATGAAATGAGAAATTTTCTCTAATATTAATTTACTAAAATAAATAATATAGTCAACAGTGTAAATTGTAGTAGAAAAAGAGTTGTGGTATATCTACCAGCTAAACAATAGAAAAAAGTAATTCCATCAATAAACAAGTAGAAAAATAGTTACTCTAAGGGAAAAGAAAAAAAAAAAAAAAAAAAGGAGGAATGAAATGGGTTTAAGATTAAGAGTCAAAAATAAGAAAGTGTTTCCAAGTAATACTGTTATTATACTGTTATTATTCTGAAAAAAGATGCTTTATAACTGAGGACTTTGGTAATGAAGTTCAATCACACACACAAAAAAACCAACCCACATAAAAACTCACGGCAATGCTACATCAGGCATTAATAACTAACTTTCATTTACTATCATATTTTTGTCTACTTAGATAATTTTAATTAAGACATTTTTAGCATTGAGGTACCAGGTATTTTAAATTAACAGTGACAAACTATTACAATTCTTTCCTTCCCTTTTTATTTAGTCTTGATATGTGGTCGTTATAGTGCAAGGAGAAGAGCATTTCCTCTCTGTTTAACAGATTTAGATTCATTTTAAATTTAACTGTAACACTAAATTATCTTGGTTTATGTTTGTTTTCAGGATCACTTCAATATCCCTGCCATTTATTTTACCTATTCTCATAAGAACACATCCCAGTTATTTTAACTTGGGAAATGAATTGGTTTATAATTTCACAGAATAAGAAATTGCATTTTGCAAAACTATGTGGTCCTTTTAATGGTTTGAAAAGATGATTAAACAATCTATGGTATCTATATTAAGAGCTAGTATAGTTTATTAGCATTATAATTTCCTCACCAGACTTAAACGAGTGAAATCCAGGATATTGAATATATCTTTTCTATATGAAATTTATACATTAAATGACAAAAAAGCATTAATTAACTGTCTTTCTGTACGCATCTAAAACCAACATTGTGAAGAAAGCCAAATCAGGCACAGATAAAAGCAGAAGAAATGCTAAATGACTATGTTTAATTCAATAGGTCTACAGAGCAAATACACAAATAATTCAGGTGTCATCACTTTGTCTTAGAACAGTTGGATACCCATAACCTAGGCAGAAGTGGAAAACCTTCTAGTCCACATGATCATGTGTATCCTTTTATTTTATTCTCGAATAAATGGGTATTTGCTACTCTGAAGATGTATAGGTTAGTTTGAATTACAACACATAGGAGTAAGATGATTGTAATTTCAAGGTTGTGGGATATCCTTTCCCATTCCAGAGAGACAGAAAAGTCAAAAGGCACAAGGTATTTATGGTATTAAGTTGATCCAACAACTCTGATTTTGTCAGAACTGTAATTCAAAGCAATTTTAAAAAATATGAACGCAGCAGTGAGCCAACTGTTAGGATGTCTTTAACTAGTATTTGAGGACCATGCTATGTTCTCTGTTAAAAATAAGGAAATTGTTCATGTCATAATATTTATTGATCTGATTTTACTTTTCTTAATACAGAGGGAGAATGCTGTGTTCCAAGTTGTGGGTGCTCCATCACTGGAAGTGTTTAAGACCAGGCTGGAAGGAGCTTTGAGTAACCTGATCCAGTGAAAGATGTCCCTGCCCATGGCAGGGGGGTGGACTAGATGAGCTTCAAAGGTCCGTTCCAACCCAAACCATTCTGTGTTTCTATGCATTTCAACCCTTGTGTTAGCAGACAAGAAGTCAAGAAAGCAAGTTTAGTAACAGTAGTCTTGAAAACCACAATATAAAAGAATTTCTCCTACAGCATTCAGTTATATTATTGCAGTTCCATGGGAGCACACACTGCAGCCTGCAACAGTTGCCTCTTTTGTGCCTTTCTCAGAGGGATTCTCACAAAATCAACAGTTAGTCCCTTGCATCTCTAGTTGCCTCCTGTCAGTGCAAACTATGACTTAAAAAAAAATCAACAAAAACCAGCCAAAACAAACCACAAAACACCAAACACACACACAAAAACCAGCAGTATAATTCTGAATAAGTGCAGAATCAAACAGGGAAGATAAGCAATTAATATTATAAGACTTTCCAAACTATACCATAGTTCTATCTGCCAATCTCCGCTTCTATTGTAAGCATGAATAGACAGCTATGTTGCTTAAAATTAGGAAACTTATGGTTGTCTTCTGTTCTTTGACGTTAATACTATATCATAAATCAAAAAAGACCAGAATAATTTTATGTGCAGTTAAGTGCTCAGTAAAAAACTGTCAGGGAAAAAAATGTTATCTGAGTTCTTAAATTTAAAATAAATACCAATATTAAACATATGTAATTTGTTTAAAGTGTTTGGAAAATAATTTTAACAGGTATTACGGTGAGTGACAGAAAAAAGAGACTGAAGAGGAAAACCAGGATAAAATTAAGGGAAAATATGTAAAGAGGGAACTATAGAAGAGAGAAAAGAAGGGGTAAAACACTATTTCAGAAGTAAAGGAAATAGAGGAACAGAAAGTCTGTGACAATCCTTTAAAAACACACTTATAGCTGTCATCGAAATTAAAAACATTTCTGCACTGCCTTAATGTTTCATTTTAGTAATATTCTCTATTCAATAGAGATGAAATTCAGGTTTTTCTAGTGACAAAGTTGGGTTTTTTTAAAAAAATCCACTTATTTCAGCTGAAACTTAACACCTACCCTACACACTTTGCTTGTAGGAAAAAAAAAGAAATTGGGAAAATATTCCAACATCCAGCTATCTTTCCACAAAACTTTAATTCGGCCTTATATAAAGTACAAGGATGTAACACTAAGATTGAAGTAAATCACTGTTTCTGGACTTTACCAGAAATATAGAACTATTTCAGTATTAGAAAGGAAAAAAGCCAAAAACTCAAAGAAGAATAATGAAAGGGAAATACTGATATAATGAGCTATTTAAAAGAAATGACTGTTATGCTTTTGATTATGAATGTGTGTTCATTGCACTTTTCCATAATAAACTAGAGGAGTTTAAACTACTGTTTATTAGTGTATTTAAATTCTATAATCATGTAAAATGCTATTGTTATTTTAACCAAGGAATGAAATGCATCTGTTTGAGTATTTTAACCATTTGGAAACTATTTATCAATGAATGGCTTTAAAAAAAAAATAAAAATGCTCTATTAGGAGGATTATCCATGTTTTCTCACAATTCAGCTGCCTAAATGCTCACCATAAATAATTATCAACAAAAAAAATTGATGTGCTGCCACAGATTGAAATTCAGCCATTGTTTTCTTCAAGACAATCCCTTGGAATCAAAAGATAAGAGATAACAGCTAGAAATACCAGTTCTGTATTTTGAAAAGATGTTATCTCTTGGTTAGGAGACTAAGTGCATTGCAACAGCTTGACTGAGCATGTAAATGGAAGCATTCTAAAAAGGATTTAATTTTTAACCAACAGTGATAGTAGACTGCAAATCAACAGCTACTTCAGAAGGTGTACCTAAATTCAGTGGTCAACAAACTGTCCCTTGTAAAACTGTTAATCTTTAGAAATTCTACCTCTTCAACTGATGGCAGATATAAACCAGAAAACAGACTCTTTTCAAAACAAAACAAATCAGAGGGTAACAAGACAATTCTGAAAGGATTAAGTTGTGACTGAAGCTTTCTTTCCTTGAATAACCTGAGTTATGAGGTCATCAAAAGTTTTCCAGCGGGTTTTGGTATCCTGACAGAGTTGGTCTTAACATCAAAAGATTTATGTGGCTGTCTCATTAACTTACTTTCAATATACTTTGCTCATACTTTTTTGGCTGTTATCTGACTGCATTGTTTATGGCATAATGAAAGACACTATTTTCAGATTTGGGAAGTGCTATATTTAAGACCTACACATAATTTTACAGCAAGTGTTTCTACTAAAATGGCTAAATACAAACCAAATTATTGTTAGAAACAATTATTTTCATTATTGCTATTATTTTTGTAATTAATAGCTCCAGTTGACAAGAATGGGGAGGACTCCTATGTACTTTAAACAATATGCTCCTGCACTGTAACTGACCAAAGGAGAATGGAGAAATAGCACGACAAATGAGCTTCTGCGTTAGCATTAGCAAGGTAAAGTGTATTAACAAATACATATTCAGTATTAGGAGAATTTAAACAACCAATGTGCAAAATTTACCTTTAAACTGTCTCATAAAAAAACCAAACCAAACAAGCAAACCAACCCTAATACATGAAAACCTAAAAACAAAACACAAAATAACTCCTGTTGGAACTTAGTGAAAATTTCCATGCAGTGAACAGAACAGTTAAAACTTTATGTAAAATATTGGAATACATAAGAAACGTTAACAAAGTGCTTATCAAATTACAATGCCATTATACTAACAGATGGTAAGCCCTCAATGGCTGTATTTTGCTTTGTTCAGGATATCCTATCCCTGAAGAAAATAACAGAAATACAACATACTCAGAAATGACAGGAGAAATATTAAAAGGAATAAATTTACTTCTGACAAACAAAAGAAAGATTAGGATTAATGTGTTCTGGGAGGAATCAATGACACATTTACAAGTGAATATCACAGTTCTTAAACTGAGAATTCATGCTGCCAAAACTTTCCACATACTAAAAGAAAACTCAGTTAAAACTAGCAAAAAGACACCTTTTCAAATCCAAAATATTAGCAACAACCTTTGCCTTAAATTTTCGGTATACACAGAAATGGATAAAGCTATGCAGCAAGACTCTAACTTCTGTACAAAGATGTGCAGAGGGTAGCTAATGGCTCTCCTGCTAATTAAAGGACCTTGCAATTAATGCAGATGTATATGTCAGTAGAACCTTCACTTCACTGGTTCCATAACTGTACTTCAGTTCAACACTGAATTTATTTTTTCTCTCAGACAATATAACCTTTCAGACATTTATATTTGTAACTCCTCAAGTATTCCCTGAAAAGCACTTTAACTCAAGCTTGGCAAAGAAGCTACATTAGTAAATAGGAAAAAATCTATCAACTTAGCAAAAATCTTTACCAACAAACATCCATACAAAATATTATCTGAAAAGTATGCAATTAACATGACAAATGAATGGATTTTCCCGTAGATTATTTTATGTTTATTTGTCCACTTTTCATAATCGTGACGGATATAGTTCCTTGGAAATCTGTATGACCAGAACATGGGAGATTCTGATCATAGCTGTTTACGCCATAGTGATAAACATGGACAAAAATTGTTATAAGGAGAAATATAAGTGGAAGTTGCATATGAACACTAGAAACCAAGATTTTAAAGTCTTTAAGCAATTTTTAAAGAATCTATTACTCAGAATCAAAAAAAGAATTTTTTTCACTTTCCATATTGAAGTTCAAAGCAAGCAATTTAAAGATTCTTGACTTTTGGTTTTGTTTGTTTGTTTGTTGTTGTTGTTTTTTTAATCATTAGATGCATCCATTTATTAACAGATTGTACTGGGTTTGGCTGGGATGGAAGTAACTCATAGTAGCACACAGTGTGTTTTAGGTTTGTGACCAAAACAGTGTTGATAACACACCAAAATTTTAGCTACTGCAGAACAGTGCTTGCCCAGCATCAAGGCATTTATTTCTCATGCTGCCCCGCCAGTGAGTAGGTGAGAGGCTGGGAGGGGACACAATGTGTGCCAGCTGACCTGAATTGATCAGATATTTCATGCCATAGAGTGTCATGCTCTAATAAAATCGGAGGAGTTTTCTCAAAGTAGTCATTGCTTGGGGATCGACTGGACATCAGTCTACTGGTGGTGAGTGGCTGCCTTTGGATCAGGTGGGGTTTTTTGTTTGTTTGTTTTGGGTTTTTGTCGTGGTTGTGTGGGTTTTTTTTTTCCCCAGCACTTATTAAGCTGTCTTTATTTTGACCCACAAGTTTGTGGTGGGTTTTTTTCCCCTACTTTTGACGTTACTATTCTCTCCTTTATTCCGCTGTGGGGCACGAGCAAGTGTCTGGGTGTGGGGCTTGTATTCCAGCTGAGGTCAATGCATCACATATATTAAGATCCTGTAACATTCAGACTATTTCATAGTAATTTCATAGACTATTCAGACTACTAAAATACACAGCACTAAACAAAGCAGTCTAAAAAAAGCAGTTTACTGCAACATTTCCTGCACCTATTTTCTTTCTTTTGTCTTCACCTATAACATACTCTTCTGAATGTTCTTCAAAAATTGAGGAATTTGCCTGAATAAGCAGGAGGGAAACTCAATAAAATAAATGCAAATTTTGTGATTACTAATCAACTGCACAGAAATATGTAAAGACCAACAACATATCAGAAACATTGAATAGCTCACCAGTATGGCTGGTTTCCTTGTAATAACATGAGATTAAGATATATAAATCTAAGTACTCTCTCTGTGTCTTCTGTTTGATAGTGGTAAGGCCTCAGATTTGGGTAATATATTGAGCTTTAGGAAGTTCATTTCAAAAGATAAGTAAGTGGATAAGTATAGAAATTCCAGAGACAAGAGGCAAGAATGACCACAAATCTGAGAAGACTGGCAATTGAGATGTTTTGATACAAAACAAAGCACCGGTCTTCAACATGTGGAAGCCACTAAAGAGAGAAGTCAAAAGACTTACCGCATTAAATAGACTTGATTTCAGCAGTTATCTCCTCCCTCAAGAATAAAACTTCCCTCCTCCCCCCTCCCCATATTTAGTTATTTGCTTGAAGAAACATTAACTTTCACAGCATAAAATATTTGGTATTACTGCTTGACAATCATGACAGAACATACTTAAATAAATATTAAAATTTTCAGAAAGTAGATGTGATCAATTTATCAATTATTGTTATGATTTTTTACAATATTATTCATTATGTGTCTTTAGATGTATTGAAAATAAACATTTATTTAGATACCAAAAACCCAGCCAACAAACCCCAAACCAAATCAAAACAAAACGATGACAGTATGCTAACATTGCTTGTTAGTTAACTAGAACTACCATATAAGCTGAAAACACAAGTGATAAAATTCATGAGTGACTACAGATATCTACACCAAAATAAGTTGAATCATATAGTGGACTCTTTTAGCTATATTGAGAATACATACATTTACTATAAAGGTAAATTTAGTATATCAGGAATGATGCACAGATATATAGACAAGATATACACATGTATTTGTGTTAACCCCTACCAGTCATATAATTAGTGAATGTGGGTATTTGTGATTATCATACTCATCAGGATTTACATATTGTAGTATTCTATAATATTTTATCAACTTTGAAGCTATCAGTCATTTAACAGAACCAACTAAATAAACAGAAGTATGGCAAATATTTCTGCATCTCTAGAAAAAACTTGTTATAAAAATTGTTCCAGCACAACATTAAGACCTGTGGAATTCAGATAATGCCATCATTTCAGCAGTTCAGCTTTAAAAATTAAGTAACTAATATTTGTTATTTGAACATTACTTCTTCATTTATTAATTCTTCATTTCAAAATTTCATTTATTTATTAAGTCTTAATTTCAAATTCAGTTTTGAAAAATATCTTCATAAAGTGAATAATAAGAATAGTAATGATAATAATAATTGTATATATATATACAAAAAATTATTCATCCAACTTCTGAATAAGAAGAGGAAAAATAGCTTCTGATTCACTGGCAAATTTTTTGGTTTAGCATTTATTATGATTGGCTACTCTTTCAGGACTCAGCACATTGGCCTTCTGCGTATCCAGAAAGTGATGTTTGATAAATGTTCTGGCAAGAATTCTGAATAATCTTGTTATCCTCCTAAATCTATAATTGCTTTTTTTAATTTCTTTATATCATTGACCACAACTATTTCCACAATTTAATTAATGTTGAAGGAAAAAAATATTTATTTCTAAGAGGTTTACTTTTTTATAGTATTATTTTCAGCTGAATAGCCCTTTTTCTTGCATTAATGGAAAAGAGAATTGAATCTCTTGACCTAGTTTACTTTTGCCATTCACTACAGGAAAACACTTCCGTCAACTCTCTTTTTCGATTAAAATGTGTACAAGCTCATTATCTTTCTTCCTAACCCTCCTCTGAAGTCCGACCAGCTCTGCAGTATTTTTATGGAGACAGATTTGGAAATATTTCAGGTGAAACTGCAAGTTACTGCAAGCAGTCTGTCCTCAGTCTTTTATATGAATTACCATACCATTTTTGTTTTCAGTGATTTTTAAATCACTTTCTTAGGTTAATGCTATTAAGTTAGAATTTCTGAGAAGTATAACTGCAATGAGTCTTCTCTCCCCTCCCCCATAGTATTTATCAACCTTACATTTATTTTATCAGTTTATCTATTCATTCATCTAGCTTATTATGTCTCTCAGGTTCTTCAAAGCTTTCTTCTGGTCATAACTATTCTAATCAACTGCTATCACAGAGCTCACTTTCAGATCAGTAATGAATGTATTAAAGCCAGATGGAACTAATACAAAATTTGAAACATTAATTTAATTATATGATCAATTTTTAGCATTCATGCTCTTCGCTTTGCTGACAAAATTTTTCTTCTTACAGATTTTTAACTAATGATAAATTCATAGAATCTCACATGGAAGTTTCTTCAGTTTCATTGAAAAAAAAAAAAAGTTAGTGATTCTTTTATCCATTAATACTCTGTAAATCTAATGAAAAATCTAAATTAATATTTTTCTTTACAGGGCCTAGAACATTGGGTGAATGTTGAGATGAAATTCTGATCCAGAAAGACGACTGTTTTAACTGGTGGGCTAACCTTTTGCTATGTCTGCCTGGGATAAAAGAGGGAGATGAGAAGAGTGATAATTTACCTAGAGTTCTGTCCAGTTAAAATATGTCCCAGCTATGTACACGTAATGTTTTCCTAATATACAGATGAATATGCAGAAGAGCACAATCTCTGATTTTCTCAGTTTGCAAAGAAAATAAAGACATACTGGGAATAAATCAGAGAGTAAAAATACAAACTGAGAATTTTCAAATGTTAACAGTGTGGTTAGTAGATTGGACCTTTAGTTGGCTACTATTATATGAATGGCATAATGATGACATAGGTATAAAAGCTACTTCCAGAAATAGAGACAGTATTGTTTGGTTTTGTCTGTACTTGAGGAAATTACAGAGAGAATAATTACTAACTCCTAAATATTCTCAGTCAACTGGAAATCTAGTGTAGGTATGCATTTCCAAGAATCTCTGCACCATGTCAAGCAGACCTATCTCACATTTGGCAAATGTGCCTTTTGTTGATAGTCTTGTTCAGTATGTGGCACCAGAAATGCAGCAAAGACATTAGAAGAGCATCCTGTGATGACTCATTGAGAATCTGAAATAGTTCACAGACTCAGTAGGGTTTATATTGCCCTAGCTACCATATTTTTATTTATTTTCTGCCTGTAAATTAAATGTTACAAAACTTTTAAGTCAATTTTGCCTTAAACATCTGGTAAAATAAACCAATGAGCTATGAATCTTGTCAAATTTTCAGGAAAATAAAATAATAGATATGTATAACCACAAGAGAGAATGAATACATAAACCTATAAACATGTATTACCAAAATGAGGATTATTTTATATAACTGCATGGCAAATTTCAAGAAATCTAAGGGATCTGATAACCCAAATTACACTGAATTTTAAGCACTGGGGGGGGGCAATAGTGTAAAATACTGTTAATTTATTAAATTCATTTTCTTGATGTTTAAGGAATTTTCACAAGATATTTATGATTCCACTGATTTTTCAAACTTTGAGTTCAGTCAAGTTCAAGATTACTAGTAGTACAACATACTGTAAAGTCCATTTGCAGCTAATTAATGACATATGAACACCACCAGAAAAATTCATTCTTATTGGTCTTAACCTCTGTGCTTCTTAGAGTCTTAAACATCATGAGCATGTGAACTAGGAACCTGTTGTAGATAACACCAATTCTTCTGACGCTATTTATTCCCATACTCTTTCTGAAAGCTGCAAACACCATCTCCCATCACATGACTATAGAAACTGTGACCATCGTGAATGGTCACTTTTATCATATGCTGATATGAATGGAAGCACTTTTATGGAATGGAAGCACTTTTATCATATGCTAATGAAGTACTTTGGTCACTTTACTTCTGGTTACACTGCTAAATGCATCTGCTCCTGGAAGAGATCCCTGACTTGCAGGCTAAATGCAATGTATGGTATCCATCTACATTTATCAGAGCTAACCTTGTCTAGAGAAGCCCGATCATGTCCACAACAAATGTTTTTGGGTGTCCTCCAGTTTCTATGTGGACCAAAAGATTAACTCTAATTTTTTCTTCTGTGTTCAGAATATCCAAAATTTAAGAACAGTACTACATCCAGAATATTAGTGGGTTTTTGTTGCATGGTAACACAAATGTGCAATATGACATGAAGATTGGCATGATGGTATGACAGTGATTGAGGGTACAAAACAGACTTTGACTATGCATGTCAACAAAAATGCTATCAGGAGGTCTCCTTTGACAAATGGGACCAAGACTGGTGCAGCTTTACCCATATCACCTACTAGAAGGGTATTCTGTACTGAACTGTCCTTGTATCCACAATGTTTTGTTTTCAAGTAAACAAAATGGTTCACATATGAAGAGATCACAGAATGAGTTAAAAATTATGAAACTTGTACTATCAAAGGACCAAGACACAAGTGAAAGTAGAGAGCTAAGATATGTAACAATGCACTGGCATTCATTATGAACATTTACTAAGACAACAGAAGA
Source organism: Aramus guarauna (assembly GCA_013400195.1). Classification (NCBI taxonomy): domain Eukaryota; kingdom Metazoa; phylum Chordata; class Aves; order Gruiformes; family Aramidae; genus Aramus; species Aramus guarauna. The sequence continues at coordinate 496,955 of VXBL01004729.1, read as the reverse complement.
AATATCATGACCCCTGGGAATGAACTATACCTATGAAGAGGATATAAGATCAAGAACATGGGAAAATTCAAGTTGGAAGGGAACTTAGGAAGTTTCTAGTCCAGCCTTCTGCTCAAAGAAGGCTCAACCCTGATGTCAGATCAAGTTGCTCAGGGCTTTAACCAATTGGATCTAAAAAACCTCCAAGGATGAAAACTGCACAACCTCTTTGGGCAATATGTTGTACTATTCAACATTTTCCTTGTGAAAAGATTTCACTTATTTCCAGTCTCAAACTCTCTTATTTCAATTTATGCCTTTTCCTTTCATCTTTCTATCATAAACCACTGTGAAGAACCTTGCTCCATCCTCTTAGCTATTGAGAATTGCTATTAGGTTCTCGCAAAGCTGTCTCTTCTTCAGGCTGAAAAGACATGTTTCTCTCACCTTTCACCACTGGCTCAGTGCTCCAGCTTCCAACTATCTTGGTGGTCCACCACCAAACTTGTTCCAGTTTACCTGTGTCTTTCTTGTATTCTTGTATTGACAAGCTGAACATAAATACTATCAACAGTGGTTGGTTCCCAGTTGTGTGTATGTGAAAATGTATATGATATCAGAAGCATTAATACTCATGAATCACTTTGGCAGAAAATACCAAACACGAGCAACCGTAACACGATAGAAATTTCTGAATCCAGTAAAAGTAGTCAATAGGAATATCTACTCTCAATTATTTGAATTTCATTATTATNTTAAGTCATTCCAGTGGAGACTATCTTTCATTTTTGAAGATAAGGAGAAAATACATTGACTAGAAAATAATTTACTCATTCTGTTTCAGCTTTTCTCCTTCCCACGCCCCTTTCAAACACACAAATATAAACATTACTTTCTATGTCATGAAAATTAAATAGCATTTTGCTTATTTATGCTTCTGCACAAATTCTTCTTTACAGATAATTTACCAATTCATTTTCAGTATACTAACACTTCCAGAAATTTATTACTAAAATTTAACCTATCTTCACAACTGTGCATGCATTTGTTAAAACTTTTATGCATGTACTACATTGACTTAACTTCTGAACCATCTCTCTGTAGATACATACATAAATGTTGCTTATGAACATGCCAAATTGAGAATTTTTATTATATCAAGGTAGGCACAGGAACAGTTTGGACATGAAAATTGTAACTAACATTGGATAAGAGCTCGCACATAATCAATCAATAGTTAATATACAATCAGATTCTGAAAGAAATTTATATTTTACTACCATATAATATCTGAAAAAAGAAAATATTTCAAATGCACATTGATATAGGTATTTTCATGTATAAGTCTTTCTATATAGCATATACCTTTAAATAAATTAAAAAAAAAAACAGACCAGACACTTAAGTAACTATCCTACTTTGTAGAGATTTTGTTGTTGCTTTAACAGTTCTCAACAGAACCGAAAATCAAGAAATTTAGGTAGAATTCAGCTCAAACAACATTAGTCATTAAAAGTTAAGTTACTAGTCAAAGCTACATATGTAGGGTACCACTACAATGAGTGGAGAGTGTTTTAGAAACCATCAGAAACTTTTTCGTCTGTTATCTTAGATATAGTTTTAAAACCAGAACAGCTGTTCTGTGGATATTCTGAGGATATGGTTCTCTACTCTAATTTATATAGGAAGCCCAGGTTGACTTTACTCCTATACATGGACCTAGTTTTATGAAATAACTCTTGTTTAAATGCTTTAACTACATTTACACAATTTTGTAATATAGTTATTGCTCGGAAGTTTGCATTGACCAAAAAAAGTCAGTTATGAAGCATGGTAAATGCTGATTTAAATTCATACCCAGTTTTCCTAACCTATTAATCAAAATAAGAAGAGTAAGCATTATGCCCTCAATTTGAAACGCTTTCAAATATAGACTATGAAGTCCATTGATAGTGCTAATATTAAATATATTAAAAGATGAACTAAATTTCACTAAAGAGATATGGGGAATATGAGACTATATTAAAAAAATAAGAGGTGTATTACCATGCTTTTCCATGCTGTAAATCTGCAAATCCATGGACAATGACTACACATACAAGCAAATGAAAGCAGCTGACCACGTACCCACACACCTTGGCAGAGGTGCACTCCATACTCGTCGGCCACCACCAAGACAAATAATCTCTGAAGCGCCTTCTAAACGATATCCAGAGGAACAGGAGAAAGTGAGAATATCTCCCACTCCAAAATTAAATCCTATTCTGTTACCAAATTGTGGGATCCCAGGATCTTCACAAGGTTCAAGATTATACTCTAAAAATAAGAGAGCAAGTCAGTTTGTATGAGTAAGAACATTTTTTCTATCAGTCACATTTGCAGTCTTGCAGTCTAGAAATTTCTGTATATTTCCACCTGACTAGCAATACAAATTTCAGATTTAAAAACAAAATAAAAGTATGAATGTTAAATTGGCAATTATACTACATTAAAAAGTAAGACTAATGAATACATTCATAACATTTTTCAGATGCATAACATAACATGCTTTATAACTCTTACAAGAGCCATAAATATCCCAGGTACATAAAAAAAAATGAAAACAACAGCACATCATAAAAGCCTAAATAATTGACACTTGGGCTCATCTGGAATTTCACTAACTGAAATTACACTAGTTCTGTTTTCTCCCCTGGCTTGATAATGTGTCTTACAGTTTACTGCCATCTCCTTTATCATGTAGCAGAAATATCTCTACAGAGGCACGGTAGTTTGCTTGCTTTCAAATTGTTGTGCTTAAGAAGCCATTTGTATAGTTTTATGATTCAGTATATGTATTAATCAAAATCACTTCAATTTTAAAGGGTTTGTGGGGTTTGGTTTTTTTTCTTTTTACAGAAAATACTGAAAAAAAAATCTTTTTCAGGAGGCAGGTATTACAGGTATTTCCTTACCAGAGAAAGAAATATTAAATCCTTCATACGATATTGAAAAATCTGAAATAAAGCGCAACTGAGCTCTGAAATTTCCATAGAGACCAGCATTGATTGGTGAAGGAAGCTCTGAACCAGTCAGACGTGCTAAAGGCTGTGTGAAACTGCCATTCTCTGTTATTAGTAAGTAGTCATGATGATCCTCCAAATGAAAGGTGTAGAAGGTGAACTGCACTCCTATTAGAAAAAGTAGAATTAGATTTACATATCACAGTGTTAACATCAATATAATTAATGCATTTAATTATGAATTCTGGTTCAGAAAATGAAGATAATGGCATTTTTCTAAAAATTACTATTTTTCCTGATTTTAATGTTAAAATATCTTTGCAGTAGGTCTTTTGATTTTGACACTACCTTTCACTTTTGCATTTAGCTGCAAAATATGGATGCTTGATTTCTAGAATTCAAAGATATATGTTTGCATTTTAATGTAAAATCCAGTAATGTACTATGCATGTTCAAAATCACAAACTGTTTATGGCAGAATGGAAAAGGTAAACCTCATTTATTACAGTCACAAGTATCCTTGTATAGTGGCAGTGAAAAGAAAGGTTATAAAATATATGACATTATATTCTTATGACACATATGTTAACAACACCATTTTCTCCCCAAAAAATGGAGGTCTCTTAATAAGATGAGGCATATGTCAACAGTATGTTATTTTGCAAACCATCAGATACAAATCACACATCTAAAAAGGAAGACATATCCTGGAACACAATAGCAATAAAAAGACTTGAAGGTCAAAATAGGCAATTAAATTACTTTTTCTGTAACTAAGATTTAGACCATGATCTTTGGGTAGAATGCACAGAAAAGTCAAGAAAAAGAAACAGAAGATATTATCTAGCTTAAATGATTATTGAGACCTCCAGTGTAATAGCATTTTAGATTTTATCATAAAAGTCACAAATCAGTGATTCAGGCTCTGTAAAATATATCTGATGACGTAATGCTTAGGAAGATTCATTCACGTGATGGACGATTAACGTAGAGTATGAAGATTAATGATCTTTGGGTAGTCTCATGGACTACAGATTTTTAATATTAGACATAATTTAATCAAGAAGGAAACAAATGCTTCCCGTCTCTACTTTTCCCCCAAAAACTTCCTAAACAGGGTAACAAAACTTGACTGAAACTAGATATACCATGCTTGACTCAGATGTCTAAACATAAGAACCTCATGATACTTTAAGTGTTGGAGGTTATCTTTTCTAGACTTCACAGGCACCTTTAGAAGCTCTCAGCACAATTCTCCTGTATTTTTTTTTTTTCACAATACATTGGATCCCTGAGGTTGCTTCAAATTGTGCTAGACATTTATGTTAATGCAACTCAATCACACCTAGTAAATCGAGTTTGTAAGGGTATCTGAAATGTAGAGACACTTGGTTTATGAGGATATCCAGTCAAGGACCTTTCAGTATAGAAAACAAAGACAAGAAATGAGGAAAGTAATAAATTATATATAGAAATATACAATCTTTAATGAGCAGAATTTAGTGGAAACACTAACAAAGACCAGAACTCTAGTTTTTGACTGATGGGCCGTTGAATGTATCACTGTAATCTTGTAACAGTTCAATCAGAACTTCGTAACTGATTAGAATGCGGTACAGAAGGTTATCTTGCATCTCATGGAAATTAGAAATTTGCTGTAGAGTATTTGAGGGAATTTGTGAGGTTTAATGTAAAATTTTTAAGTGGTATTTGGAGACTGCAAAACTTTTTATGTGATGTTTAGGGCCAAAGGCAGGTGGGGGGGGGATCATGGTGGATAAGGGAGAGAAGTGTGAGAAAAATCAGAATTATAGAAGCATAGAATGATTTGGTTTGGAAGAGACCTTAAAGATCATCTAGCTTTAACCCCCCTGGCATGGGTGGGCACATCCTCCACTAGATGATGTTGCCCAAAGCCCCGTCCAACCCAGCCTTAAACATTTCTAGAAATGAGGTATCCACAACTTCTCCGGGCAACCTGTCCAGTGCCTTGCCACCCTCATAGTAAAGAATTTTTTCCTAATATCTAATCTAAACCTAACCTCCTTCAGCTTAAGCCCATTACACCTTGTCCTGTCCCTACATGCCCTTGTAAACAGTCGCTCTCCATGTTTCCTGTAGGCCCCCTTCAGGTACTGGAAGGCTGCTACAAGGTCTCCCTGGAGCCTTCTCTTCTCCAGGCTGAACAATCCCAACTCTCTCAACCTGTCCTCATAAGGGAGGTGCTTCAGCCCTTTGGTCAACTTCACAGTTCTCCTCTGGACTCGCTCCAACAATTCAATGTCTTTCTTGTACTGGGGACCAAAGAGCTGGACACAGTGCGCCAGGCAGGGTCTCACAAGAGCAGAGTAGAGGGGCAGAATCACCTCCCTTGACCTGCTGGTCATGCTTCTTCTGATGCAGCCCAGGATATGGTTAGCTTTCTGGGCTACAAGGTTATGTTGAGCTTGTCATTTACCAACACCCCCAAGTCCTTCTCCTCAGGGCTGCTCTCAAAAATGGAGAGCCTCTCTTACTAATCCCTGCATCTAACCACTGCAGCCTGTCCTCCATTCTTTTTAAACTCTGTTCCTGACTATTTAGTGTGCAAATGTGTCCTCTGTCCAAACTGTGAGCACATGTGTGACCACTAGTGAACATTAATTAGTATGGACTGCCTGGTGAGCAGAATAAGGTCAGCCACCAACAAACAGAAAAAGGACCAGGGGTAACACGTAACAGGAGAAGGACTGGGGGGCCAGCTCCTGAGACAGGACCTGGAAGGCTGTAGGAGGACGTGCGTGCGTGCGTGCGTGTGTGTGTGTGTGTCACTCCTAGTAAAGTCCTGTTCCCATCAGCCCAAAGAGAGAAATAGCATTTGGCTGCCTGTGGTGTTCATGTTTGTTTCAGTGCTGTTGGTGCTTTGCTGTGTGCCAATCTACTTGTCTGTCTATGTTAGTCTGTGTGATCAGCCATATATGTGTATGAACACATTGTCATCTTTGGAATACGTGCTTAATCTTGCTGTCAGCTGGACAGAAAAACGGGAGCAACAAGAGAAATCCCTTGGTTCTTAGAGATCTCTGGAGTCTGCTTCCCTGTAAGGAGACTGGAGAACTATTCAGCCTTTTCAAGTAGATACCTCCTTCTCTTCTTCCGGCTTGCTGTAATTTGCAGATCCAGATAAATACACCCTTACTTAGTATCACTGATATAGAAATTACAGGATGCAGTTGTGTTTTATGCATAGGATAAAACTAGATAATCCAAGAAACCTATTCTAGATTTTTTAAAATTATAATTTAATATTGAGATAAGCAAAGCAAATAAATTGCCTTATTATGATGATAAATTGGCTAAAATCACACTCTTAATTTTGGAATCAAGGTTAGGTTACATATCTTTTGAGCTAATGCATATAAATTTAACTTTGAGATTCATAAACTCTAAAATGGTTTAATTTTTGTTATAGTTTTACATAGGAGACACTGTTGATCTGACAAGAAAAGAGTGCTTTTAAGAGAAAAATGTAATATATACAGAATGAGTCAGAAATTCAGGCCATATTTGTGGATTTTACTGCACTCCAAATTAATTTCGGCCCTTTTCATGCATGCATAAATACTGCAACAACAAAATCAGAAATGCTGAAGAAAATATTATGGTAGTAACCCAAAATAATGGAATTCCTGTGAATCACGGCTGTTTCACTGAGTATTGTTCAAACATCAAACTCAAGGTTTAACTCAAGGGAATCTTTCAATCAATTTTCCAGATTGCCATGACATTTCTAAGCAAAACCCCAAGGTATATCCCAGCAGTAGCTGTACAATTTAGTTTTCTTCAGAAAATATTCTAATCATATTAATATATGCTGTTTGACAGATTGTGTCTTCTCCAGAGAAAAATTGTAAAAGATACGTTCAGGTAGATTCCTGCTCATTCTGTCTCACATGTCCCTTTCTTTATAAGAGGGATTTCTTTAAAATCCAAAATGAAGACAGGAAGACATAACACTCTAATGTCATTTCTCACTATTACAATTCAGATTGGTGGGGGATGGGTAAATTAACTGTTCTGTATAGTAAATGGTTTAAAATATACCATTGATACTCCACAAGTTTCACTTCACCATATATTGAATTGCATGCTAACCACAAAATGCAATAATTATTGTCATGATAGATGCTTACTTTCTTGTTCAGAAATAATACCAACTACTAGATACATTAACTATATTTATAGTGCATGTTCCTTTCCCTAGTAAACATTTAAAAAAAAAATAAAATTCATATCAAGTTTTAATGGACATTCCAAAATCATAATGCTGGTCCACATGAACACAAAAGAAAAATCATTCCAGAATGAATGAAGTTTAGATATGTATGAACAATAAAATTAAAATATATATATTTATGTTGCAGATGATGTTAAGGCAGTATATACAAACACAGAAACTGTTTTTCTTAGCTATACAACATATCCAGATGTAAAATACAAATCTTAAACAAACATATGCATTTAATTGCCTCTATTTTGTAATAGCAGTGTGAAGTTGCAATATAAAGATGTGTTTAAAAAAGTAGCCCACAGCATTCTGGACCTACAAGTTATATACCTTTTCGTGGCAGTCTGACATGAAAATACCTAATTTTATTAAAAAAAAAAAAAGGCTAAAAAAACCTAATTATTTTTTAAAAATCATATCACTAGTTAATGGCTAGTAGAAGATACTCCTTGAGATTCTGAAGTTGGAATTATATTAGACATGAAATATATCAGAAAATGAGATTTCCAGAAAAAAGTTTTTCTCCATCACTTTAAAATAACCCATTTATGTGTATAGGATTAATTTTCCCAGTGGAAGCTATCTAAAACTTAGTCACTCATTCTCCCCATGGACAATTCATCTGGGGACTATATAAACCCCCTGGACATTAGATGACAGAGATGAATAGGCACCTTCAGAGGATGGTTCATTCCATCTACTTTAGATACTTTTTCGGGTAAGATGACTCATATCCTGAAGATATATGCATTTGTCCATTAAATACAGAGGTGGCCTAATGGACTAGCTTACTCAGACATAGAACTTTACTATTAGAAGTTTATAGTTAAATTAAGTAAGTCAGCAACTTATTGTCAGAAAAGGAGAGCTATCTTCCTCATGCAGTACTACAGGAAAACCTTAAAGTATGAATACCTTTTTGCCAACAAGAATATAATAGGAAAAGTTCATACAATACTTCCTATTTCCTACTCACAGCAAATCCTCACTCTTCAATTGTTTCCAGCAGATCTTTGAGCGGTGTGAATCAAAATGCCCAAGTCAATTATGACATAGCATTCATATTTATTTATATGCTTTTCCTTAATAACATTTCCATAAGGTAATACAAAACTTATTGACACAAACAAGAATGTGCTTGTATCGATATATGTGTATGTATATATAAGTATCAGTGTATAAGGGCTTATAAATGCGTATATTTATACAATTAATCTCTTTCCCTGTATATATTATTTCTATACATTAGTTTTCTCAGGATTCTCATTATATATGGTAGGTTTTTTCAACAGCCTCACATAAAATGTAACCACATTGAGACTTCCAGTTTTTATTTATCCCAACTTCTAAGTACTTCTCTAGCTGAGGGTTCAAGAAAAAAAAGATAAATCACAAAAAAAACTATTTATTAAAAAAAAAAAATCAAACACTTTCCTCCGTAACCCCATTTTTAATTTAAGAAAAATGAAAGTGTTAATAAAATGTCTTTCAAGAATCCTGAAAAATTTGGCTTAATCTGGGCTTATGTTTACTGCAGAATTTATATAATTATCAGCCACGAATTACTCCGCGAAGCTAAACTCTTATCCATCTCTGCTACTTCTCTTCAATGCCCAGATTACCTTGGGCTGGTTATCCAATGGCCTTTCAGACAGGGTGCAATTAAATGACTACAGGACTAAGAGTTTTCTTACGCTTTCTATCAGTCTTTCTTGCTTATCCAGGAACAGTTCTATTCTTACCACATCCTTTCTCCTTTGCAGAAGATCCACAGTACCCTATTTTCCTGCACCTCTAAAAGCCATGTATGATACCTAGAGGTAACACGGGCAAATGTAGCATCTGATGTAGGCTCAGTAATTTCAGTATGCTTTTGCACAGTGCATCCTTACAAGCAAATTATATTGACACAATGACATCATTTCGTGGTAAAAAGAGACTATAGAATAACTGGAGCAATAATTTTAAGAGTTACAATTTGCCACTTTAACACTTTAAGGAGTTCTATGATTTTAGTTGGGACATCCAGACAGAGTGATTTAACATCTAGATGAGGAACTATCACACTATTTGTACAAAACAGAACAAAGGGATCACAGATCAGCACAGTTCTCTGTGAGGGAAGTCTTATTTTTATGTTATTTGATAACTCTTTCTTAAAGGAATACATCATCAGCATAGTTTGTCACATTTCTCATGTCCTCACAGAGAAAATTGATGAAATTCAGAATTGAATTTGTCTTCCTTCTCTCTTTCATTCCTTTTTCTGTATTCTTTCCAGTGTTACCGATGCAATTCTCCTGTTTTGTGTTCTTATCACCTCACCCTATTTATATTCAATTCCTCTTATGACACCTGTCTCTATTTCTCTCCTTCCCTTAACCTTAAATTCTTATGCTTCTCTAGCTCTTTCCACTCATAGTACAAGAGTACTATGCAGTCACTCCCATATTTAAAATAAAATACCAACAAAAATCTAAGATTGACCAGCTCTTCTCATCTAGTCCCAAAACCTTTCACTTGAAAGCAAGTAGGACACACTATTTCAAGGAAATTTTGCTACCTGGAATTCCCAATTTCCATTTTCGTCCTAAGCATTTTCTAACCTCTCCAGTGTGTCTTATATTCCTTTGACATAGCTCTTACTAAAGATCCTTTCTCAAAGAAAAGTTAAAACCAGTATTACATCTTTATCCTGAAATGTACCTTCAACAAATAACCATCCTTTTCTTAAAAGTCTCCTGTCCTCAGCTTCTGTGATCAATTATTCTATAAGCCTTTCTTACCTCTCTAAATGCTCTCTTATTGGGTTCAATTATTTATTATTTCCCTCCCCTCTACATTTATCTCTAAACTATATTGTTTATTCAATCCATAAATGCATATTAAACTGCCACCCTGAAAATGTGTCTCAGTAAGGTGAAACAGTTTCTTTTCTTCAAAATAGACTTTTCTTTCTGACATTTCCCTGTCAACAGCTAGCCATAATGTAAAATTTAGCATAATGAGCAATCTTTTAAACAACTCCTCTCTCATTATCTTCATTCCCTTTATATGCCATAATATGAATAACATCTTCACTTGTCTTTACTTCAGATTCTTCTGTTGATACCAAGTCTAAATATCAGTGACTAGTTCCAGCTAATCTTTCCCTAAGATAAGGCATTTCCTCATCAACACAGAAAAAGCATTCACCCTCTTTCACCTGTATGAGTTAAAGCACACACATCCAACTACCTGTTACTTGGACTACAAACTCTTAGGGACTTTCTGTTCTGTGGAAAACATTAGGGTCTAGTCCACATCTGGAATTCTAGGAATTACTACAATAAAAATAAACAAAACCAAAATTCAGCAACACAATTCCTAATTCATTGCTGTTAACCTAGATCTGCTTGCGTAGCACAGAATACTGGACCTATATATTAAAAAAAGGTGGGAAAAGATAAAAAGATTTATTTACCTTTCCCATGGGTAACATCCACAGTCCATGTACAATTCAACGAATTCGGATACAGATCAGGATAACCAGGGGATAAAATTGTTCCACTAGGTCCTCTAACATCTCCACCACATAATGCTGAAAATAACAAAGAAAATTATAATAAAATAATTAGTATAAAACTTATGGAGAGAAAATATAAGAAAACAATTTTTAAAAACACCTTCTCACTTTAAAACAACTTGAAAACAGTTGTTCAAATGATTCAGCAATTCCACATATAACTACAACCCGTTTTTACATAATACGAAAAAGAAATATAATCAATGAATAACTACCATGCTTCGTGATAGGTACCAAAAAACCAAAAAGCAAGTTTCCTTAGCTATTTTTTCACATTTTCTTGAGACTTTGTGAAAGTCACAAGTTTAGCAGGAAGATGAAGACAAAAGAAGATATGGAGCCAAACAATATCGCTTTAGCCAGAAGCTGAAGGCTGGAGAGTTAAGATGGTGTAGAGTGGATCTTGCTATTAAAGAATTACTGACTGAAAATATTATTGCAGGGAAACATGACATAATTTCTTGTATCTAATTATTAGATATGCATCTATATCTATAATGCAAGTGACAATGACAATTGCCAATATAAGTCTTTCTATAGTATCAATAATGACTTTGTAAAAGTAATCAGTAATTGAGCAATATAAACATTAAATTACAGCTTGAATTAACATGAAATACAAAAATAAAATCTTACAACACTAGCAGAAGTATCTTCACAATTCACCATTACCCTTTAATGGTGAATTTTCCATTCCAGAGCTTTTGAAATACAAAATTAAGTCATTTTTAGCAGTGAAGAGGCGCTTGTGCCTTAGAATTATCTTTTATCAATAACAGTGATTAAAAATCAGTACCAAGCAAAGTCATTACATCATAGTTCTCTGAGTATAGATTATCTCAGAAAGGCATATATTGTAAAACAAATGAGTAGTGCTACTTTTTTTTTTTTTGCTTCAAGATTAAAAACATCCATTTCTTTTATTTTTCTTAGCCTAATTATAAGTATTACCAAAATTATTTTGTAAAAATGTTCAAGGATACAAAAGAACAGTAAACTATGTTATTACCACCTGCCAGATTTAAGCAAAATAATATAGAGTCTTTTAGGAAAGTTGATTGCAGTTCTTAATATGAGTAGCTCTTCCAAAGTAATTAACACAAATGGTCCCTTTTCAGCCTTAAGTGGTCAAGCTCTCAACCAGTATCCTCTCAGAATTTCTACTGGTATCAACCCTAGTTTCTCTGAGCCCACACCTTAACCTAAGCCAGTATTCAGCACTCCCATTTTTAACAGCAAGGTTTTCTCCTTAGCAGGTGCTAAAGCTGTTGAAAGGCAGTTTGGGAGATATATAAATGGCAGTTACTTCTCTGCAAGTTGTATCCAATTGATACAGCTGTGAGTCCCTCTTGTTGCATAAGCTGCTGCTCACATCTGTGGTTCCCAGCCTGCTGCCACAGCAGTGAGGATGAGGAAAGGAGCCCGTCACGGGCTGGAGGAGCAATACCTCTGACTGAGGGAGGCTGCCCCACCTACGCTAGCTGGTTTAGCCTGATCCTACTTCTGCACCTCAGCAGCAGCTACTAATGTAGCACTCAACAGTATGGATCATAAAGGTGGGAGAAGCTTGGCCTTTTGATATATGAACACTTCTCAAATAACATCTTCATGCTTTTTCAGCAGAAAAGTGTTATGAGTAGTACGTTACATCATGCTTTAGGAGAAGCAGCTGAGGGAACTGGGGTGGTTTAATCTGAAGAAAAGGAGACTCATGAGAGATCTTATTGCTCTCTACAGCTACCTGAAAGCAGGTTGTAGCCAGGTGGGTGTCAGTCTCTTCTCCCAAGTTACAAGTGATAGGACAAGAGGAAATGGCCTCAAGTTGTGCCAGGGGAGGTTTAGATATTAGGAAAAATTTCTTCACTGACAGGGTTGTGAAGTATTGGAACAGTCTTCCCAGGGAAGTGGTTGTGTCACCATCCCTGGAAGTATTTAAAAGACATGTAGATGTGGCAGTTAGGGACATGGTAGTGTTTGCACTTTGCAGTATTAGGTTAATGGTTGTATTTGATGATCTTAAAGGTCTTTTCCAACCAAAATTATTCTATTGCTATTTATTCTACTTATGACAATTTTTGCTACATGTCGATGAGGTAAATCATGAAAGTTTTACCTATCTTTGTTTTTGAAATTAATGCTATTTATATGAGAATGAATATGCTGACCAGTCATGAATTTCTCCCTGTAGAAGTAAATTCAAAACTGATTTGAGGACAAGTCATGCAGTGAATTGAGAGAATATCCAGAATGTACCTTCTGCCTTACCCTGTACCTAAGCAGACATTTTTCTCAAGAAAATACATGTGTTATTCAGACATTTCAGTAGTGCTGTGGAATGTTTTCATAAAGGTCAATAATTTTTCATAATGAGGTTACTGCATTGCATGACATCACTATCTTTAGGGCACTGAATAAAAAGAAGTATACATTTAATTATGGTTTTCTTATAAAGCAGAAATGGAAAAGATCACTCTATTTTGCCTAGATAATTTGTTTGATTGTTCTATGTCCTGGTTTCAGCAGGGATAGAGTTAACTTTCTTTCTAGCAGCTGGTATAGTGCTGTGTTTTGGATGTAGGATGAGAACAATGTTGATAACACACTGACGTTTTTAGTTGTTGCTTAGTCAAGGACTTTTCAGCTTTTCATACCAATGAGAAGGCAGGGGGCACCCTAGAAGCTGGGAGAGGACACAGCCAGGACAGCTGATCTAAACTCGCCAAAAAGGGTATTCCATAACGTATGATGTCATACCCTGTTTATAACTGGGGGGTGGGCTGAGACNTTATTATTATTATTATTATTATTATTATTATTATTATTATTATTATTATTATTTTCCTTTTTGTGTTTGTCCTATTAAACTGTTTTTATCTCAGCCCACAAGTTTTCTCACTTTCACTGTCCTAATTCTGTCCCCATCCTGTCAGGAGGGAATGAGTGAGCGGTTGTGTGGTACACAGCTGCCAGCCAGGGCTAAACCACAACATTCTTACAAACCACATTTCTATTTTAAACATGTATATTTATCTGGGTAGCCTCATGATTTCTTTGTATGTGCTATTTCTCTTGCCAACTTTCTACCCTTTTTGGCCTAGTTGTAAGCTGGAAATTTGCAGATCCGGTACCATAGGCTGAAACAGGACATTCTAGGACCACAACTGCCCAATCTTATAATTGTTGCCACAGGGGAATAATGTCCCAGCATACTAATTTTCTTCCTCACTTCTCTGATGAAGAGACAATGAAGGTAACCACTGTGCATTTATCACCTGATCTTGTTATATTTAGATATTAATAAAACAGAATGAGGGCTATGACAGCATGTTATTGGAGCTTCCGATGGTAACTACCTACTTTGTCCATACGTTAGGTCAGCTCTATTAAATATGAAAATGCAATCAGTTTTTATAATCTTGGGAAACAGCCCAAATAAATAATGTATTTTATAGTGGGTATTTGGAAAACCTTTCAGGAATGTAAATGGTGACAAAACATCTATGGCATGCCATCAGGCACTCAGTGTAACTCTATGAAGGCTAGCAGATGGCAAAAAAAGGCATGAAGGGACCAGTATTTTGCAAAACAAAGCCAAGTTGACAGATCTGGAATATAAAATGTGCACTGGTCCTGATAAGATGGCAAACAGCCCAAGCATATAATATCACTACTAGTATCTGACTCTTTCTCAGGAAAGGAAAACAGAAACGCATGAAAATAAACCAGCAAAAGATAAACTCCATGCATTTTTCCAGATTCTACAAGGAACCTTTCTTTCACTTTATCTGATTATACAGAGATGAAGGCTAGGACAGACTAAAAGTAGAATTAATACATAAGCAAATAACTGAAGCACTAGCTTGGTGTTCTAATGTGGAAAATGGAATATTGTGTGGCTAACAGACTAATAATTTCTTTGTTATACAAGCAGAGAAGCTGAATCAAGACATGCCTTTTTCCCCCCCCCGCCTCAATTACTCCATTTCAGAATAGTGAGAAACAAAATAACAAAAAATAAAGAGAAGAAAATATAGAAGTGACTGTATGAAATACAGATAGGTGTCTGGATGTGTAGTTTAGTGTATCTCTACAGCTCTGTGGTGATCAGAAATGATACAACTTAAGAAGCAAGTTTTGGATAACTGTGAATGAAGATTAAATTTTAATAGTGGAGTTCAGGGGCTAAGACAGTTGTTTAGGTGAAATAAATTCTTACAGTGTTGGGTTGATTACTTATACTTTCTTTTGTTGTAAATGATCCCAACTGCATTTGTTTTGCTTAGTAACATGATCAGTCATAAGGAAGAGTGACAGCAAGGAAGCCTAGCTTAGTAAATGGCCCTGTATAGTTTGAAAATATTTTTAGGGGCCCAAACAATTTTAGAACCTTCATTCAGGCTACTCATAAGTGTCTCAGTGGAACACATGCAGGCCTTCATCCCTGAAATACGTGAATAGTTGTAATGACAGCACTTGACTTGTGTCATTCATAAAATTATCAAGTTCTATTTTGGGCCATATTTCATGCTACTATAAAACTGTAATAGAAAATCAATATTCCACTACTAGAAATAGTCTCATAATTTCTAGCCTAAACTTATTCACAGTTGATTTTTACCCATTTGTTCTTCTGCTAAACTGTTGTTATGTTCTTCTCCCTCTTGGGGACTGACCTTGGAAGGCTGGCAAAGCACATTAGTATCTCTGACTTTGGATCAGCTAAGTGAAACAGGTTTTCTTAATCTCTCGCAAGACATATTGTCTACCTTTATGACCACTACATTACCAATTACAAGTACTTCCGTCTGTCTTCTTACAGCTGCTGTGACACACAAACATATTGCTCAGACACTTCACATTAAATTGTGGCAGCAGCTAATAAGCAAGGAAGGTGACATTTTTGTTCACAGATTTTTTTCCCTATTTTTTTCACATGTCCTCTGTTCTATTTTTAACATATTTATATTTTACTGCAGAAGTCAGTTTGTATAATCTCTTCCTGCAGAGGTTAGCCTGTATAGCTAGCTTAACACTTGTTCACAGAAAAGCCTCTTACCTCTTAAATTTGGCATTTTAAACCATGAAATAAAACTCAGCAATGACTAATTATGTTCTCTGACATCCGAGGTCCTTGAATAAGGTTTACTGTCTATTTAAAACTAATTTATTTTGATGTAACACAAGTCAGTCTCAGCGTTATGAAGGGTATAGCAATAGCATGAAGTTATCAAGAAAACTAGATGTGAGAAGAAAGGGGTTACCATATCCAAGAAGGACAGAAAACTATCAAGAGAATGCACTTGGGTTTTTACTAAAGGAAGAGAAAATAATCCATGTATATAAATAAATGTATCTGTATCTCTACATGTGGTGTTCACTAGCAATGCAGTAAAAAAAAGCCAGCCATATCATTGCCCCTTTTTAGCCTGACTAAACATGGTGATATCTTAGAAATTAACAATATTTTCCACATTTTCAAATTATACAATTTTTATACATAAATAATTTTCAAGGGACTAGCCATAGGTAACCAACCACCACTCAGAAAATAACTTATGTCAATTTTCTCAAAAATGCAAAAATACAAATAAGAATAGAAGCCTTCAGAAAAAAAAAACCAAAACACAAAACCAACCTTTTTCCGTAAGGTCACCTTGCTGCAATTACAAATAATTAAACCCCATCTGTTTTCAAAGGTGATGGGAAGAGAAAACACACATTTATAATTGATTAGTAATAATGATTATTTTTTATAAATGGTTTCAAGCATCATTGAGAAAGACTAATAACATGTGGAAGTTCAGAAAGAATCACAGAGTGAAAAAAAAGATAAACCTATTTATGCATAAATGTGTTGGTGTATATATAAATGTAAATACAAGTATATCTGTGCATGTGCTGCACATATATAGAGGCCACATTACATCAATTTGCTTAATTAACTCTAACTTCCTACTAAAAATCTAACTCTAAGGTGATTTTAATTTACTGTGTAATTTGATAATAAAAGGGAAATATAAATATAGTTTAAAAATATTGAAACAGTGAATTAGAATTTGATTCTTATATACCGTGCTTCATAGATCAAGAACTTCAGCATCTGTCTTCCCTAATTACAGAAGTAATGTGTCTTAAAATGGGATAAAGTCAAGTAGTAACAAGTAAATAACAATACAGATATCAAACTATTATAATCAGTTTTAAGAAACCTTGGACTTGAGTTACATTATATAAGAGACTAACCTAATAGAAACTAGTGTAGCCTAGATTACTCACAACATAAACTGTTGTATTTTTACCTTCTTATTTAAATCTAAACCAGACCAAGATGTGCTCTTCACTTCCAATTCTGGCATCTACCACACTGAATATTTGCAGCAGTTTTTTTAACAGTTGTATTTTAATAAAAGTATTGGGTTTTGCTTAGAGATGTCTTAACAGAAATGACATAACACCTCTGCCATATTTCCTGGATATGTTCCTCATGGTACTGCACGAGGAACTGCTAATTCATTTAGACATCTAGATGTTTTCAATATAAACATTAAATGTTTTCCATCTTGCTTCAATATTTTTCTTGCTATTTATTAATTTTCTTAAGTAAATGAAAATCAAATAGAATGACAATATTTATTCTTAATTCAAATAATGAATAAGAATTATTATGTATTAGTATTCAATTTCATGTCATGATGAAGTGAATAAAAAGCACTTTACACTCTTAATTAGGTATCTAACTTTTACATTAATTTTCCTGTCATTTTTAATGAGATTAATATAATACTTCATATATTGGGTAGAATAGGCTTTCTCACATATATTCAAAGCTTAAAAGCAAAATTCTATTATAATGTTCATATAGAAAGGACATGATAAACCAAAATTTTATCTTATTTGTTAAACACTGGGAGATTACAGATAAGAAATGCAAGGGTATCCAAATAGACAGGTACTCAGTGAATCATGTAGATGTTAGATAGGAATGTTGTAAATGTAATACAAGTAATATTTTCTAAGCAAAGCTCAAAACCATCTGTTTTCTCTCAAGTATTACTAATTTCTGAAAGCCTGTACATATTCTTATTTGAAAAGAATGGTTGTTATTTATTTGCATTTTTGTTTTCTTCGGTAATGTGCCTCGTGTTTGTAGTACATAGATCAAACTGCTTCTTCAGAGGAACTATTTCAAAATAAATAAATGTACACGGTAATAGCAATCATCTTTCTCCGGTCTGTGTGGATAAAAAAAGCTGTTTACCTATGAACCAAAGAAGGAAAAAAAAATGGTAAAACTCTAGGCCTTGATCAGTTCCACCTCTTTTGAAAAGAAATAAAATGTATTTTGCCAAGGCAGCTATCCATTTTGGTCATCCTTAACAACACTGAAGTATTTTTAACAGTGTCTTCATAACAGTCTACAGACTGTTGAAAAGAGACTGATGGTTTGATAAAGATCATAGGTTTTACTTTTCATTCTTTGTAGAAGCCTTAATTTTATGGTTGTATAACTTATTTAACAGAGTGGAGTTACTGTCTTGAAAATTGTAAAGCAATTCAAGTACTGTATAAATTCAAGTAGCTTTCACCACAGTGAAAGGATGAGAAGTAATGGATGTAACTGGAAGTTCTCTGTAGATGTTAAGAATATCTATTGTGTAATCAAACAATGGCACAGAGAAGAAATGGAATCTCTACGCTTGTGCTCAGTTGTGTAGGATCCTGAGCAACCTGTTCTAACATCCAGATTGGACCCCCTTTTTAGGGTATAAGTCTAGACTAGATGACATCCTGAGGTTCCTTTCTGCTATAATGGTTCTATCATTCTGAAAATATTTCCTTAAATATTTGTCTTTAAAGAGAAGAAATAGATTCTACTAATCTCAAAGGTCAGAGAGCTCTAAATTATTTTATTTTATTCTATTCAGAAATGCTTTTCTAGACTTATATATATATATATATATAAACATATTTGCATATGTATGTATACACACACATATACAGATAATACATCATGCACTGCGAAATAGTGTGCACACCTTATCTATACAGATACACACAAAAAACAAAACTAAGGAAATTACCTATGAAATCCTTCATGTCTATCAATTATTCAGATATGAATGAATTATAGAGCCTGTCATAATCACTCCTTCAGGCCAGTCTTTATGGAAGGAAACTGTTTGTTCATTTTTAAACCATCATTCTCAGTATTGTCTAAATGTTCCTGTAGATAATGAAGTGTGACTTCCCTCATAAGCTTTTTGTGATGCTCATCTGCGTAACATCCAAATATCCCATGAAAAAATTAGTTTACACTCCTCCAAAGAATAGCATTGCAGTTAACACAAACTTCTTTCTACTTTGAGGAAGAACTGGTTCTAAGAAATCTAATTTTCTTTTTTCTTTTCTACACCCTTCTCCTCCTCCAAACACTTATGAGTTATGATCTGTCTGCACAATTATCGTGGTCTGTCTGCATATCACTACATGATGTAATTACCAAAAAGAGATGCAATTATCAAAAAGAATAATCAAGAAAGAGTTCCGCTCCTCAGAAACTCTCAGAGTAATATATTGAATGACCAGGAACAGTGATCACTGTGTTTATTAGTGGCACAATTAATACAAATCCATCCTCACAGTTGATGCAAAGAACAGCCATTTAGCAAATGCCCTTTTTTCCCTGGGGGTGCAATGACTCTGGATCCTATTTAAAAACATTCCACCAAAGAAGAAATTCAGCAATGAAATTAAAATGAGTTCAACCATGAATTGATTAAATTTACTAGAATAAATGTACTCAATCCTGTCTTTAGAGCATATTTATTCAATGGACAATTGCCATTTAGCAGTGTGCTCTGGAGAAAAAAAAAATCTCATTTACTTAATGAATTGCATGCTAGTTCAGCATCTTGAGGAAGAAATTCATCACAATATGTAAGTTTATTTCACAGCAGAGTACAGTATTCATAGTGAGTGTGTTAATACTGTTTGTTTTAGATGGTTAGCATCTAGTGCCTATCACTGTAAGAAAACACATCTTATGTTTATGGCTTGTTCAGCAAAATATAGTCCCTTTGACTGTGAGCTGTGGGAACCCTGCCATTCTTCATTCCAAGAACCTGACTGAGAAGCAGAATCCTTTAGGAGATGAGTTTGCTGAACTACAGAGTGCCATTTTCAGGAAAGTGATTATTCTTGCCCCTTTCTACCACCAAAAATTTTGAGTATCATTGTACACTGATATGTTCAACCTCTTGAAATATAAAACCGAAAGCATTTGTTAACCAAATAAACTGAAGGCCAAGAAAACCTCTACCATTTTTTAAAAGAAATACATTGAAAATGAATATATTTCTATAGGGTTCAGTGAGATTTTTCGTTAGTCTTCATTCAAATTCAGCTTTTTCTTTCTAACAATGTCCTGAGACACTAAGAACTGTTTTACAAAAATATACCATCATGTGCATTATGTAGCTCATAAAAGTTGAGTAGTTTTTTTTTGTTGTTGTTGTTAAATATTACTCTAGAATTAAATGAGTACATTATTCCTGATAGCATTTTTATCATCAGAAAAGCATGTACCATGCTCAAAGGAAAAAAAAAAATTTTTTGAGAGGAAAACATCTCAAATACACAACTTAATAAACATTAGAATATACTTTACTAATGTTACATACAATTGATATCACCCTAGTTCAGAAAATGGATTAAAATGAACAATTCAGATAACAAGAGATGACTGAAACTATTAGATAATTTTTCAAGCAGACTTTTTTAATGATATGTTGGAGACTCTAAAATACATGACAAGTTACTCAATACCATTTTTGTCTGCTTTAACAATCATATGCTTAATCATTAGGTATAATGTGGCCCTAATCAATTTCTACAGTGATTGAAGGGTGTCAAGTTCTATTAACAAGCTAATAACACAGTGATCAACATGAAACGGGAGAAAATGCAGGTTTTGAGTCAGGTTTAAATTAACCACATCTGATGATTTGTATGTCAGCAGACCTGTGTCCATAAATGGATACCCAAACACCAATATTCGTAGCTTGTAACAAGTGCTTTACAAGTAGATATACACTAACCTTGCATGCCTTGAGCTAATTGGCAATATTCTCATGGTAAAACATATTCAGATAGACATATCTTCAATAACTTGCTAATTTAAAGAATTATGTATTGTTCTCTACTTCTATTACTAAAAAATCTCATCACATAGATGTATATAACTTATTTCCTCTAACCATTATTTTTTTCCCTAGAAAATAGAGGTTTTACAAGCTCCAACATTTAATTCATTTTGACTAACAACAGTTTGGCAAATTGTATATATTTTAAGGTACTCTGTATTTTATCTGTTCATCCTTACCATCACACGTTGGGAGTGGGTGACTCCACCAGTGATTTTTTTCACATAGCAAAGGCTCCTCATGACTCAGCCTATAACCTGGATCACAACTAAATGAGACAGTGGAACCTATAGAGAAGTCATGTCCATAACGACGTCCATGCACTGGTATGCCAGGATCCAAGCAAGAGTAAGTATTAACAGTTACACCTAGATTAAACAAACAAACAAACAAAATTAAATAAACAACCTATAGTGGTTTTCAAATAATTTAAGTTATTCACTGTGCTGTGAGTGGAGGTGAAGGCTTCATTACCACACATTTTTGGTGAGTTATCCTTGCACTATGGTTCTGTGAGTTATCGTTCTAAGATGTTATGGATAAGGAATTGCTTCCTGCCAGTGCTGCAGAGAAAAACATCACATAATTTACAGGATATTTAGTTTGATCCTATCTCAGTAACATTAACTGATTTTGTCCCTGATGTTGATGTTGAAAAGCTTTGATGATCACTCAAAATTCTGATTTCCAGTCTTTCTTTATTTTCTCCAGATCAAACTTTGTTATCCTAGCTATATTTTTTAATTTCTTTTGATATTTATCCTTGAAATATTTACATAGACCAATTATTTACATAGATTATTCTCATACCTCATATTATTTGATATCTGAGATATTGAGAAGGTAAAGAATAGCAGGAAAATGGAGTAAAACGAAGTTGACTTGATAAACAGAATTTTAATGTGTGCTAAAAAAATTAAACCTTGTAGATTGTTTCCCAGTGAGAAGTTTAACTTCATTATAAGAGAATCAGGGAAAAACAAAGAAAGAAACAAAATAGTCTAGGAATATTATGGAAGGTAGCAAATTAGAAGAGGTATTGTGTAAGATTTTTTTTATTAGTGTTATTCTTTTTATTCCTACACAAAAGGCATAAAATATCCTTCCTTACAAAGAAATTCAGTGTGGAAAGAAATAATTAGCATAGAAAATAAGAACATACAAAAGACTTCATCTTTCAATAGGATAGTTGAAGAGAAAAATGCTGAAGAGAGGACTATTAGTCATTATTATTATCCAGAAAAGGGAAGTCAGAATTGGGTTGTACTGGATAATATAAGAAGATGAACCAGTAAAAATTAAACAAAAATAAAATTAATATTAGATGTCTGTATACAAGCAGAGGATGTTAAGCAGAAAAACAACTACTGAAAAGAGTTTATTTCATCTAAAAATGGTAAAGATATATATTTTCAATGTACTCTGACAGTATAAATTTAACTTTCATTCTTCACAAATGTAAAGAGAACTGTGGGGTGAGAATCAATTTTAAAAGAAAGGGATTTTATAATGAAATTTAAGAATTCATTTATAATGAAATTTTAGATTTCCTTTCTAACTTTAATTGAAACAGTTTGATATAAGGATATTTGTTATAAGTGCAGCTTTCCTCTTTTTGCTGTTCATATTCCCAAAGCAAAATTTCTACTATTTAACATTATTTATTTAACCCATCTTTTTAAGAATTTAGTGGTCTCTGCTGGCAATATTAATCTAGTTTTCCTGATGTGTAAGTATAGCCAGCCTTCAAACTTCAGAAAGGATGAGAACTCAATAAAATCATTATTTGACAATGTAGAA
This sequence comes from Aramus guarauna, assembly GCA_013400195.1. NCBI lineage: Eukaryota > Metazoa > Chordata > Aves > Gruiformes > Aramidae > Aramus > Aramus guarauna. The sequence continues at coordinate 474,140 of VXBL01004729.1, read as the reverse complement.
GATTATAAAAATGGAAGTATGGGGGTGAAGCTTAGGACAGTAAAGAATTTTGGAATTTTGAAGATTAATTTTTTTATTTATTTTATTTTTTTTTTCTTGTGATAAAGAGCCAGAACTTGACATTCACTGGAGTTCAAATCAGCCCAAATTTTATCTGGCAAAGTCACCTCCACATATATTGTATTTAATATCTTTATCACTACTGGTCAGGAGTAGTAAAAACAGCCATAAATAATGTAAAAAATAAAGAATATCTGAAAATTGCTTGGTGGTAGTTCCAACAGGTATGAGTATGAAACAGAAATAGATAGATAACAATGTGTTCATGCCCTTTACTTAACAAATTAGACAGTGATTAGAAAAAAATAAATATTACTTCACATGAAAATATGACTTATTACAACAAAAGGTATATTCAGAAACACCAAAAATAATGACATGATGTATCAACTGTATGAATTTAAAGAATTCATAAAGTGTGAAATCTTATAGATACTTTCTGCAGTGTAGTTTATATGTCTATATAAAAGGAAAAAGAATCCTTCTATGTGTCAGACCAAATCACACACACAGGTTTTCAGATTCCTGCAAATCCATAACCAAGCAATCCAATAGCTTGATTTTCAGCTCACCAGTGTAAACTGCATTTCCCATTACCTTTAGTTAGAGCTGCAGGGACATCAATCCGGACAGTAATTCAGGTATTTGATTAGATTTTCATAATCTTCCTAATCTCATGCAATTTTACACACAAAAAATGTGTTATGTAAAAGATAAGAATAGGAAGACATAAAAGCAACATCCAGAAGAAAGGCATTTGCTTCCCATTCTCATCTTCTGATTCTTAAAGCACGAAGCAGTAAAGCAACGACATTAAATTGTAAGTGAAATTACTGGTCATCCCTTTTGTAGTTTAACTTCGCTAAACCTTTCTTGGTTTGAGAGATAACAGGAATTTACCAAAGACAACATCTGTGCACATTCATATATTTATAGCTAGGATAAGCATTGATGGAGAAATCAAATCATACAATTCAGCATGACTTACTTTCATAGTGAATCTTGAATCCATTGTTAGAACGACTGTTGTCAGTTGTAAAAAGAAGATAAATGAAATTGCTACTGCTAAACAGGAATTGTGGGACCTGTGTACCATTGTAGGATCCCAGAAGTGGAGATAATAAATTTGGTCCATCATGAACTTCCAAAACATCATAATTGAGTTCTGTCTGAAACCTGCAATCGAAGAAACATGCAGAGGCACAAATATAAGAAGCAGTTAAAACAAATTCAATAAAGCCACACAAAGTAAGCCATATGTTAAAACTATGCTCCTTTTCTGATCATATTCTTGCAATTATTTTTCCACATATCTATTTTACAATATCAATATAATAGTATTAGTTATCCTATATAATTAATGCAATAATAAAATTTCAGGTTAGTGTCTTAGTAAAATGACTTTAAACTCCTTAAGCTGGTTTGTATTGCACGAAACAAAAGCCAGAAATAAATAGTTTGTTAGCAGAGATTAATATTACTTGTATATATTATTTTATAGCACAAAATTATGTTTCTTTTTGGAAAAAATAAGTAAATTATATAGAGGATATGTTGATGCATTCTTTTATTATATCCATTCCAGTTGGCACAAATATCATCAAGGTACTTTATACGATCAAAGAATCATACTCTGAGCATCTATCCTTAAAATCACATACAAGCAGGGATAACATTATTTAAGTCTGCTCTGAGACTCCAGGGGCTTTGTGTCAGTTGAGGCTCAGTCCAAAGTAGTGGCAGAAGTTATGGTAAAAAAAAATTAGAATCCTGTTTAGAAAGCACTATAAAGCAAAATGCCTGTTCACAGACAGCATGTGTGCTGTCTCATTCAAGGAAGAGCTGACTGTGACAGTGCTGCTAGATATCTCCTTGCTTGTCTTGCTTTGGATGGCATCAGCAATCCCAAACACCTCTTTGGTATATTGACAGTGGTTTCTCTCTTTCTTGCTATGACAAACCTTACATCAATCATACTACTTTAATGGATTCTCTGATGGATTATTGAAAAACCTTTTCAGAATTAAAAAGAAACAACAGCAGGATCTTAGGAGGACCCTTCAGATATTCCTAATTCTCTCTCTGATTCACTTAGATGCCTAATTTGGCTTTGTGAAATCCATTCAAGGAGCTGCATGACTAATGACAATGTACTGAAGAACTCTATATTTCAGTGTTTATGTCCCATGAATCTGAGCCTAAAGACCTAAAGGAGTCTGGTGAAAGATGAGAAGCCAAATTAAACCTCCCAGACATGTGCTTTCTTTTATCCATATCCCACTCTTATGAAATAGCACAGAAAAGAGCACAGAAATAAAGTAGTACGGAGTCATGGAAATGAAGCAGGATAAGCCTAGAAGTTGGAGAACTGAAAAGTCTTTTTTTTTTTTTTTGCTAGTTCCCACATGAACTCACAATAATAAGTTGCTAAAAAGCTACTAGGCAATAACTTGCTTTTTCCAGTACTTGTTTTTCCCCATTGATCCATACAAAACAGAAGTAATCTTGGAAACAGAAAGCTCCGCTTTCTTAGTTCCTGTATCAAAAGCATACTTAAGACAGAAAGTGTAAAAAGACATTGACCTAATAAATGCAAAGCAACTATCAGGCCAGTCAAGATATGATGAAATTATGTTGTCTCCAAAGACGTAACAGAAATCCTGTCATAAGTACTTGCTGCTCAAAAAGTATCTACAATACCACAAACAGCAGAAAAATAAGGAGATGAAAAAAAAGATTAAGCACCTAAGGAAAAAAAAAGTGAGGACAGTTTTTTAGTGAGATGAGCTGAAAGAAATTTGGATAGGGGATTATGTACAATACCTTTGCTTGGTTGTTGAGCTCAGAAAAATGATCAATTTGAATTTAATTTATAAGGGTGATGCATATATATTTTTTTCCTTGAATACCTTTTCTCTTGATGATCAACCTACCTATTTAGATATCACTTGGTTATTCCCTGGTGTGAGAAAACAGTAGGGATATATAGAAAATTGATTAAAAAATACTTTGTGTTCATGTAAGACCACTCTGACGTTCTTTCCTACTTAACTAGTTACTATCCTTAAATTAAACTGAATGGCTTCATTACTATGTGAGGTCTATTCTTATGGAGGACTCACAAAAAATCATTCAAGCAGAGAGTAGTGAAACAAACTTTAACACAGGAGGTGGGACACACTTTTTTATCTTATTTGAACAGGTAAAGCTGCTTTAATATTTGCAACAAGCATGTTTGTTTCCAAGAGACACCCTATCAACTCAATGCAGTGTCAGGATATGAGTAGAATATACTGCACAGCGTATACTCATTAGTCAAACGTGACTGGTACTCCAATCAGTAGTTTGTTCATTAACATCCCTAGCATTTAAATACTCATAATTAGGCTTCATGATAAACACTTCATTACAATGAAGAATGGCACTTGCAGTTCTCACTTCCATAATTTCAATTCAGCCTAGAAAGCTACTGATTTATAACAAAAATCCAACAGATTATCTATTGTAGGTATGCCTGTACAACAGGAGTAAACTTTTTGGAGTACACATGCATGATCATAAAACAGAAATATGAAAAAGTTATTAGGAAACCTCTGAAAGCACAAACATTAAAAGTTATTATTATTAGCTTTGTCTGTAGAACTCTCTCTTTTCTCCTATGTCTCTGGCTCCATGGCACAGGAACACTTTAGCATACAGTCATGGAATGCAGTACCTCTCACATACGCAATGTCGTAAGAGAGAAGTCATAGGAAGACAGGATAATGGCAGATTAAAAGGAAATAAACTACTGTCCCAGTGATTAACTGATGTAATGCTAAGGTCTCACTCTGCAGAAAACATGTATTAGTAAGAACTGTTCCTTTCCTCTTAGAAAATCCAAAAAGAAAGGATGTAAATGTTCTAGACATGTAAGACAAATGTTTTACCCTGACTGAGAAACTAAAAAAAAAAACCCCCAAAAAAACAAAACCCAAAACAACAACAAAAAACCAAAACAAAAAACAAAAACCCACCAAAAAACTCACCCCTCTTTAAAATGACTGCACTTCTTGTGAGAATCTTAGTATTTGCACCAAGAAAGGCTAGAAAAATATTTCTCTGTGTTTTTCAGGACAAAGGTGAAATATAAAGAACTAGGCAGAATATGAGTTTATTCTTTTTTAATCAAATGGGAAAGCCATTTGGCTGTAGTTTTACATGTGCATATTTCAAGAAACTTAACCTTCTGTCTTAAGGAAGTCCAGCTGAAGATTTGCCAGCAGAAGGAGCAGAAGAAGGACAGTCAGACTGGAATGAGTCTTTAAAAAGAAGCTAATGCATGAATGTCTCAGAATGTAAATTTAAATTATGTGAAAAATAATAACGTCTAAACAAAAACTCTAACATTAGTAGTTTACAAAAGGTTTTCTTCCAGTACACTATGAAAATATATTTCATTATTTAGTTTATGTAATAACTTTTTATTTATGTCCAAACATGTAATTATGTATCTAAGTGCATTTGTGCTAACATATATATAGATGTATTTTTACATGTATTCCTGAACAGAAACACATAAGCATACACATCCCTATATATATGCAGGGCCTCTCTGGATTCACCTTGATGCATCTGAGCAGTACGCATATCAGTCCAATTTATGGCAAGCGACAGGAGTGTCAAGAATGAGCAGCAATGGAAAAAGAAGTATCATAATGTCATAATGAGATTAGGTTACAAAGAGGATAGGAGCTCTCTCTGTGATCCAAAGAGACCACCTCTTTTTCTTATTGCTCTTAACTGCAAGAGTAACAGAGCTTGTGCGATTTTATGACAAGGCGTTAACGCATTACAAACAAAAAGTGTACACAAGAGACTGTCAGATTTAATGAAACTCACATGCAAAGGAAGAAAATCCAGCTGACACAGAATTTTTCAAATAAAAATAAAAATGCTTTTCACTTTGAAATGACTGTCCACAACAAATATATAGTTGAAAATGAAATGCTGAATTAAAAATAATGTTAATATATTCTTCTTTTCAAAAACTTCAGTTAATGAAAGTTCCAAATTCTTTATTTTTCATCTTGATTTACAAGACAACGAGGAAAACTAATAATATTATTTTAATTTTGAGCTAATATGAGTTTGATTAATTCCTGCAAGAGGGAGTTATTCACTTCTCTTTTGTATTTTAATTAGCAAAAATTTGGTAAAGCTTCATTTTAAGCTGATGTATAGCAGTAGTGATTTTGGAAGACTAGCTTTTATTTGATGTGAAGGATGGGAAATACCTCTGAAGTGTCTGTATTACCTGTTCTCTGTATATAATGACATGTGAACACTTTTTTTTTTATAGTGTAAACTACAGTATTAGAAAATATTTTTAAACAATCTTATCACAATGAGAAATTTTGCTACAAGAAGATGGTAATTTTCATACCCTGCTAAAAACAAATTTGAATTGTATTAAAATGAAGCAATATCTTCTAAGTTGAGTGTGACCAGGAGTAGTCAAAATATGCTGCATAAATAGCAATTGAAAAGTACTTGCATGATATTTGTGCACTATAACTTTGATCATCAAAGATCCTTTTTTCCTGGATCATCATCTAACTTTATTAATATTTACAACAAGAAGAATCTAAAACATCCTTGAAAATATGTAGAACATGTAGCATTTTTTTTAAATCACATTTTCTGTTTTGCTTTCTCATAAAAGAGTTTCAATGAAATGCCCATATCTTGTTACCAAGACAAATTTGAGGTCCTCAGCACATTTCAATCCTTGGAATTGGGAATGGACCTAAGTAATAGGCAGCAGTGTAGGAAAAGTTGAATGCTGCAGTAATTTGGGGAAACTGGAATTCCATCCATCATGAGACCACACAGTATTTTCACAAAAACAGAGCAGCTGATTTGATAATTAAATATTCATAGTGGAAAAAAATATGAGTGCATTTAATTCAGTTTTCACAGTTGATTTTGATTTTCAGAGTTGAAGATTTCACGGGTTTGAGAGAAAAAAAATACTTCATTAGTATAATTTATCATAGAAACACAGTTACGAGCAAATGAAACCTGCTAATCTTTAAAAGCAGACAAAATTTTTAACTGGGACAGACAGGCTTAAATATATGCAGGAGGGTAGGAATTTCAAAAGCTTTTCAGTGTGTCAAAGTAGAAATTACACTGGAGATAAAATTTATGCTCTGAAGGCACTAAGGTGTTCTGGAAAATCCTACCTGATAATACAATTGCTTGATTTTAGACATAGTGCAAATTAATGTTATGACAGAGCTAATAATAAACTCCTACTTCTGGGTAAAAGCTGCAAAATATTAAAGAAGAAAAACATTAGCCAAGACCTTTCAAATGTAATTTTGATAGAGTGTCCTGGTTCAGCTTCTATCACCCACTCACAATTCAAGGAATCTTTATAATACCCTGGCCAGCCTGGAGAGAGGATTACTCCACTGGGAGATGAAAAATGCCCACCACATGGAGCTAAAAATAAAACAAAGAGAAAGGCACAGACTTATTGTATGTAATTCATAATTATCACTTTCAATATAGGATATCTATACAGAACAAATTAAAAAAATCCAGTTGCAGGAAGGTATCACAAGACTTCAAAGCTGACAGATTCTGTGGGACTCACAATTAGATGGAGACAACTGAATTAAAACCTTTAAAATATAAAACAAACTGTTCAATAAGTTCTGACAAAGCTTTTTATACTGTATTCTTACAGGTACAATTTATTTTCCTGTAATAAAGGACATAAAATAGTGTTTATAAACTGTCATTTTTTCTGCTTTTAATTATGAGCAGAGACTGAAAAACTTGCAACAGTTTCAGCTGAGTGCCAGGCTAGAAACTAATGAATTGTTATTGTAGCTTTGACATGGATCCACTGTCAAGACCATGTTTTGCTTGTCATTTTGACAGCTCAAATTCCCCATTCATGAAAAAGACATACTTACCATCCTTACAAGATTAGTTGCTATTTTTGAAGCTTTTGGCAAATAAATATATATTAAATACTGTAATATGTACATCAGCAACCAGAAATACTAAAAATAATATGTAGTTTTTCCCTCAGAGATAGTAAGCAAAGACAAGCTAAGGAAATTGTATTAAAATGTAATTGAAACCAAGGTAATCAGTAATCATATTTAAAGTTTTTCAATGACTTAATGACACATTAATTACAGGAATAATCTTTACAAAGATGAAGAGCATTTCTTTGACAACAACTGATTTTGGTTATGGAGAGTGCTAGTCTATCCCAAAGATGATACAATCTCACAGGTGGGAAGAGTAAGAACCATAAGACCAATACTGCTGAAGAACAGGTTTAGGTCTTGAAAAGCTCTGTGCAGGTTTTTAATTTCATACACCCATTCATATCTGCTGGCTTTACACGTGTATGTAAAGTCAAGTGCATGTATCATCAGGCTTTTGTGAGATCATCTTCTTCTCAGTGGTATGGATGGGTGAGGAAAAGACCGTAGGAGCGCTTGGCATGTTTTTCTTTATTTGTTTTCAGTAGGAGCTTGATATTACCTAAATAGAGAAATTAATTCACAGGATTATCTTGAATTCTAGACATCTAAGAAATGCAGTAATTCCATCACTAGGAGTATTAATATTTTTAAAATAGGTAACAAATAATAATGTTTTTCTAGCATTTTCTAGGATATCTTATGAATTTTGTACATATTCAGTGTGATAAAATGAACATATATTGTTCATCATAAGTTCACCATTTAACAAAAATGGATTACCTATAATCTTAACAATAAAAGAGGGAGTTAGGAGTAATGCTATAAAAAAAGCTTTTTCACAATTGCTCTGACTTACTTGAGTGAATATTACTTGCAACCTTATGAAGACACCTAATCAAACTTTTTTTGATGAATGTACAAGATGATAAGGACCTGGTAAAGTGTTAAACCCTATCATAAGGGAAAAGAAAGTTAAGAAAAATATAATAGTGTAAAAGAGTTGATTTTCACTAGACTATCATGACAGTATAAACTTGTAAAGCCTTATTTAGCATACAGGATTATATTTTAGAACCTGAGAAATGTAAACTATGTTATTTTTTTTTCTGCAACAAATATGTTGCAGAAAGAGGAAAGCATTACATCATACAACATGCTCCTAAACTAGTGAGCACAGTCTCAAATGATGAGCAGTCTACAGTTTCTTTATTTTCAGAAATTGCTGTGTTATGGAAAATGAAATCTGCAGAATGCATTAGCTATAAAATTCAAACTTTACATTAAAACTTATTTTTATGTCATAAAGTCTTTTTGATCAGATCTATTTATATGTCCTCTATGTAAGGCAAATTAAAAAAAAAAAACAAGCAATATACACTTCAGTGCCTTACACAAGCAGGCAGATGTAAAATTCATGGCTTCCCCAAAATGTCAGCCATGCAGAAGTAGGTAGCACCTTTGTGGACAGTGCTAAAGCAGACAGTAAAACTGAACCATTTACATCACTCTCTCTCACATATTACCATATGTTGTGTGGTATGGATGTGCACTGATGCAACCTGGATGAGAACAAAGATTTATTTGTCAAAGAGATCTCAACAACACAGTGTCAAACACTGAATATCCCTTATGTCAGACAAAGCTCAAATAAAACTACCCACTTTTCCTGTGTTGTATAAACAAAAATTGAACTGACTGGATAAGTGGATTCTGTATGGTCAGCTTAGGAAGGTTATCAAGCAATAGTCTTATACCTCATTATATCTCCTCAATGAAGAGGCGATGGTTTTCAGGGGACCTAAACAAATTATTTACTCTTTTATAGCTATATTTCCACAAAATGTTCTGGACCTACCAATTCCACACCTGGAGTATATTCTGGAGAGCAGAACATTTAACACTCTTGAGGTATAAAAGGTATCAACCAGCAGATTCCAAGCTGCAAACTACAGTAGAAAATGTCAGGATTGGGTGCCTTGGGAATGAATGAAGAGCTGCCAGTATTAAACTAAGGACCTTTTTCACCTAATCTTCTCTCTTGCATATGACATGGACATATGCCAAGAGTGGGATTTGTAGAAATAAGTAGAGAAGAACATGTACTTCAGTGTTTCTGTGTGTGTGTGTGTATAAAATAAATTTTTTTATACATAATAATCCAGTAGGCCACACGGTAAGTTATAGACACTAGGAAAATACAATTTCTCCATTTAGAAGTATGGTTAAATACTTTGTTAGTTCTGATGAATATTGATGTAAATACATTAGCATATGGAACTATAAATGTATGACAGGTTTTTTGTTATCATGAGTTTCTTTCTTAATTGATAATTAAGGACTTGATCTAGCCCAAATTAGATTTGGTGAATGTGTTGGGTTTGCATGGCAAGGATTTGGTAGTGGCGTGGGGCTACAGGGGTGGCTTCTGTGAGAAGCTGCTAGAAGCTTCCCCTGTGTCTGATAGAGCCAATGCCAGCCGGCTCCAAGATGGACCTGCTGCTGGCCAAGGCTGAGCCAATCAGCACCTCTATGATAACATATTTAAGAAGGGAAAAAAAAAAAAATCAGTTTGAGAGAGCTTTTGCATCCAGAGAGAGGAGTGAGAAGATGTAAGAAACTCCGCAGATACCAAGGTCAATGTAGAAGGAGGGGAAGGAGGTGCTCCAGGCACTGGACCAGAGATCACCCTGCAGCCCGTGGTGAAGACCATGGTGAAGCAGGCTGTCTCCCTGCAGCCCATGGAGGAAAGATGAGGGGATGTAGAGATTCCACCTGCAGCCCATGGAGGACCCCATGCCGGAGTAGGTGGAGGCACCTGAAGGAGGCTGTGGTCCCATGGGAATCCCGCACCAGAGCAAGCTTCTGGCAGGACCTGTGGACCCATGGAGAGAGAAGCCCATACCAGAGCAGATTTGCTGGCAGGACTTGAGACCCTGTGGAGGACCCACGCTGGAGCAGTCTGCTCCTGAAGGTCTGCACCCCGTGGGAGAGACCCACGCTGGAGCAGTTCGTGAAGAACTGTATCCCATGGGAAGGACTCATGTTGGAGAAGTTTGTGAAGGACTGTCTCCCATGAGAGGGACTCCATGCTGGAGCAGGGGAATGATGAGAGGACTCCTCCCCCTGAGGAGGAAGGAGCGGGAGACACAACCTTTGATGAACTGACTCCAACCCCCATTCCCCATCCCCCTGTGCCTCTGAGCGGGGAGGAGGTTGAAGCTGGGAGTGAAGATGAGCCTGGGAAGATGGGAGGGATGGGGGGAGGTGTTTTAAGATTTGATTTTATTTCTCATTCCTCTACTCTCTAAATAGAGTATTTCCTCTCTGTAAGTTCAGTCTGTTTTGCTCGTGACGATAATAAGTGAGTGATCTCTCCCTGTCCCTATCTCAACCCACAAAGCCTTTTGTTATACTTTTTCTCCTCTGTCTAGTGAACGAGGGGAGTGATAGAGCGGCTCTGGTGGGCACCTGGCTCCCAGCCAGGGTCAACCCACCACAGTGAGCTTCTCAGGATCTGAACCCTTGGAGAGTAAACACATTTCGTAAAGGAAAATCTTATAGGGTTGTTTTATTTTTTTGTTGTGTTTGTTTTGTTTTGGATCAAATTTGGTTTTTTTATGACACTTTTCTAAACAAATTCACCAAATGACCCTGGATTTCACCAAGCCTCAAAGTTCATACACAGCTGACATAATCAAGCAGGAAATTTTCCCCTGAATTTCATTTTGTAAAGTTAAGTATGAGCTTGCTTTGTTTCTTTGCTAGGCTCATTAGACAAATACACGTCTTTATTTACATCCTGGCATCTGTATCTAGACAAAGATTTTTATTTTTGCTTAAGGTTTTCTTTTATTGTTGAATAAAGCATCTTAGTAAAGCATTGAAAGTGAGTTATACAGCATGTGTATAGATTTTGTAATTATCTGAATGCAACAATTACTTGTCATTTATTCTAAATACAAGCAAAAACTTTTGGCCTGTTACCAAAACACTTCAATATTCACTTCCAAAGCAAATGTGTCTGTCAGGAGACCTTCTGAAGATGATGAGAGATGAATAGATTGAAAGCAGTCCTGCAGAGAAAGACTGGGGGATATTGGTAGATGAAAAATTGGACATGAGCCGGCAATGTGTCCTTGCAGCCCAGAAAGCCGACTGTATCCTGGACTGCACAAAAAGAAAAATGGCCAGCAGTTCAAGGAAGGTGATTTTTTCCCTCTGTTCTGCTCTTGTGAGAGCCTACCTGGAGTATTGCATCCAGCTCTGTCGTTCCCAGCACAAGAGGGACATGGAGTTGTTAGAGCAGGTTAGGGGGCCACAAAAATGATCAGAGGGATCATTGGTGTTGTGGCAGACTTGCTGAGGGTATGCTTTGCCCCATCACCAATATAACTATGTATTATCAGAAAAAACTCAAAATTTTTGATTACTAGTATCATGTAAGTATCCATTTAGACAGAGAGCAGAAGCATCTTACCGTGCAGGAAGAGAAAGCTGCACCATAAAGTTTCACACCACCATTGTTCTGATAGATATTAGGCATATGAGGCTATGCAATGAAAATAAATCAGCTACATTGTATATCACAAAGAAGTGGGAAAGGTGTTACTGTACCCTTGATAGGCATATGTTTCTACTAAAATAATGTGACATATACTACATTTCTCCCCAAAGACATGGATATTTCTTAAATTTCTGTATTTTTTTCACCTGCACATCTGCAAAGAATTTTGGTGCTCATTTTGACAAAGCAGCAGAGCACATACCATTGTCTATATTATTCTGGACCTCTCCATTAAAAGTATAAATAATTTTTGCTCTCTTTGACACACCTTCAAATTGAAGATCGTGAATTATCATACCTTTGTCTGATCTTCATTTTTCTCAGGAGATTACCAAACTCCTAGGTTAAAATGATGAACTGTTGTAAAGAGGTATTTTATATTTTTAAGGACATAATTGCTCGTCTTTCTCCTACTCTGTGGGGAAAAAATGGTTTCTAAAAGCTATATATAGTTCATAATTCACTATGTTGCAAACATTTCTAAAAATACAGATTTTTTTCTTACCTCATGGATGGTTTTAAAATAGTGATGCTCACCTTATACTTTAAAGTCCCTTTGTCATACTACCTTCAGCAAACAGTACCAACAAGCAGTAAGGTATTTAAACTCCTATTCACCTCAGCCACCAGAAGGTTAACTCTACAGCATTCATTATTCCTACATTTTATTGTATATAACCACTTATACATATTCGTAATACATATGGAGCCTATAAACTACAAAATATATCAACAAGAATAGATATACCAGATGGCCTTATTCTAAGCCAGTATACTACCATAGTTAGAATACAGCATTGCTAAACTTGTACAAAGCTCCATTTTCTCACAAAATTTACATGAAACTGTTAAAGATTATCTTTGGAATACAAAAAAGTAACTATCTTACAAAAATACTCCAATGAATATTACATTAAATATAATTCCCATTATAAGATTGCCTAAATTCAGAGTAATTTCTCTTTGTATTTGGGATCTGAGAATAATAGAGTGTTTTGCTGTTGTTTGAGGTTTTTTGTTTGCTTTTTTTTTAAAGAAAATCTTTCTTACCCTCCCTCTGATTATGGTTCTTCCTGATGCCTGCAGTGCAAGATTCAATAGAATTTTACATTTGACTTTCACCATCACATGCTGATTTCCTAGACCCAGGAGTCCTTCCCTTCAGAATAGCTGGGTGACTGGGCTTATCTTAAAGAGCTTTGTTTTTTTAGAAAATAAAACTCTCCAGTCATTTTTCCAAAAGACCTTTTTTACATTGATTTTCAGCCCCTGTTCTTTCTTCCAGTTCTATGCGATGGTTGCCTGACAAATTCATACCCACTGTCAGTGTGTTAAAAACAAAACACTAGAAATTTAACATAATTAGAGGTTTTCATCAACCAGAATCTCTTTCTCAAACACAGGTCTATGCCAAATACCAAAACCAATCTTAGCCTGATCTAAGAATTCTCACAAATTTCTTTGTATAGTAAGGTGCAGGGGTTGAGGCAGGAAATTTCCATACATAAGTATGAAGAAAGCTTTGAGGATGACAGGCTCATCACTGAACATCTTGTAGATTCATAGTTTGAGACTCTTTTTCCAAGAGCTTATCACCCATGCTACAGAACAGTAGGATATTAAACATTACAGGAGTTATGCAGGAAGACCAAGGTTAGAGCTGCAGCACAGGTACAACAGCATGCCATTACAAGAGATTATGGGAAAATCCGCCATATAACCCTCACACAGGAAGAATGAAAGGCACAAGGACAGGAATCGCAAATTCAAAAGCATCAGGGAACAGCAAAAGCAGGGCAGCTCCACTAGATAAGAGAAGTCAGGATCCAAGGATGATCGCGCACACCTAGGCAGAGATAGTGCCCTCACCAACAGAGCATCATCCAGCTCCACCTGAGCAAGGTGAACAGGACTGGATTGGTGATAGGAAAAGGGTCTGGTGACTATCAGATGAATGCAATTTCTGAGGTCAAACCAGGAAGTCCGTTAAGCACATTGAGATCAGCAGATAATAGGGCTGGAGACCAGCAGCCTTGCACCATTGCTGGACCGACAGCTACAGGCTGAGCTGAAATGGGATCCTGGGCCATGGGCAGATCTGGGAGGAAGCTCCAGCAGAACCTGGTCAGGATTGTCCTGAAAAATGAGTACGCTGACACTATCCATCCACATCATATTTATTATTAAATGGTTCTCTCCTATATATTGTGAAGTTGACATTTCTGCAGTGGAAGGAAAACTGCAGAGCAGTCACATTCAGTGCCTCCTACTCAGTATGTGGAGTTCATGCCTTTGCCTTGATATATATAACAATGAAATTATGAGGTATGTGTAGGGCAAGCAAACTTCACCTTATATGAAATGACTATGTGTTATAGGCAAATTGTGTACACAGTCAATAAAAATTCTGAACATCCCAAATTACATTATTAGCTTAAAAATATCTTCATTTGTCTTCAAGTTTTATCTTAAACTTTAAAAATACATCTAATTCTACAGCTGATAAATACATCTAATTCATATATACCAGCGTACCAACCTCTAGGATGCCAATATATGTTCCGTTTAGAATCTCAGACCACCTATGGATCAGATTATCTTGCGTATGGGGAAAGATTAAAAAATACTCCCATTAATTTAAATTTTTAATGTAACATTGAAAATGAAACCTTATGTTTTATTAGCAGTGTTATACAGCTCCATGAAACTTATAATAAAGCAAGCGCATTATACTGTATACTAATATTGTGTAGGGAAACTGACCCACCTTATATCTATGCTATGGAACAATAATAATTTATCACAGAAAGTAAACTGGATGTAAAGTGTATTATAAGAAATCACGTTCATATATTAAAATAAAAAAAAATGTTAGGAAAGCAGCTACATAATGAAAATAAGAGCTAAGTTTTTGTTTAAAATAAAAAGTAACACACTATAAATCGGAGATTATATCATTATTGATTAAATCACATATTTTTTTAAAAAATCTTTGCCAGCAACTGAATTAATTTTTTTTCCATTTAGGTCAAGAGATCTTAAAATATAGATGATTAATGAACCAAAGATTATATTTTTATATTTATTAGTATAAATAAGTCCAAGGAAATAGGCATAACACCGTGTTTTAGAGGTTGTGATGTATGAAAATATTTAACGTCTATAAATAAGAAGATCAATTGCTAAGAGAATCTTCCTCAGCCTAGGTGGCACTGTGGACAGAAGAAACATAGCTAAAACCTCTCACATGGTTCTAAATATGACAGCTGAAGAAATCAACATCTTCATTCTAATCTAATATTGAATCAACAAACATCACTGACCACTCAAATGGTTCTAAATTGTTCACCTGTCTGAAGTAGGAAGTCAATAGCTGTATTTTGAAGAAAACTTTCTACAAGAAACTGGGTGAAAATAATTTTAAAAAAACAACCAACCAACCAAAAAAACCCAGGCTTCTTGGCTGCTTAAGAACCTTGACTGTCAAGTTGAACAAGAGATTTAAATATCAAAGTTGAAGAACAGAAACCTTCACTATGCTAAAATAAGGTTCAGTGAAAACGGAAGGATTTTCTTATTTTCTTCTTCCCTGTTATCTCTGTCTCTCAAATATTAACGAGGCCAGTCATGATCTTGATTGGACTGGAATTCAAAACTGCAGAGATGAATATTATTGGTGTTTTGCTAGCACTGAAGCTCATTGCTTTAAATAGTTTCTCAAATTCGACAAATATATGCTTTAAAAAAAAAAGGCAGGAGTGATCCTTTCAAGCATAAAATGTCTTTGGGAAATTGTAGTTCCACCAGTGCCAAATGAGAACTATCTGAAAGTATGAACAGCATAAACTATTCCCATTCCAGTCCTAATAAGTTTCTTAGATGAGGCTTCATTGTTGCAGAGGTTATATAGCTGTGCTTGCATCACTGATGTTTATGCCATTTTTCGGTGTTTTTCTTCTGTCCTTATAACAGTTACAAGAAAAAATCACTCCTGCAGACAGTGTTATAATAAAAGCTTATGCCTCGCTAGACTCCTTTATGAAGGACTAGGTTTTACAGGAGCTTTGTGCTATCTGTTTGCAAAAATCTGAACATCAGATGGTGACAACTTAAAAGACATTACATCAAGTTCTGAATCAGAAAGAAATATTATACATACCTCCACACTTAGGAATAGGTCCACTCCACATTACTTTTCCATCCATTAGCATGCAAGTAATTGTTTCAGTTCCTTGTGTTTTAATAAATCCTTCCTCACATATAACAGATATTGAGCTCCCCAGCTGAAAGTTGTCACCAAAACGCCGAGCGTTGATTGGCACTCCCGGATCAGGGCATTCATTATGTCCAAATGCTTTTCAAAAGGAAAAAAAGGGAAAAAAAAAAAAAAAAAAAGAAAAGGGAAAAAAAAGAAAAGAAAAAAAAGGGGGAAATAGTGTGATAATTCTTGCAAGTAAGATGACATTTTTAGGATTTTATTCTGCTAGTAAGAACAAACTATTTATATTAGGAAAGGATAAGAAACAAAAGCTTGACCAACAGCAGAAAATGTAAACTAGTACAAAAAAACTACTTAAAATATGATAAAGTTATACCAGCACGAATGTTAGTTTGGACAGCTAGGTGCTGGCAGATTTCAGTGACAGCTAAGTTCTTCTTTCCAATAGCCCATCCTATCCACCATTACAATCGGCCAGAAGCATCCATCAGAAGGGCAGGGCAAGCATCTATGACATAATAACTTTAGTCATCTTTTGCATTTTCAATTCACCATCACAACCATTCTAACCATACTGACCTCAATGTGCCTGATATTGCCATAGTCAGAGACAGTGAACAGCTACAAAAGGGGTGATGCTGGTGAAAGAAAGAAAACCTGAAACTTTAACAATATTGTTATGTCTAGGGTCAAATAAATTCCTAGTATGTACAAATCCTTCCCATATTTCAAGTTTATCTATGGGCAAATTAAAAAATTGTAATTTCCCTGTGTATATCTAGATACTATAACAAAGATAGTCCATGTCTTTTACTACAGAATACACCATACGCTAGGACAATGAACAAGCTTATCTTCCTACCAGAAATGAGCGGTCATGTTTACAGCAATATCTTTAAAAGATTATATAGTAATTAATTATTATAGATTGATGTTTTATTTCGTAAGAATACTGCACATAAATCTTAGATCTTAAAAAATGTTGATTTTTTGGTGAGAGCAAATATTACAAGCATAATATCCACCTTCCTCACGTGTGATGACTGCAAATTATGTCTTCATAAATATGTTTACCTATAGAGATATCAGAAAAGACTATGTCCTAAAAAGATAATTTTCACAATATTTTTATGCAGTTTTACTGATGTGTCTGCTAGACAAAATATATCCAAGCTCTCCTATCAAATTTTTTAAAAAGTAATATTTCATTACCTTAGCAGAAAGATTTCTCAGATTTTGCATTACAGAAGTGTTAAGAATCTTAATAACAGACAAGAGAAAGCATTAATTTATTGACATTTTGTCTTAGGAAATGCCACACATATTGGGAATGAAAACAGTGCTTTCATTGAATAGCTGTCTACCATTTAAGGACGGCTACTTTTTCATAGGGGTTACAAACACTTTTTCAATATTTTATGCAGAGTCATCACTTTTAGTGTGGGGATTGATTGCCTGTTTTTCTTACTAGCTTCAGACAACACAGAGATAGATTTTCAATATTGTTATCTGTAAATGTAGATAAACATTGACTCCAGGTATAGCATGCTTGTGTATGAGACCGGTTTATTAAGGCTGCAAAATCAATTAATTGCTCTATATTTCAGCTCAGGAACTGAGAGTTGTAGCTGCTATCGTTGCTCCTGTGGAAGTGATTGTACTATATACGACAGCTATGGGAGGCAAGAGAGTGAAAGACAACCCTTCCCAATAATAGCAGTTACTCTCTTAGCCTAGCCTGACTGCAGTTACTTTACTTGATAAGTCAAATTCAGTCAGCCCATACTTTTGAAAAGCTTCATGGTGGAGCTGTAATATTATATACAAGCCTTAAACTGAAAAGATAAAGAACACAGGGGCATATCCTTAATATTAATATTTTACCCACCATCAATAAATCAAGAAACCATGCAAAAGTTCCTGATGCAATATTGCATGTAAAGAGGAGAGCCAGTTTTCTTGGCATTTATACTCATCAACAATCATGATTGTACTGGTATTTTAAGTAGTATCTGGAGCAAAGCCAGGCAGCATAATCATAACACAGGGTGATCGTGAAGTACTTTCAATTCTGATATTAACTTACAAGGATACTAAAACCTGCATTTTGCATCAAAAAAATGCGAAGGGGAGGAACTGCAGAGATCTCAAGAGATAGGAAGGCAGGATTGAAGCTAACCCTAACTCATCTAGTCTGAAGTCGGCTTTGAAAGGTCCTTGGAAATAGGGCTAGAAAGGAGTGGTCCACTGGCGCGATTAATTGTTTTGGTAGATTGCCCCTGTGAAGAATTTTAGCTGATAAGTCTAGCAATGGCTTTGGAGTAAATGTAACCCTTTCAGAGGAAAATATCAGAGAAGAAACAAAAGTTAAAAGAATATAAATAATAAAGAGACTTCATTAAAAATTGTGAAAGATTGTTTAATATTATGCAAACAACTAGTAGGTTATTCAATACCATCACATGTAAACTCATACTTCTGTGTAGTACATAACAGTTTTAAGAATTCTGTCTTGGGAAATACTGAAAAAGTCTAGCAGGAGGGACTGCCAACAAAAATGTGCCATGATGGACATACTCTATCACAGCAATAAAACAGACCAAAGCAGTCTTTGGATACAAAAAAGGCATCTGGGATTGTTAATGTCTTGGCCTACTGAGCTGAAATCACTCAAGCAATTGGGCTGATATCAGAAGCCCACAGTTTGACCTTTGGCATGTTGCTATGTAGTTCACAGGGTTGTAACTTTTGGTAGATAAAGCACAATTAAACAGTTGTAATGAAAACAGCAACAACAACAACAAAAACAAAAATATCTGCATAACTGGCAGAAACAGCAGATCTAAACTTATACAAAAATATTTGCCCAGCACCTCCTACACCCCAATCAATGAGAAATAGCTCAAAACAGTCCACCAACTAGCAAAAAATATAACAATCTGGAAGATGCTCTCCACCTCAAAACACTCATCTGCCTCAGCCTGAAGGGAAGTGTGTGCATTTTGTCTGTCCTAACCTAAATTAGGAAATTCAGACTGAAGCAGAGAGACAATATAACTTCATTGCTTGTAATCTATGTGACTATATTCAGATACTATGTCTAGTTCTTATCCCCATAAGAGAACAAAGATGTAGATAAAGGGGGAAGGTGTTCTGGTTTAACTCTGTAGGCAGCTGAACACCACACAGCCATTTACTCACTCCCCCAGCCCAGTGGGATGGGGGAGAGAATCAAGGGAAAAGAAAGGTAAAACTCATGGGTTGAGATAAAGACACTTTAACAGGACAGAAAAGGAAGGGAAAATAATAATAATAGTAATAGTAATAAATAGTAATAGTAATAATAGAATATACAAAACAAGTGATGCACAATGCAATTGCTGACCACCCACTGACTGGTGCTCAGCCAGTTCCCGAGCAGCAGCTACCGCCTCCCCCAGCCAATTTTCCCTGCTGTTTTTTCTTTTGTTCAGCATGACGTCATATGGTATGGAATATCCCTTTGCCCAGTTAGGGTCAACTGTCCTGTCTGTGTCCTCCCCCAGCTTCTTGTGCACCCCTAGCCTCCTCACTGGCAGTGTGAGAAGCTGACAAGTGATTGACTTAGCGTAAGGACTGTTCAGCAACTACGAAAACATCAGTGTGTTATCAACATTATTCTCATCCTAAATCTAAACCACAGAACTATATTAGCTACAAGGAAGAAAATTACCTCTATCCCAGACAAAACCAGGACAGAAGCATTCATAAACAAGTCACAAATATGATAAAAGACTTAGACTTTCCCTTAAATTAAGGAGTTTGATGCATATAGCTTATTAGAGGGAAGATTAAGGGATGACTGAGTTTATAAATACCTTCAGAGAGACCAGAAATGTCATTAAGGGCTCTTGGGTTTGAGATATAAACTCGAAGCAAGCAGCCAGGTGTAAGTTCTATAGCAACTTAAACCAACGTAGTTTCAGGTTGCTATGTTCCTGTGTTCTGCTGTACCCAGTGAAGCATTGTCCTGCCTCATTCCCCCTTTTGCATCANGGGTCAACTGTCCTGTCTGTGTCCTCCCCCAGCTTCTTGTGCACCCCTAGCCTCCTCACTGGCAGTGTGAGAAGCTGACAAGTGATTGACTTAGCGTAAGGACTGTTCAGCAACTACGAAAACGTCAGTGTGTTATCAACATTATTCTCATCCTAAATCTAAACCACAGAACTATATTAGCTACAAGGAAGAAAATTAACTCTATCCCAGACAAAACCAGGACAGAAGCATTCATAAACAAGTCACAAATATGATAAAAGACTTAGACTTTCCCTTAAATTAAGGAGTTTGATGCATATAGCTTATTAGAGGGAAGATTAAGGGATGACTGAGTTTATAAATACCTTCAGAGAGACCAGAAATGTCATTAAGGGCTCTTGGGTTTGAGATATAAACTCGAAGCAAGCAGCCAGGTGTAAGTTCTATAGCAACTTAAACCAACGTAGTTTCAGGTTGCTATGTTCCTGTGTTCTGCTGTACCCAGTGAAGCATTGTCCTGCCTCATTCCCCCTTTTGCATCAACAGGAAGTAGTGCATAGTCAGAAATAAACTACTACAAGGATCAGATCAAGCTGAAAATCACAGCCTTTTCAGTTCCTATTCTTTTGGTTACTGGAATATTCTCTGCATATCCATTTTCAAGTCACGAATTTCTGTGGCCTTGTCCCAAACTTCAACTCATTAGAAATCTTTGTCAGACTTAATGAACTAACTCAAAGAGGAGTAATTTAAAAACTAATTTTTGTTTACTTCCAACAGAAGTTGAATTTATTTAGTTTTACTGGAATGAGAATAATTATCTGAGACCACATATGTTGCTGCAATAAAAATAAATATGGGAAAAAAATAGTTTCTGAGAAATACTATTAAAAAATCAGATTATGTACCAGTAATATAGTTTTATTCTTCTCCATCTTATACCTCAAAAACATTAATGAAGTTATTTACGTTAGTAGCCTACATTCTTTTTAGAAAAGATTGATCATGTTCTACCTTTTCTGTGATATACTGTTTCTACTCTTGAAGGGGGAAAAAAGACACTGAAAGTTTTGAAATATATAAAATGGATATTTTTAATTAACTTTGGGTTTACGAATGCTAAGACAGAGTGAAAATGGTATTAATTCCTTTTTTATCTGCTCTCTTGGCATTAAACTATTTATTATGGAAAGATTACTTCTTTAATTCATCAGATTGCAGCTGTCTTTACTGAAGAAAGATTAGACATTTTCTGGAGTTATTTTTGCTTTTGTAAGTAGATTTTAACTACAGGAATTTAACAAACACATGAACACCTGCATTCTAGCTTAAACACACCCACAAAAAGAAATAAAAATATGTGCTAAACTACTCAAATATAGAAAATATATTTCTTCTTTAAAATATTTTTTTTTCAGAGTGAGTGAGTTTCATTATAAAACTGGTAAAAGTTAATATTGCATTGTTACTTATTTATAAAAACTAAAATTGCATCATTTGATATTACCAGTGCATACTTTAAGTGACTGTTAATTGAGAGATACCATAGACTACCACATGACCAAGGAAGTCTGCAAATTTTTTAAAGGACTAGAATTTATTCTGATAAGTATATTTATGTGGCACTGAAATAGTAAACCTATCTTGACAGTGTTTGATGAGTTGCTGTATTTCCAAATAAAAACTAAATATAAGGATTATTCTATGCTAATCATGTGCATCTTTCATTTTTACTATAAATCCTACTTTAACTGACCTGTATTTAGTTCTAGTTCTGCAAAATGGGATCATTCAATAAAAACTATTTGTACACAAACTTAATTTTTATACAAGATGACTGCTTTTGACTCCCCAATAATTTTTTTTGTTTTTTCTCATCACTAGATTTATGCTTGACATCATTGAGCACACCACAGTGAAACCTTAAAGAAGTTAGCAGAAATGTTATAAATGTTAAAATGACATGAACCAGAAGGAAACATAGGTCAAATGTTATGACTTCTGGTAAGAAAAATTGATTCAATATCTCATTTTCATTATAACGGTTTTTATATTTCAATAATACTGAATAACCCCAGACTTTCTGATATTGATGGTACTATGATACCTAGCTACAGCTCAAAGTTTAGTTTGCAATTATGACTGCTAACTATACAAACTAATAAGAAGACACTATATTTTCTTTACGCTTACATTCTACATTTGTGAGAAATGACCTGGGGATGAAGCCGCTAAGATAGAGAGCCAGGAGCTGAAATATTAGACAATACTGGAAAAAGAATGTTTACACAGTGATCTGGTGTCAGCTTATCTCTTTCCTATTCAGACAGCAATGTTCAAGGTAAGTCTTAAGAAATACTTCTCTGAAAGACTGACAACCTAAACAAAAAAAACACAAAAAAGGAAAAAAGAAAAAAGAAAAAGAAAAAAGAAAAAGAAAAAAGAAAAAGAAAAAAGAAAAAGAAAAAAGAAAAAGAAAAAAGAAAAAGAAAAAAGAAAAAGAAAAAAGAAAAAGAAAAAAGAAAAAGAAAAAAGAAAAAGAAAAAAGAAAAAGAAAAAAGAAAAAGAAAAAAGAAAAAGAAAAAAGAAAAAAAGAAAGAAGAGAGAGAAAGAAAGATGGAGAGGTGATCTATGAAGCAAGAAAGAGATCCACAGGATAATTTAATCCTTGCAATACTGTGAAAATAATATTACTTCTTAAAATTCCTTGGAGAAAAACATGGAGTCTGGGTCTCTCGATTACCAAGATCACTTAATCTCATTTCCTTTTTGGTTTAAGGGATCCTTTTTTTTTTTTTTTTTTTTCCAGAGTAAAACATCTTCAATAATAAAGACCATGTTTTTTCATATAGCCAAGCACATAAAACTTCTCAGAAAGGGAGATGTGGGTGTACAGCTCTTCACATCATGCAGTTGAAGATTCACTTACGTTCCAAGCATGCTTCTGGAATTATCATACTTTTAGGTGTTAGGGAGAAAGACAGGAATGGGATTAGTTACTCATGACACCAGACTTTTGGGAATAACAAAATAGCCATGGTTTTTTTGCCTATTTTATCTACCTGTTGGCATGGACAAGTCTACAAGTCTACTACCTCAATCAACAAGTCTACTACCTCAATCATCAGAAATGAAAAAGAAAAATAAAAAAATCCAAATGTATAAGGTGGGGCAGCTCTGTCTGGATGATATCACGATTCCCCTAATAGCCACTCTTTCATCCCTACCATCCTCTGCACATAGTAGCAAGCCTGATACTTCAGGCATTTCCCCTCCTTCTGATTTCCTTCCAATTCCCCAAAAAGAATAAGTTGGCTAAACCAGTCCTTCTCACTTCACTGCTGAGGTGGCAAAATTTAATTTTGCAAATACTCCAAGGAAAGCTTCACGCAATATTTTTCAGAGTTACTCATGCTGTGGGCTTACATATTGCATCATCATGTCCGCCCTAGCTGGGAATATATCTTGCCCAGACTTTGGTGTGGGATAAATGCCAAATAATTTGATAGCAATACAACATAGGCAGTTCTTCATATGTCCTTCAGAAGAAATGTAACGATTTTGCCAGCAAAAAGTAAAGTGAATAAGCGCTAATGGTATTTAGTACTGGACAAGATATTTAATATCACCTTCAATTATTTTGCTGTCAGTAAATGTAGTGCCAAGTAGTAAATGTGGAGCTATGCATATTTTTGGTTAGTCCTAACCTTTTCACCTCCCCCAAGACAGAAGCAAGTGAAATACACAGAACTCCATTTTAACTCTTTTTCTATGTAATAGATTAACTAAATAAAAAAAGGTGACAGAACATGCTAGTTTCCCTTCCAAAAGCTACAAATAAGTAGGTACAATTCAGACCACTCAGGAAAGAAGCCCAACTACTATTTACTGCAGTCGCTTTGAATAGTAGTCTAGAAATTTCTCTCCCAGTGGTTGTTACAGCTGTAAGTTAAAAGTGTATTAATCGGGCTATAATTAGTATGAACTTATCTCCAACCTATATGCAAGCATACCAAATCAGAGTAACTAACAACAGTATACAAGTATTTTTTTTAATGTTGTGGTGATGTAGCCACACACAACATATAAACATTTTACATAAGCATGTGAGCAATTTGATAACCAAAAGGGCAAAGATAGACAGATGTAGTTGCACATAGAAGGCATCCAAGTAGTAAAAAATTGCTAAACAAAAGACAAGGGTCTGCAAATAGACCTGACATCCTCTTCAATAAAAGATCTTAAAAAAAAAGGCTTAAAATCATCAGCCATAAGGAAGGTAAAACAGAAGAAAAAAAAAAAAAAAAAA
>VXBL01004729.1:383826-449968 GCA_013400195.1 Aramus guarauna | reverse complement strand
GAAAAAAAAAAAAAAAAAAAAGACAAGACTATTGCGGTTTGACTTCTCTTACCAAAGAGCTCCTACAGCTGCCTACATTGACTGTGTGACTAGGAGCTAGCATGGACTGCAGCCATCAGCTCCAGGGTATTATATGCATTCACAGCTAAACTACAGTATGAGCGTTCCAGAGTAACAGTTTTGTACATGTAATGATGGTGATTAACATTATGTAGGATTTAACTAGCAGCACAAAGTGTACTATTAGCACATTTAGTAAAGTTCTGCTTTACAATATGAAAGTGGTCTGTCTGTCTTCTAAACACTCACATCACGATCATCTCTGATGCTTCAAATGATCCTTTTTTACATATTTTCAGCCTAACACTTTGAAAGACACTAGCATTTGAAAGACAATCTAAACACCTAAATTAGGTATTTGTAGGTGTATACAATTTGTTTGAAGGTGAATACCATAACTTCATTTTTACATACTTATATCTCCTAAACTGTATTTTGAAAACAAAGCACACACATACATTAAAAAAAAAATCATTACTCACTGTTATAAGTGATGTTAAATCCACGTCCTGACATTGAATGGTCAGCTTGAAATTCCAGACGTAAAATATGGCCATTACTGGTAAGATGAGAAGGAACTTCAGCACCAGTAAATGTTCCTATTATGGGGGAATCTGGAGAGTCACCATCTTTAACTGCAAGGAAGTCGAACTGAGATTCCAAGTCAAAGTCATTAAAAGAGAGATGGATTCGGCTCCCAGGGTCTGAAATGATTGTCCAGATACAGTTTAAATTATTCCCATATCCTTCTGGATAATCAGGTGAAAGAACTGTTCCCATTGGTGCAGTGAAATTGGAAAGGCAAGGAACTGCCAAAAAAGAGAGAAAGAAAGTAGACAATAGAATAAAATATTTCAGTAAGAGTTTATTTTAATACTAAGTTTTTGTAAGAGATCCTTAAACTTCCTGATTACTTCTTGCTGATTACCTCAGCTAAATGATTCAGTATTCATTATGATCTATGAAGCCAGAAAGAAGGGGTTTTGGGTTTTGTTGGGTTGTTTGGGTTTGTTTTTTTTTTATCTTCTTATTCCCTTTCCCTCAATAAAACTACCTCCCAAGCAGAGGGCCCAAGTAATAAAGAACATCCTTGTTGCATTGGAAGCCCACAGCAGTCCTTACAATTTACCTATGTTCAACAATTCTTAATCACTTGGCACCACTTATTTTCTCCTTTAGGGAACTGTTTAGACCAGCAGAGTTCTCACTGAGCACATTAAAAAGGCAGAAAGTCAATAGTACCCTTATCATTTGTTGTTCACACAGAAGCACAAGAAATTAACTAGCCTCAAAGAGACAACAGAGTTGTTTTGTCGTTATCAGGATAATATTTTATATTCAACCATTTCAGTTAAGCCATATTAAACTGAGTTGCAAGGATGAAAGCAACTGATTGCACTCTGAATATATTTGATCTGTACTAGTTCAGTGGAAAAGTAAAGAAAGGTGTTGCCACAAATACGTATCACAACATTGATTTTACTTATGATGTATAATGTAACTTGAAGAGCACTATAAATGTCTGTGATCATTTAAGTGCTAAAAGATATTCATATATAATACATGGAGGAAAATGTAAATAATTTAAACCCTTGATTACAATTCAGCAACTTCTGATCTAAGGAAATACGTTAACTTACAAGAGTAGCGGTAAAAAGTGTATCATACATATAAAATCTACAAAATCCTACCAAAATAGAAAATAATAAAACATTGTATCAAATCACATAAAGATAACTGCTTAAATAGTTGCTAGTAAAAGAAAAACATAATTTAGCAGTTCTAGAACCTGTCTTGGGCATAATCATTAGGCAAACCCACCACTGAACAAAAGTAAATTCATACTGTCAGGGGAGTTAATTGCATTGTGCTAACTCTTCAATCAACCACACAATTATTACATATAAGGAAAAAAATATCATAATGGTATGTATTAATATAATAAAAAATATTTGGTACATACAAATACAGATTGGTATGTTTGCAGACCACTGGTTGTTTTCTTGGCAAATGATAGATTTCTCTCCAATTAATTCAAATCCAAATTGACACTCAAACCTTAAAACATCACGGTTAGAAAATCCATCCCCTTCTCTGATACCATACAATGGTGTTCCAGGATCCCCACAGCTTTCCTTTTCAATTTCTGTTGAAATAAATAAGGAATTTATTTCTAGAAGAATAAAAGAAACTCTCTGTGGGTATATGCTCACATCTAGAAAATAACTATACATTTTTATAAGCAAATGAAAATCATCTACATAACAACAGTTGCTGAAATGCACTACTAAGTTTGATTCTATAGTCCAGCTTCTTAACAAGTAAATTCTGTGTAAGGATATTAAAAAAATCAGAGCTCTTCATGTTAATGGAGTACTTGAAATTAAAAGGATATAAGGAAAAGTATTCCTACTTTATTTTATTTTGCAAAATTTTAGGCAATACTGATAACAAGTACAATATCACTTGTGGTACATCAGCACTTAAAACTAGCAACAGAGACCAGCATCCTACTATGTAAAGACTGTCCATGTTCCAACACAGCTTAAATTGATGAACCAATGACATGGCAAAAAAAGGGAGTAGTGATGCAAAAAGAATTGCCCAAAGTCAAAAGGAGACTATACATAAATATATAAGTATATATACACATATACACACACACATTATGTATATAGATGCAAAAAGAACTACTCAATACTCAAATAACATTTTACGTCAGTAGTTTTAACTGCATTGTATCTGAATTATTCCCTCCTATTTCTACAATTGTTACAGCTATGATATTCTTTCAAATTACATACTGTCCTGAACTTTTACTGTTGTTACAAGCACAGAGGGATCTTCTGAAAAAGCATTTCCACCCATATGCATTTCACAAGCTCATAGGGCAATTCAAANCTTATGTTGGAGGCCTCAGAGCTGAACATAGTAGTCCAGGTTGGATCTCATGAGAGCCCAGTAGAGGAGAAGAATTATGTCCCTCAACCTGCTGGCTATGCTTCTTTTGATGCAGCCCAGTATGCAATTGGCTTTCTGGGCTGCAAGCGTGCATTGCCAGCTCATATTCCGTTTTTCATCCACCAATAACCCCAAGTCCTTCTCCTTAGGGCTGCTCTCAATCTACTCTTCACCCAGCCTGTATCCATGTTTGGGATTGCCTTGACCCAGGTGCAGGACCTTGCACTTGGTCTTGTTGAACGACATGAGATTCACATGGGCCCATGTCTCAAGCCTGTCATGGTCCCCCTGGGTGGCATCCCTTCCCTTTAGAGTATCAACCACAACACTGATCTTGATATCATCTGCAAACTTGCTGAGGGTGCACTCAATCCCACTGTCCATGTCCCTGACAAAGATGCTACTGGTCCCAGTGTGGACCCAAGGGACACTAATTGTCACTTGTCTCCACCCAGATATCGAGCTGTTGACTGCAACCCTTTGAGCGCAACTATCCAACCAATTCCTTATTCACCGAGTGGTCCACCGATCAAATCCATGTCTCTTCAATTTTAGAGACAAGTTTGTTGTGTGGGACAGTACCAAATGCTTTGCACAAGTTCAGGTAGAGGATGTCAGTTGCTCAAATCCAGCAATGCTGTAACCACTTTGTAGAATGACGACAAATTTGTCAGGCATGACTTGCCCTTAGTGAAGCCATGTTGGCTGTTACCAATCACCTCCTCATTTTCCATGTGTCTGAGCATAGTTTCCAGGAGGATTAGCTCCATGACCTTGCCAGTCACAGAGGTGACATTGACCGGGCTGTAGTTCCCTGGGTCTTCCTTTTTTCCCTTTTTAAAAATAGGGGTGTTTGTCTCCCCTTTTCCAGTCACTGGGATCTTCACCAGTCTGCCATGACTTTTCAAATATGATGGGTAGTGGCTTAGCAACTTCATCTACCAGTTCCCTCAGGACCCTCAGATGTATCTCATCAGGTCCCATGGACTTGTGCACCTTCAGCTTCCTTAAATGGTCTTGAACCTGCCTGATCTTCTCCTACAGTGGGCAGTACTTCATTCTTTCAGTCCTTGTCATTTGATTCTGTGAGTTTGGTGGTGTGGCTAGAGCACTTGAGAGGGAAGATCAAGACAAAAACATTGTTGAGTACCTCAGCCTCCTCCATGTTGGTTGTAGCAAGGTCTCCAGTTTTGCTTATCAATACAGTTTCTTTCATCTTCCTTTGCTGTTCTATGTACCCAAAGAAACCTTTCTTGTTATTTTTCACATCCCTAGCTAAGTTCAGCTCCAGCTGTGCCTTAGCTTTCCTGATCGCCTCCCTGCAGGCTTTCCTGATTCCCTCCCAGAGGTCCCCTGGAAGGGACCTCAGGAGATCTCTAGGTCAGGCTCCTGCTCCAAGCAGGCTTAGCTCTGAGGTCAGACCAGGTTGCTAATGGCTCTATCCAGTTGGTTCTTGAAAACCTCCCAGGATGGAGACTGTTCTGGGCAACCTCTTCCACTTCTTGACTGTCCATGTGGGATTTTTTTTTTTTTTTTGTATNGCCCCCTTCCCCTTTTTTGTTTTTCCTGTTGGGTTTTTTTTTTTTTTTTTTTTTTTTTTTTTGTATATCCAGTCTGAACTTCTCTTGTTCTAACTTAAGCCCATTCTCCCCCCATCCTTCCATCATGTACCAGTGTAAAGAGCCTGCCTCTGTCTTCTCAATAACCTCTTCATAGCTACTGGCAGGCTGATATTAGACCCTACTTCTACAGGCTGAACAAGCCCAGCTTCCTTAGGCTCTCCTCACAGGGCAAATGTTCCTTGGCAGCCCTCCACTGAACTCACTTCAGTTAATCAGTCTCTCAAAACTAGATGGACTTTTCTAGATGGAGTCTAAGGAGGGTGAGGTGAAGGAGAATAATCACTTCCATCAATCTGTGCTCCTGTTAATCCAGCCCAGGATGCTTTTGAGCTTCTCAGTTTGCTATCCACCAGAGTATCAAGGCCTTTTCTAGAGGGCCACTCCCCAGCCTTTTCTGCATGCCGGAGTTATTAATTCCCAGGTGCAGGACTTAGCACTTGCCATTTTTTAATTTCATAGAGCTCCCGTAGGTCTATTTCTCTGGCCTGTATAGGTCCCTCTGGATAGCAGCACTGTTCTTTAGCATATTCAGCTGTTTCTTTCAATTTGATGTCATCTACAAACCGGATCAGACTGTATTTCATAGCCTCTTCACAGCCAATGACAAAATGGAATATCCCAGAGCAGACTCCTGTGGTACTCTTCTTGCTCCTGGCCTCCAGTACAGTAATCCATTAACCACTACCCTCTATCCTATCACCAGCTGTTGTTGTTATTATTATTATTAGTTATTATTTTAAGGAAAGGGGCTATATGTTTCTTTGGTTTGTTGTTTGGGTTTTTTTTTTTCTTTTTTTTTCATCCATTCAGTTATCTGACAGTATTCTTGCATCCAAGTCAGGACATTATATTCACATATCCAACTCTAGATGAATGCACAGCGTGAAAAGCCTTGTTAAGGTTGAGATGGGCAACATCCACTGCTATCCCCTTGTCCAGTGACCTAGTGATTTATTGTAAAAGAGAAATCAACTTGGTTAGGTATGATTTACGCTTGGTAAATTCATGCTCGCTGTTCACAATCACTTTCTTCATGTGCCAGGAAATGGCTTCCAAGAAGACTTGATCCTTGATTTCTCCAGGAACTGAAATAAAGGCCAGCCTGCAGTTGCATAGGTCAAGATTTTGGCTTTTGTTGAAGATCATACAACTTTTTTCCAGTCTTTGTGGATCTCTCCTAAGCTTGAAAAACTGTCCAAGATGATAGAAAGTGGCCTTGCCAGGATTCACCAGCTCTCTCAGCACCCTTGAATGCAGTCTGTTATGTCTTAGAAACTTGTAAAGAAAATGTTGTGTTCAAGATATGAATCTTAGGAATGCATTCATCATCTACAAATACAGGAAATATGGTACAGAGGTAATGGAAATTCAGTACAAAATATTTTTTCCTTGTCTATCCCAATTATCACAAACTACTTTCATGAGAGATCCTAACTATAAAAAGGACAGAAATCTTAAAATAAAATTAATATATCATGTGTAATAATAATAGTAACAAATATCCCTATACCATATTTTGAAAATTTCTCTTTAAAGGTCTTGCTGCCACTTTTTTACATTTCCACATTTAGTAGTTTGACTATGAGAAAAAACAAACAAACACACACACAGCAAGTGTTTTGATTTCAACTCAAATAATTTTTCTAGGGTTATATTGTCAACAGCAATACACCTCATTTCTGAAAGCTTTCAGCTATTAATGCTCTGAATACAACTGAAATGTGATAATAAGTAAATAAAGAACATTCCTTCTCAATAAGGAAATGAAAAAGAGCTAAAGATTATTTAGGAAAAAAAAAAAAACAAAACTTTGAAGATACTTGAAAAGCTTTGTTATTCTGTTTGATTAAAGAAAAATCAAAACCAACAAAATAAAACCATCTCTCAACAAGCAAAACAAACATCAATATTTCTTATTTCTTTATTTGTGTTTGTTCAATCAGTTCTAGGAAAAGAGGAACATNACCAACAAAATAAAACCATCTCTCAACAAGCAAAACAAACATCAATATTTCTTATTGCTTTATTTAAAACACTTCCCAGAACACAGACCTCCAATAAAAGTTAAACCTATCCTGAAGAAACAACATATCCCAAAGAAGACACAAACTCACTCCTCCTGTCTTCAATGTTGATGAGACTGTTAATGACAAACCTACAGAACTACTCAGTGTCTGACCACCAAAGAAGTACAAAGTTTTCCTAGGCTGTCCTGATAGATTAATAATATTCTAAGTGCCTAAGTCACTTCACATTTCATTTGGGAAAACAAATGTTTCTATAAATTAGTTCTCCAGCAGGTGATTACATCAAGTAACTTAATGTAGTTTTCTTACAGAATATTTGCTAGACAGTAAATGTAGTCATACCTACTTATATTTATTCTCTTTTGGTGCTACTATTCTGATGTAGCTGGGCCAATGGCTTTCTCTAATTATTATTTTATCCTAAATAGTAAGAGTTTCCATGGTTTTTGTCAAAATTAAGAAGATATAGAGCTGAGCAAAGCTGATACAGTGAGCTTGCTCATCTTGTCTTCTATCAGACATCCCTATTAGGAAAACTTAAAGGAACTGATTTTGCATTCAAAAAAATATTTAGGCAGAGTATAATTATTTACAGGAGTTAGTTGGAAAAAAATTACGATTTTCCTTTATACGATGTGATTGCTGTATTTGAGAGATTACATCCATAGGCTTGTATTTCATGTGCTTTCATAAATGGAATTAAGTTGAACAAGATGCTATTTGAATGAAGTTTTAAATCGCTAAACCCCATTCATATCCATTTACATTTATAGCAAATCCTTATTACTTTAATCTTTCCTGCATGCCTTGTTTACATCACTTTTATACTCTGTAAATTTCATGTTAGCATCGGTTAATTTCTGAATTTAAAGCAGAATATTTTTGTCATTATTTAGTTCTCCTTAGGAATATTTTATTTTTATTTTTATTTTTTTAATTGAAGTGCAAGTAGCTTTTGGATTTGTTTAGAGAATGTCATCAAGCTTCCTTTGAAATAGACAGGAAAAAAATACTGCTTACTGGGCTTTTGTCAGATAATCACATTTTAAATAACACAATTTTAGGAAAGACCACTATTTCATCTTTGTTTGAAGTCACTAAGGGGCAAATTATATTCATATTTACATTCACATTTTCTACTGCTAGCTCTTCCACTCTTCTTTCAGCTTCTCTGCATTGCATATTTGTTTCAACAACTTCTAAGAAGTTAGTTTCAGAGCCTGATAAAGTCTCATTTCTTGATAAACTCACAATAGTACCTCATTGTAAATAATTCTTGTATGATTAATAGAAATTATTTATGGTTTAAATTTAAGATTAGAAAAAGAAACAGTAAATTTTCAAACAGTTCTATTAGTAATACCATAATTAAAATTTTTTAAAAAAATAAAAATTGGAAACTTTAATATGAGTCACCAAATAGTAAAGAGAAATAAAAGGTATTATGGACTATCCTCCTATGGATGCATAGCTTGAATTCCTACCAAAGCTGCACATAAGAGTCCCCCACTTCAACATTTTAGTTGGACTAAAAATGTCATTAATAATAATACATTCTTTCATATAATGCACACGTATAATGAAGTTACAATTCACAGCAGAAGTTATTATAGAGTATATTTTAGTCAAAATACTATTTCTACAGGGTATTGCATAGTATAAGCATTTGGAAGAAGTTTATTATATATAATGACTACCTTTAAAAAGTCAAAAGTAATCTTATTGCTTAAGCTCACTTTTATATTTTATTTTATATTTCGGTTACTTTGTACTTTTACATTTTTATTTATGTGATCTTTTATGATTTATTCTGCTTTTTGAGATTTGCAGTTCATATTGGCTACAATAAGAGATGACTAAAATGAGTATTGCTATTTGTGCCTGAGAAAAAAAAAACATACTTACGCTAATACTATTTCCTTTAGATAGTCCTTTCTTTCTTTGTAGGGTTATAAAAAAGGACATACTTCTAAGTATAAATGCAGTTTGTTAAATGTGTTAATAATGAATCAGGCACCATCTTTTGAGGTTTAAGACTTTTGAGAAAGAAAATAAATAGACCTTTTTTTGTTTTCAGAAATTATTTGACATAAAAGGATATTAACAGTAAAAGGAGGCATATTTCTGATGATGTTAGAGATCTAACTTTTTTTAAAAAAATAACTCCTGTTGAGACTGTTTAAGATGCTCATTAGTTTGGAAACTTGGTGCACAAAATTGATGTTTGTGGTCACATTGCACTGAGTGGACCTTATAATTGCCAGCATATTTTCTAATAAGAAATATCTAGAAAACATATCAAATTAAGGGAAAAAATAAAAGAAAAGTAGAAAGAAAATTAAGGTAACTATCTCATTTTGTTTTAAGTTATCCTTTTGTTATTTTTGTGTATGTCACTGAAGGGTTCTGCAGATTTCCAATCAGTGATGTACTGAAGGGAGAGCCCAAAGCTACGGTAGCTACCAGCGTAGGGATAGCAAGAGAGGAATATTTTTTTTTTCCTTATCCTCTGTCTTTGTGAAGGACAGGCACATTGTGGGGGTTACTAAATGGGCCTCGGGGAAAAGAAATGGTCACTTACTACACAAATGCATTTTGACAGAATTGAACAGGAGTTAGAGCTTGAAGTGGTAACTTGTCTACGTTTTCCTTCCTGTAACTCAAGGGAAAATAAAAGATAACAATGTGATTCTTATAAGGGAAAACAATTTTGAAAGAAAAGAGATCACTGGTGCACAGTGGAAAAGTACAATATTGAAGACTTGCTATGACTTCAGCAGAGATTCAAAATCTATAGTACTTCAGGGAAATACCAGGCAAAGACCAATCACTCTTTAACAGAATTTTTTAATGTTTCACTGACCATATCAATGGAAATATGACAGACAACTATATTTGTTTTGTCATTAGTAAAATTTCACTTGAATTAATTACATGATATTGGATGAAACAAAGCATACTGGATTAACTAAATACTAGTATGTGAAAAGAAGCAGAGTTCTAGTATGTAATTCAAAAAGGATGAAGCTGGCTGTTTGATATTTGAATTTGCTATGTCAAAAGCTACAAACATTCACCATCATATATTGACACGCTAGCATTTTGCAGGATAACAGGGAAAAAATATATAATCCCACTTTGAAACATGAAGGTATTTATAATTTATATATACATTACTGAATATACATTATATATCTAATTCAGTTGTGAAATTGCCATGTCAGTGTTACCACTGCAGGACTTGCTTATTCAAAGATCTAGGAAAAGATATCATTATGTATTTGTACAACTTTTACTCGCAAAGCACAAGGTTCCTTGCCACACAAACACAATACGTATTATGCTATTGCATGGTGAGGTTTTGGTAGTGAGGGGGCTACAGGGGTGCCTTCTGTGAGAAGCTGCTAGAAGCTTCCCCTGTGTCTGATAGAGCCAATGCCAGCCGGCTCCAAGATGGACCCACCGCTGGCCAAGGCCAAGCCCATCAGCCATGGTGGTAGTGCCTCTGGGGTAACATAGTTAAAAAGGGGAAAAAAAAAAAAAAAAAAAAAAAAGAGCAATTGCAGCCAGAGACAAGAGTGGGAATATGTGAGAGAAACAACTCTGGAGACACCAAGGTCAGTAAAGAAGGAGAGGAAGGAGATGTTCTAGGTGCCATGAAGAACTGCATCCTGTGAGGAGTCCTCCCCCTGAGGAGGAAGGAGCGGCAGAGACAGCACGTGATGAACTGACCACAACCCCCATTCTCCATCCCCCTGTGCCACTGAGGGGGTAGGAGGGAGAGAAATCCAGAGCGGAGTTGAGCCTGGGAAGAAGGGGGGGCACAGGGGAGGGGGGGAAGGTGTTTTAAGATTTAGGTTTTATTTCTCATTATCCTACTCTGATTTGATTGGTAATAAATTAATTTTCCTGAGTTGAGTCTGGTTTGCCCATGACGATAATTGGTGAGTGATCTCTCCCTGTCCTTCTCTTGAGCCATAAGCCTTTTTTTTGTGTTTTCTCTCCCCTGTCCAGCTGAGGATGGACAGTGATAGAGTGGCTTTGATGAGCACCTGGCATCCAGCCAGGGTAAACCCACCACATCATCTATCTTATTCTGAACATTAGAACTTAAAGCATAAGGAGAAAAAACACTCAAAAAGCAGCAAGCAGAAAAATAAAAATGAATGACTTATAAATCAACATATATTTCTCAGTGTCAATTAAGATGATAAATGACACAAGCAATTGATAAACTATGCCACATGTCTTCTTGGTATGTATATTCAAGAAAAATAATCATAAAGATACATAGCAGACAAAGAGTTAATGGACAAATTTCAGCAAGGTCTTAGACTATTCTTACCCACTTGGGAAAAGATTGGAGGTTTGGTCACATTAATATGTAATAGGGTTTAAGTATTGCTATGATCAGTAAACAAAACAGAAAGCAATTTGAATAACCTAACAGATGATACCTTCTCCTAAACATTACTGTGTTTATATGTATCTTCAAATAAAGGAAATAGTTTGGTTTATTAACTGCTACTGTTAAAGCATGAGTATTTTTATAAACAGAAGATGGAAGTTTATTTCCAAAAGAACAAAGAGCCCAGAGTCATGAAATTTTCAGTTATTTTGGTGGTTAACACCCTTGCTTCATTCTAACTATCAGATTTTCATCTACAGATTCCATGTCTTGGGAATTCCTGCTATATAAAAGAATTTCACAGAATCACAGAATGGGAGAGGTTGGAAAGGACCTTTGGAGATCAACCAGTCCATCTCCCCTGCTAAAGTAAGATCATCTAGAGCAGGTTGCACAGGATTGCATTCAGGCAAGTTTTGAGTATCTCCAGAGAAGGAGACTCCACAACCTGTCTGGACACCATGTTCCATCGCTCTGTCAGCCTCAGTTTTTCCTCATGTTCAGATGGAAACAGCTTAACCACTATTCTTACCCAGAACAATTACTGTAATTTATTTAGCCTCAATTCTGATCACAAAAGATTTTGTACTTATTTTGGTTTGGGTTTTTTGCTAGTTTTCCTAAAAGATAGGAAAGAAAGACCTGCTTTTACATGTGGTGTCGTTATTTTTCTAGCAAATAACAAGTGTGAGAATAGGGAATGAATTCAAATTCATTGAATTGAGTTCAAACACAAATGGGATGGAATTATGTCTGTATCAAATCCACGTGAAGGTGCACTCCACAGCACCTCCAGCTGTGAGATGCCCATCAGAGTGTGTTGCAGCACCTTCTTTGTGCTCCTGGGTTCCCTTACAGAACAGGTATGCAAAGGCAGGAAAGGAGAGGAGGATTTATGCATACAGTCAGGTCTTGTCCCTGTATGAATTCACAAGACATTTAGTGTGCAACGTCTTGTACAAAACACCCATCCAAGGGTACAGAGTCAGTCAGTGAAATTCTAGGGTGAAAAAAAATAATCTATAAAAGAAGCAGCTATTCTTTCCCTGCTGTGTAGGTGGTGGTAACCTTCCATGCCCTTGCTGAATTGTGCCAGTTGTCAGGGTACTTCTCACTTCCTGATCACATAAAGTGACGAATGTGAGCACTTCATAAAGAAAAAAAGCATAATTAATTGAGGGAGGGTAATGGGGCTAAGGTCACTTATGACAAAGTCAGATGAGGTTCCTCTGAGAATGCAGTGGGAAAACAATGGCAGCCACCATTAAAAGTAATATTTAATGTATGTCACAAGTGTCCAATACTTCTAGTATAAGGAAAAACTAGTTACAGCCATTTTCCATGACAATAGAGCATTCAGAGAGACAGCAGTTATATCTGCATGATTTTTATTGTATAATTAGTTACTGTTTTTTACTTTAAGCATGAAATATTCTATAATTATGTTCTATTATATACTGTAGGTGCTTATAAACTATAGGGATATACATACTTCCTTCTTTTCCTATTCAGTGTCATGTTCTGTCTTTTAAAGTTGAGTTATGTACTACTTAGCTAGCAATAAGCTGGCCCAGCTAATGAATGAGCCTTGTGGGGCTTTACATAATAACTGCACATCCAATAAAATAAGTAACTCTCTTAATTTAAGTTTAGAAAATGAACTGCCCTGTAGAACACTATCCACACACAGTTTAATAGCACCATGGGACTTCTTATTCATATAAATGTTCAGAAAAGATGGGGTTCAAGTACATATATTTTGGAGAAAAAAAGAGAAGATACTTGTACATACAAATTGAAATAACACAGCAAAAAATAAATGAAAATGGTAAAATATCCAATCCAAAAAATAAATGAAAATGCTCAAATATCCTCAACTATAAGTCATATCTTTATTGTCTTTAAAAAATTGTCTTTAGAATTTAATTCAGGATGATATTTTTTCCACAGCCCTTTAAAAAACATATTAAAATGTACAGACACTAGTCTTTGGCATAATTTAAAAGTTCTGGTAGCACAATACTATTTTCTGTGTTTTAACCATCTTTTCTATAACATTCTAGCAGGTATTACCTTGCTGGCATCTGCCATTATTCACTTTCTTTACAAGCTATTTAGAATGTTCAGAAGTCCACTGAGTTAAACAGTTGGGGCATTAAGTGTGATTTCAGCCAAAAGCATAAACAGAAATATTTAAATTCTAAGAGAAAGACAGAAGAAATAATAGTCTGTGTACTGAGTTTTATCAGCGTGCTTAGCAGTATTTAGAACCCACAGAAAAATAGCTTGCCCTGTTAACAGTTTTGAGTCTTAATTTACAGGAGTATGTAGAAATGCTTTGAGCACATGCTGTGGGATTGATGTAAATTTTACATACCACCCAAAATAAAAACACTGTCTGATTTGATGCCTGAACTCATGAGAGCTGTTTACTCAGAAAAACCCCAAGATGACTCATATCCACTTTATTTACTTCTTTACACAACATAGCCTGTCAAACGTATACTATTTTCAAGCTCTTTGAATCAAATGCAACCTTCTTTACAGCCTTAAAAAAAACCAAAGCATGAAGAAATCACTAGCAGCTCAAGAAGAATATTTATTTGGTAAAATACTTGGGGTCATTAAAGCAATTTATTTTTAAAGCATTGTGTAATCTATTTGAATATACAGTTAATGTAAATTTTTGTCTCTTATTTGGATTATTGATTTTGTTTATGAATTTTAGAAATCATGATGCTGCCCAAATTTCAATGAAATTAATAACAACATGGGTTCATTTCAACAAATACTCAAGAAACCTTGCTCTGTCTGCATGTCCAAAGCTACCCCTGTTTGAGGATGAACCTACTCATTCATCTTAGGAAAACACAGATTCCTACAGAATATTGCCATCTTCTTTTTTTGTTGTTGTTTTTGTTTGATTGTTTGTTTGTTTTCCTTGCATTTTCTTCATGTATTTGTTCAGATAGTAGCAAATTGCACTGATGATACACTTTTAGCAGAAAAAAAAAAAAGTACATAAAAAAATAAAATTGAGGCCAGTAGTTATCTAGGCCAAACTGGTGATGAAATTAATGTCGCATAATATGAATTAAAAAGTCTATCTGCTTTATTTCTGGGTTCTAGTTGGCTTCTAAAAAAAAAAATCCAGTAATAGACAAATATAAGGAAGGTATTAGGTTGGGGAGGGGAGAAGGGAGGGTTGAGAGGAGAAAATAATAGTTGTATGTTAACTCCATACCCAAATCCCCAAACTCCTTTAAGAGATGTCTCCAATCTTACTTCATATAGGAACAATTAAAAAAAAAAGTATTTCAGAGAAGGCAAGATATACAATACTCAAAGCCAATGAAAAGGCCTGTTAACACCCTTGAGGGCCAGAGATTTTACAGAAAGTTTATCAGAGGCTCAAATCTGACTAGCTAGAAGATTTATGATATCACCATACAGATACATATATTGCTATATAGATGAGTAGACCATAAAATGCAGCAAGGAATCCTTAAAAATACAGGGCAGTTAGAACATATAAACACAGACATTTCAATGTACAAAAATTCTAAAGATGACCATAAAGAATTTTTGTAGACTTAATACTTGAATCCTCTGAAGTCACTAACAAAGCCACCATTAATGTGGTATATTTTGAAATTGACTTCTTGATTTTATGTAACATATCATTAATACCATAATGAACATTACAGAAAGTAGCCATTCAAGTAAAAGACACAATAAATAAGTATGTAGCCATTATGTACAGATATAAGTATTAAAATGAATATTAAGAATAGTATAAAGCATATAGAAAAAGCAGTATTATATTTCTTTTTCATACTACGCTAGAGGCATAAAGGATCCCTGGATCCCTGGAAAGCTAATTTCCATATCTCACTTTTTTATTGCGTACTTCAATTTCTGTCAAACTTAACCTCAAATTTATTCTTCACTTTGATTTTGGATTAGTTTAAGATTAAATCTGAATTTTCTGGGTTCTGGGTTTGACGCTGATAGTATTTTGATTCATTTCAGGTAATTGTACTGAATAAATAAAACATTAACCACTCCTTTATGAGTATGTGTTCAGTCATCAACATTTTAGCTTTTTAGTGGTTTGTTGGTTGTTTCTTTTTTCTAAAAACTTAAATAAAATAATAACATCAAAAATCTAAATATAAGTACATAATTTTTTAATCCAGTGATCATTCTGCTCTGGGACCATTACAGTGACTGAAGGAGAGCAAAGCAGCTAGAAACCAGAAGCCATGCACCAATACTGGAGTATTGGCTCACATCAAAGAAGTGAGAGAAATGGGTAATCCCATTTTTTCCTCTTCCAAATTCCTCTTGTTTCTAGCATTTCCTAAATTTCTGTGGAAATATTGCTAAATCCCAATATCTTGTTAATTTCAGATTTGCTTGCAAAAACCAGCTGGTATTTTATTATTTGATAAACTGCCACTTAAAGTTTTGAGAATCATTACCAATGTTTGTCTTCCATCTATGTTGCACTCAAGAGACTTCTGCTTCCTGCACAATTTTATTCTCCAAAATCCAATCAATATGGTCTTCCTCCTGCAGCCTTATCACAGTAATACTTGTTCTGTTTCAGTATAATTTTGATGTGAAGAGAAAATGCATGTCAGGGGAGGCATGTTTTGTCCTCCCACTATGTTCTTCTGAAGCCGCAGTGTTTATATACATCCTTATGTTCCTGTTTGCCTATTCAACCCAGTCACTATAGCTTTCAATAGACATGGTGGTGTTTGGTCAAGGGTTGGACTTGATGATCTTAGAGGCCTTTTCCAACCTTAAAGATTCTATGAATCAACCACACCTTTCCCTTTCAGCTAACTCCCCTCTGCCAAGAATCTAGAGAATGGGCAGAAAGTAGATATGATACATTTGCTTCCAATAACACAGCTACTTCATCTTGGAGGAACTGCGTTTGGGCATAGTTAATCCCTGGCAGCTTTTTCTGAACGTACCTGACTTTAGCTGGACTTAAGATGGATCACTGGATAATTTGAAGAAAGTTTCATGCAAGTATTAATATTTTTATTTTAAAAGTTGAAATACAGTTACACACTCTGGAGTGCTACATCACATAATTACACCTAAAAAAATTACTTTTGTTAAAGAGAGAAAAATCTATCAATTTCAGCAGCTCTCCTCTAATATAACTTTTAATAGCAAACAACTATGCTGTTAGTTTTCCTTACGTAACTATAAAAACTAGGCACTAGCAAGAAAGAATAAAGGGAAAATAATACCAAGGAATCTTATTTAAGTCTGCAATCCTTCACATGAACAGTTCCAATAAGAATACACAGAATATCCCTTAGCCCACCATTCACTGTTTGGTCTGTCAAATAATGTGAATGGAAGCTGAAAAATATTCTTAATTAATAAAATAATTGCAAGAGAATTGACAAAACCACAGAAATAGTCCAAGAAGAAAGATGCTAACAAAAACTGCATGGTGCCTTCTGAATATATCTTTCTAATTCTTGACTTTGAAGGGCTTTTTTTTAGGAAAATAAGTGACTGGAAGCAACAGCTGAAGCTGCGTTTGCAATCTGTATACTTTGCACATGGCAATAGTGACCATATGCAGAAATGTCTGAAATAATTTTTAAGGTAGCATTAAGCCTAAAATCCATTTATTAGCAGCTACATAAATTCTATAATTTCCGTGCTTGAATCCTTTTTATTTACATGGATGGGGCTTTTCTCATTTTAAAATAAGACAGGTTGTCTTCCACAGACTCAGTCATTTGATTTTGGTGAGAAAAATATAGGCATGTTGTTGACCACCATAAAGAGATCGAAACTGTGGAGAATGTGATCCTTCAATGTTTACAAAACATTCTAAGTTATAAATACTATTTTACTAATATGAGCAGCAGCAGGAAACTCATTTGTAGCATTGATGATTTGACTAAGGCATTTCAGTCTTTAGAAAATCTCCACGAAAATAGAATGTTTCAATAGATTCAATAGCTTTATCTCCATCTGTCAGTATACTTCTGAAGATCAAATAAATTAAAATGAACTATTTCAGCAGACTTTTTCTAGATATGGGAGTCTAGCAGACTCGTAGATATGCTGTTGTCCCTTCTGTTCCGAACAGTGCTGTCCTTTTTCTTCCTTTATGGTAAATATGTGCAGATAGCAGCCCAAAGTCAAGACTATTAAAGCTATCATCCAGAGTTTATCTCTTGACATATCCAGAGGTTATCTCTTGACAACTGTGAATTTATTCGCAGCTAGTATATCATCTGTAGAACCTTTCAAACCTGTTGATGTTACTCTTACTGACAACATCAAGGCAGGCAGCTTTCAACCTCCATGCACTCTGCAATTCTTCCTTAATGTCAATTAATAAATCTTGTCCTCCAATGCCTTGGATAATTCTATTATGGTTATCTGCATTGTATTCTGAATACACTTCTGACTATACAACATCACCAATTTTTTAATTTGGTAGCAACCTTATTGTCATTAAAACTTTCTAATTTTGCTGAGCTAAACATCTAGTCAGGATGTATGACTATTAGTTCCAGCTTGCTTTTGTCTTAGAAACATTTGAACATTGCACAAGAATTTTAAGGACACTAAAATTTCCCTTGGATCTGGTCAGATCAGTGCCAATAGGAAGAGGAAAAAGAGGCTGGTAAGAAATCTGTTATGAAGGTATAACATCGGGGATGAAGCACCCAGCCAAGCTGAAAGTCACAGAATGCAGAAAAAAAGAAAGTCTGTAGAGAAACAGTTACCAATACCTATTAAAAAACCCCAACAAAATATGCTGGACCTGTGTGTTGATCCACTCACACAGGAGTAATAACATGAATAGTAAAAATAAATACTTACGCAGCACTGCAAAAAAACGAGTTATGGGAAATGATGGAACACCTTGAACTTCTCAACTAGAATTAGACAACATGAATTACGCAGCAAGAGACCGACAGTTATGATTTATACTGATATTTGTTCCTCAATATCAACTTTCATTTTAGCTGCATCTCTCTATTGTCTGCTGACATTTTCTCAGAGAGTAAGCATTCTACATCAAAATACCTGTCTATTGGGGGTCTACATCTGCAAAATCCTCCTGTCTGTGACTTATGTTACTCACTCTAGCCACTATTACACAATGTTATGACAAATGATATTATAATATGGTGTATTACTACCCATGCCAAAACTATTTATTCATCACATATTCTTTATATGGGGTTTAACTCGTGCATCTCACTTAGATAAGTAGTAAACCTCTTCCATTCCACTGCTGTTTTGAGAGGCCTCTCTATTTCTACACAGAGCTTTGGCTTCAGATGGTTTTAGACTGTCAATGTGGCTTACTTTCTTGCCCTCCCAGGTTTCTGGTCCTATCATCCCTCATCCTGCTTCTTTCTAGTTTGGTCAGTTATTCCCATCTGGCACAAGGCAACTATATCTTCCCAAAAGGAAACTAGGGTAGACTAAAAAGAAAACCAAAACCACAAAAAAACACAACCCTAAAAAATCAGAACAAATATTTCCTCCGCCCCCAACAAACACAAAAAAAAGACAAAAATCCTAGATTCACTGTAAAAATGGAGCAGGGTTTACTCCTATAAAAATCATGTAGTGAGTTTGCATTGGGTTTCCATGACAAGGTTTTGGTAGTCTGTTCCTGAAGGACTGCACACCATGCAAAGGACCCATGCTGGAGCAGTTCTTGAAGAACTGCAGCCTGTGGGAAGGACTCACATTGGAGC
Organism: Aramus guarauna; assembly: GCA_013400195.1. Classification (NCBI taxonomy): domain Eukaryota; kingdom Metazoa; phylum Chordata; class Aves; order Gruiformes; family Aramidae; genus Aramus; species Aramus guarauna. Next base: position 431,124 of record VXBL01004729.1, on the reverse strand, counting down.
AGTTAATGAAGGGAGGGAATCCTGTGGGAGGGACTCCACGCTGGAGCAAGGAAAGAGTATGAGGAGGACAGAGTGGCAGAGACAAAGTGTTATGAACTGAGCACAATCCCCATTCCCCATTCACCTGCACTGCTTGGAGGCAGGGGAAGGTAGAAAAGTTCGGAATGAAGGAGTGAAGTGGAGTCTGGGAAACAGAGGGGGTGGAGGGGTGCTTTTAGTTTTGTTTCTCACCATCCTACTCTATTTTTAATGGACAATTAATCAAATTAATCTTCCCCTAGATGAGTCTGTTTTACCTGTGACAGTAACTGGTGAGTGATCTCCCTGTCCTTATCTCAACGCATGAGGTTTTTCATTTTATTTTCTTGCCCTATCCTGCTGAGGAGGGGGAGTGAGAGCAGCTTGGTGGGCATGTAGCAGCCAGCCAAAGCTATCTACCACAGAGCTGCATCCAAATTTCATCTAGAGGTGGTTGTTGAATGTAGATTTTTTTCAAATCAGAATGGTGTACTCTCACACCCCCCATCCCCCAAAAGAAAAGAAGAAGAGAGAGAAGTATTGCTAGAAGCTCTGCTTAGACCACAGCTTGGATAAGGATAAAGCTCTCGGGGATTTTAGTTTCTATAACCTAAATCATCTTAAACAAGTGAGTAAGCATAGGCAAATTGGAATTTTACAAACCGAATCTGGTTAGTTATTCATCCCCTTGCCAAATTTCAGGTCACTGATCCAATGTGCAAGAATGCTAGAATTTATCAAAAAGGTTGCCAGATTATTTTTAATGGCTACAAAAGAATGTATTTTCCTGAAGACATGTTCTTCAAGGCTGCTGAAGTGTTTTGCTTGATTATGCCCGTAAGCACTTTAAGTAAGACAGCCATCTAGTACAGATAATTTCAGCCTAAATAGTTAAAGCTCAATTTCTAAATGGTAAAATAAAGATTAAACTAGGTCTTATCTTAGAAAAATGATGATTCAACCTCAAAGTAATGCATCAGCTTCACTGATAATATGCTTTATTGTTTCACTCTCTATTATGGTTAAAATATAGAAATTACAGAGAAAAGATTATTTGCATATGGCTGGGAGAAGATTAAGTAAAATTAAGAAAGGTACTTCCCCATCATGTAAAAACACCAGCAAGATCACTACTATGACTGCGTGTCCAAGCCGTTTGAAAAAATATTTAAATATTGGAGAGATATCAATGAGATGATGAGAGTAAATTTTCCAATCCATCTATTGAAGCAAATCTCAGTCTATAAAAGGCATATGTGATCTGCTTTTAGCACATAGTTGAACATGAGAAAGACTTTGAAATATCTAAATGACATGAAACAAAGGTATGAAATTTCAAATTGTATGTACACTCAATTTAATACCCAATGTTTTAAAGATTAAAATAAGTAATTAATGACTGGAACAAAAATTTTGGCTTCTAAGCAATAAAGATATTTAACTGATGATTTAATGCCTTTTTAAATTGTATGTTCTAGATTAACTGCACACTGCTGAACATAACCATCTAACAACATATAGAAGCACATCAGTTATTCTTCCTATCGTTTTCCTCCTCTCATGTTCTGCCTCACCCCCTCACTGTACTGAACCTTACTGATAGCTTAAACAACTTATAATGTATTTATATTATTTATTAAAATGGGAATATAAGAGAAATTAAGGTCACAGAAAACAAGAACACTGTTTTAGAATGATTCAAAACATATTCAAGAGCTGTTTATAACCATTCATTAGCCTTTTAATTTGCACTGATATATGGTCTGAGGTTTATTACATAGACTTCACTTTTATAAACTGTATTAGTGGCATTTGCATTAAATACGAGGAGAAAAGATAAAATAAAGTCCATATGATTCAGGAATTTCAGACATCCTATGGACATATGATGCTTATCGACATACAACATAACATACAAGTTACAACACAGACTCAAAGAATAGTTTAGGTTAGAAGGGACTTCTGACTGTCCTTTGGTCCAAATCCTTACTCACATTATTTTATTTTGCTTACTAGATACAGCTTTTCAGCTTCCTTAATGATGCACAGTAGTGCAAATTATCAAATGATATTCAAATTTATTCTTTTTTATAGTTCATCAGAAGTTAGCATGCTGACCTCAAGCTATTGTTTCAGCCAGATTTTACCTACTGTTCTTCTCTGCATACAAAATAAAATTTAGAGAAATAATATATTTGCTATACTCACTCTATTGTAAATATGTCAAGCAGATATCTCTGCTAAAGGTGAATCCAGCATTACATTTCTTGCAAAGACCAGTTAAGCCAATCATTTATTTTTATAACTTTATACTTTTTTAATTTATGTAATAGGGAAAAAAAATAGAGTGGAAACAATAGATTTGAAATTAGTAGCCAAGAGCTATTCAAGAGAAGAAAACACTTTCTGTTTTACCCTGCCTTTGAGAAAATGGCCTTTATGTATTTTATTACACTTGCTGCTCGTGACTGCACTACTGGCATTAAAGAACTATTGCACACCTAATGTATGAATTATAAATGCTGTAAGTTTCAACAACATTTTTGTTAACTTGAAAAATCAAGAGAACCTTGATTCTGAATGGATCACATGAGAGTATGGGGCTATGATATATTAAATGACAAGGAGTCAACTCATGGAATAACTAAGCTGAACACCCACACAGTTACATCTGGCACTGAAGAGTGCTTACTACAGACATCACAATATGAAGGCCTATAAGCACTGCTGGTAAGCATAAACTGGTAATAGCAGAAGCAGAGTTTATAATCCTGATTTATAACGAAAAGCAAACTGGATTCAACCAAAGAAACCACTACAAATAGGGTTTAAAGAGCTAGGTATAGAAACTTACAGCAAGGAGAATACAGAACTGCAGTGTTAAATTACAGAAGTATAGACATAACTGTGTAAACAAGGAAAATTTTGCTGCCATGACCACCTACTCAATGTGCTATAAATTACTAAAATTTCTCGTAAAAAGAGTTCAGTGTAAGCACTGAAGAAAAGCAGATGTAGTTTGACAAAGTATGACATTACTATTTCCAGTGGTGCCCAGTGACAGGACAAGGGGCAACGGGCACAAACTGGAACACAGGAAGTTCCATCTGAACATGAGGAAAAACTTCTTCACATTGAAGGTGACCAAGGACTAGCACGGGCTGCCCAGAGAGGTTGCGGAGTCTCCTTCTCCGGAGAGATTCAAAACCTGTCTGGATATGATCCTGTGCAACCTGGTCTAGGTGATCCTGCTTTAGCAGGGGGGTTGGACTAGATGATCTCTACAGGTCCCTTCCAACCCCCACCAATCTGTGATTCTGTGATTCTGTGACATAACTTCCCATCTAAGAAATAAGTATGGCTGCCTTTTATTTCTTGTATATAGACAGAATGAGCTGAAATATCACAGCTGCATACAACCTGTTCTGCTATATCAGAAAGACAGCTTAGACTACCTGTATAGTATATTCTGAAACAGACAAACAACAACTCAGGAAAAGAAATTCTATACATGATTCTGTACTACGTATATTGTATACCTTTATATTAAGCAGAGGTGTTTTCCACTTCAAGCATGTAAATAGGTAATAAGACGATCTTTCAAAAATTTCCAAAAAGTTTTGCAAGATACTTCAGTTTTGTTCTTATAAAAGTCACTAACAAAAAACGTGCTCACAAAAGTCAAGATGAAACCTACTGGGATACTTGTGATACTGTTGCTACACCATTACACTTTACAGCTGTCATGTACCTTTAAAAAGCATTAGAGAATGCATTATTAAATCTGAATCTTCTTAGAGCTGACCTCATCAATATTACAAAGCTGAAGAACAGAAATATTCACCTTTGTGTGGAGTCAGGTAAATCACTGGCTGTGTATAAGATTATTCCGTAAATAAAGAGACTGCAAAGGTTAGTCGCATACGTGCTCTAGTTGTAGAGCCACTGTTTAACCATGCAGAAGCCCCATGCCATGGAACTGCAAACCTGTCCTGATGTCCTGGTTTCAGCTGAGAGGGTTCATTTTCTTCATAGTAGCTAGTATGGGGCTATGTTTTGGATTTGTGCTGGAAACAGTGTTGATAATATTGAGAAGTTTTTGCTATATAGACCTGTTGTTGTTAAGCAGTGCTTACACAGAGCCAAGGCTTTTTCTGCTTCTGCACCACACTGCCAGCGGGATGGCTGGGGGTACACAAGGAGTTAGGAGGGGACACAAACAGGACAGGTGACCTCAACTAACCAAAGGGATATTCCATACCATGTGACATCATGCTCAGTTTATAAGGAGCTTGGGGAAGAGGAAGGAAGGGGACGGTGGCATTTGGAGTGATGGCATTTGTCTTCCCAAATCACCGTTAACCTGTGATGAAGCCCTGCTTTCCTGGAGATGGCTGAACACCTGCCTGCCCATGGGAGGTGGTGAATGAATTCCTTGTTTTGCTTTGCTTGTGTGCACAGCTTTTGCTTTACCTATTAAACTGTCTTTATCTCAACCCACGAGTTTTCTCACTTTAACTCTTCCAATTCTCTCCCCCATCTCAATGAGGGGGAGTAAATGAGCAGCTGCGTGGTGCTCAGCTGCCAGCTGGGGTAAAACCACAACACCTGATCAGATGGGTCGTGTTCTTTTTGAGTCAATGTAAAGGACTGATCACATATTGTCAAACATTTACATTGCCAGATCCTGTACTACTACAATGTGAATACTGTAGCTCTGATTATGCGCCTGGGCCAGTTCTTTCTTGAATCCACAGGAACAAGACTGAGAAAACCTTGCATCTAGAGGAATTGCATCAAAGCACTTGAAGATGCAATAACTTTTGTTCAAATTGTGCATACATCATATGACAGCCCAGTTAAAAGGATTCAAGAAAATGACAGTGTGAATAGCCTGGTGGCCAGGAAAATTACATTAATCTGCCTATTCCCATTTTCATTTACCTATTACCTGAAATATAGATGATGAAGTGAAAAAGTGAAGCTGTAATACTATTTGGAAATCTGTTCTCTTTCTCAGTAGCTCTGACAATGTTGAAGTAGTGATAAAGATTACAAGTTGATTCAGGAGAGCAACTATAGCTGCTTGTGTACAGTTTCTGATTCAAGAGAAAGTACATGACTTCCTGACAAGATGGCCTAACAATCTCAAACACTTCACACCATTTCTGCTAGAGATTGAGACTGCAACATGAGTTTTCCCCAAAAAGTATCTGGATGTAATTATAGATTTATTATTCCAAGTGATATGCCAGCAAATACAATACACCTGGGCCATGACAAATCAACAAACTCTTAGAACAAAACAGCAATTATGCAGCAATTACCTTCATTGCCAGAGCTGGATGTTCAACCTGAAGCTGATAAAAATTGCTGTTTACTTTCCAGTCTCATGCAAGACCTAGTGACTGCACTGCCTTTAGATTCTGCTTCTTCGCTCTATCTGTATTTAGGGAAAGCTTTTAACTGGCATTGTAGGACAATCTAATTGTGCAACACTTGGTTATTACCTTGACATAAATGCTCAGAAGTAGTATTTCTGTCACTACCTCATCTGCTACTGTATACTTCCACTCTTTCAAGAATTGTTTTCAAAAGAGACCATTGTTAGATAGCTAATAATGATTCAAAGGTCACCTCCTTAGAACTAGAAGGAGAGTTGTTCCAGCAGAATGTCACTATTCTACTCTCAAGCTAAGGCAGAAACTGAAAACCTCACAAGAAATTTGAAAGAAAGCTTACAAAATAAAACTCAGTGGGAACAGTTTGAAAGACATTCACTACAAATTTTCTTTGGTGTTCTACATTGCTTCTTGTTAAATTACACCTAGGAATTTCTTCTACCACTAAGAAAAATCAGTAAGTCAAGAAATATTTCAAAATTAGCAGAAAATATTTAAAAAAATTACTAAATGAATAATATTTCTTTCCAACCTTAAAATTTAGTCACAATGGAGTTAGGCTGCTAAAGACCAGCATATCTATCTTAGGTAAAGCAGTAAAAGAATGCTAACACTAAGCTAAAATTAAAGGTGTGCATGTTAGGATAAAATTTTTATGCAGCTACCCACAGCACAATGAAAAATAAAAATAGTCAAATGTTATCTTAAAGCAATACAAAGGCTTTCAGTCAAGTTTTAGGATGAGTTTCTGTGACGTTCACTAAGTGCTACAAGACTGTAAAGGACATTTTAAAATTCTTTATTTCTGCTACAAGCCAGGATGCTGTTGGCCTTCTTGGCCACCTGGGCACACTGCCAGCTCATATTCAGCCGGCTGTCGACCAACATCCCCAGGTCCTTTTCCACTAGGCAGCTTTCCAGCCACTCTTCCCCAAGCCTGTAGCGTTGCATGGGGTTGTTGTGACCTAAGTGCAGGACCCAGCACTGAGCCTTATTGAACCTCATACAGTTGGCCTCAGCCCATCAATCCAGCCTGTCTAGGTCCCTCTGTAGAGCCTTCCTATCCTCATCTGTCTATGATTAACATATTCCTGTGCCAATGTTCCCAATCTTATTCAGTATTTCACCCTAGTTATCATGCTTAACTATGATGAATCATACACTGTTAATAAATTTATTATGATGTTTTGTGAATACATAGTAGAAACACAAACATATGCTGCAGAAAATGGTAAAGCAGCAAGAAATAAGTGTGCATGAGACCCGACTAAGCGGTTAATAGCAAAAGATATCTCCTTTCAGTGTTAGAGCTGTATTTTTAACCTAGACTCAAGCCCAAAGCCTCAATGCAGCAAGGTTCACAGCTGAGATACTTCTCATCACTTGTTTTTTTATGTGAGTCAGGATACAAGTAAGCATGTATTATGAGTGGAAAGACTTTTAGCTGAGAAGTTACAAAAAAAGCCTGGAGAGAAACAGGACTAGGTAGATCATATTCAGTTTGAATATACCCTTTATCGCATGTGAACATTGTAAACTAGTCTAACCCCATAGAAATAATTTAAATGATAAAGTACTTCTAGAAGTTAGTCAAGAAAACAAGATGATGTTTTTAAACTGTATCCTATCATTGGAATATGAGCTTTATTAAACAAATTAGCAATTTTATGTTCTTAGACAACATTGGGTTTTATAAAGAAATTACTAAGGAAACCAGAATTCCTATTGTTGTATTTAAAAAAGAACCTATTTTTCAATTCAAACTACAAACCCCAATCTTATTTAAAAATAGGGCTGCTGATTCAAAATCAGGATTTAAAAAAAAAAAAAAAAAAGAAAAGCAATCATGTCTAAACACCTATAAGCATCATTCATGCAACTGTGCCATGGTTTTGTTTGCTATTTGTAATTCTTATTTACAGTTACTTCAATGAGGAGGGAGGGCAGGTCCTTGCAATGAACATTGCCAGACTGTGTCCATATCTATCAATTAGGAGAAAATAACACCGTAAAGTCATTTATGAATCACTTTATCAAAGTCTCCTTTTTAATGTTCCTCAGGGCATAGTATCCAAAGACGAACAGAAGCCAGTGGTCCTGAGATTCCACAGGCCAAATTATTTAAATATACAAATGTAAAGAGATAATCAAATTGGTAACATAGATACTTAATAAAAGGAATATGTGGAAACAAGACAGAAATACTTGATATTTGTCTTTTCCTCTGTCATATATCAGCCTATCTTCTTTGTGTCATCTGTTATTTTGCAGGTTATTTCTGCCATATATAGCACCATACCTATGTTGAACACACTCTCCTTCAAGTATCCCTGCTCACCACAAGGACACGGACCCCATTATTGCTTCTCAAATCTACTACTTCGAAATCTCTATCACTCTTAGGAGAAATTATTACTTTGTTTTCACCTGTTTATTCTTGTTCTTTTCTTTGTCTTTATCTCTCTCATTCACCTCTTTGTAGGCAGATGAAAGGTTTACCATACTTTTTTTCTTTCGCTAGCTATCCCTTTCTCTGACTGTCACCTGCCCATCTCTCAGCTCTGCAAAATAATGGAGAAGAATAAATAGTTTAGGATTACTGAAAAAAACCCCACACTGGCAATCTGTCAACATCTGAAAAAGTTTGTAGTATGTCCAGTGGTACTACAATTCTATATTATTCATATGGAGCAATCTAAATTAAGTAGGTTTTTATCTCATGGAATACAAAGGAACTATGATATTATCCCAGCTAGTCTCAGTCCAGTGCAAAAGAAATAATGGATTCAGTTGGAACTGGATATCGAATATACTATCTGATCTTCTGATCACTCCTAACTCTCCTGTGACCACTCTTCTGATCTCCTCATAAACACATCTAGTCAGGGCTTGTCATTTTTCTCTCTTTTCTCAAAGGTGCAATAAGCAGCTAAAGCTAGTTTCCCCCAAAACTGCAGAAGTACATCAGTTTTAGAAGGAGGAGAGAAAAAAAGAGAGAGGGAAAAAAAAATTGTATGGCTTATTATTATTTAAGTAAAAATAATGCAGGAATTCCCATATATATAAGAATTTAAGAAGAAAATTAATGTCATTACCCCAAACGCAAACATCCAACCCAAAACCAAACACTGAAAGCATCCTGAAACACATGGATAAGAAATTACTACACACACTATTTTTTACACTTTTCTGATGAAATTTCTACCCATGTCCAAAAAATATGTTGTCATATTTCACTGTTTAAAAAAATACAATAAAAAATCACTGAAACATAAAGAACTACTGTGAAATAAAGTTCACTCCCTGATTACTGTATATAATTTGTATAATTTCTTCCATCACACTGCCTGATTTTTGCCACACCTACTGAAAACTCATCATCTATGAAAAGTCATCAGTGAAATAGTTCCTGCTCCTACTTAACTAGTAAAAGACAGTGAAATACAACTAAGGAAAATGAATGGTCAACAATTCGTTAGAACATACAAGTAAAAATTCATTGCAATATAATCACATGTCACTAATTTCTTTAGGAAAAAAAATAATCCAGGTTTTGTTCTTTCTCTTGGGTAAAAATAATAATAATAATAAAAAAATCACCATCCAGAAATCTCCTGGTATACAAATCTGAGATCTAGCAAATTGCTTACAGATCTGCATTATTGTGTGGGGAAAATTAACTCCATCTCAGACAGACCCAAGACATGTAGATATTACTGTACTGAAAATTTCCTCCAACAAAAAGTCTGGCAAAAAATTATTATTCTGTGAAATAATCAGTAAGACAAAACTTTGTGGATATAAAGTTCATGAATGTGCTTAGGGATTTGAAAACAACTCATGTGATGCTATATGTTTATAGTGTATGAATTTTAAATATTTGGGAGGAAAGGGCTTTTAATCTATAAAAAATGGTCATTTTTAGGGGTAAAGCAGCTAACATCCCAGGACAACTACTTTATAAAGAATAATCTTTTAAGTAGAAAGAGGTGTTAAATGATTATGCTACCCCATGAAGTGTAAGAAAGCAAATAAAGATTAAAAATAACACCGAATAATGAGATTTCTTTAAGAATGCATGTTGCAGTAATGTATCACTACATAATAAAATCCATATTCTTAACTGGTGACTGGTCACCAGCCTGATGTAACCCTATTTACTATAACTCTTTGAGCCTGACCTGTCAGCCAATTGTTCACCCAACATATGAACTTGTCGAGCTGTATGCTGGACAGTTTATTCAGAAGGATACTGTGAGAAACAGTATCAAAAGCTTTGCTAAAATCAAAAAGCACATCTGCTGGCTTCCCTTGGTCAACTAGATAGCTGATGTTGTCATAAAAGAAAATTAAGTTAGTTAAGTAGGACTCTTCCCTCATGAACCCATGTTTGCTATGACTAATGACTGCATTGTCTCTCAAGTGTTTTTCCATAACTCCCAGAATAACCTTCTCCATAATTTTACCAGGCACTGAAGTGAGACTGACAGGCCTGTAATTACCAGGGTCTTAGGGTCTTCCTTCTTATTCTTACTGAAAACTGGGACAATATTTGCCAAATTCCGGTCAACTAGGACCTCTGCAGATGGTTCAAAAGTAATAGAGAGTGCTCCCATGATAGCATCGGCCTACTCTTTCAATACCCTGCGATGAATCCCATCAAGCTCCATAGACTTCTGCACATCCAGCTGGAGCAGAAAGTCTTGAATGTGTTCAGGTTCAGCTGGGAGTTTATCATTCCCCCAGTTATCATCTTCCAACATAGGGCTCCAGGGGTCCCAGCACCCATCAGCAGTGTTAAAAACAGAGGCAAAGAAGGCATTAAATGTCTATGCTTTGTCTGTGTCCCTATTTGCGAGGTGACTGACCTCATCAAGTAACCAACTAATGTTATCTCTGATTGTCCTTTAGCTATTAACATATTTAAAAAAGCCCTTTCTTTTGTCCTTCACAGTGCTGGCAGCTTGAACTTTGAGTTCAAGCTTTGAGCTTGAATTGAGCTTTGAATTGAGCTTTGACCATGTGAATTTTCTCCCTGCAGTGGAGAACAGCATCTCTGTAGTTTTCCTCTGTCACCTGTCCTTGCTTCCATTGTCCATACACTTTTCTTGTCTTCCTAAGTTCTAGCAGATCTCTACTCATCCAAGCCAGACTTCTGCTCTGCTTGCTTGACTTCTGACACTTTGGAATTGCTTCTTCCTGTAGTTATAAAAGATGGCTCTTAAAAAGTGACCAGCTGTCATAAAACTCCAAGTCTGCAATGGTCAATAATCTCATAGTGCAAGACAATTCCTTTTTTTCAATGAGGAATTAAGCATTAGATGCATAAGGTTAGAAATAATGTAGGAGTTGACATGCAGTTGTTCACAATCACAGCTAAACCTAACAGATAAGAAGGCCATTAAGAAAAAAGCAGAAGACTTAAGGTCTTAATCAACCTATTGTAATGGAATTATATTTTGATGGTCTAAGGCCATAGGCAAGGCAGGATTTGGAAAAGCAACTGAAAGAATTTGAGGAAAAATAAACAAAAAAGAATAATCTTCTACAGCTTGCTGTGGCCCAGCTAGAAGATTTATTAATCCTGAGATGGTATAATAGCAGTAATGAAGTTTGTATGGCTCTTTCTTACTCTGAAGTGGTGAACTTATTAGTGCTAACTTCAACCACAGGCAGCTTAGGGAAGACTCAGATTTTAATGACAATACATAGTCTAATATGCTGAATAAGTTTTTCTTCACAGAGGCTTTTTGTTTGCTTGATAAAATTGATTGAATTTGAAATGCAGTTTTTACCTCTTCTATTTCATCTTCAGTCTGCCATGTATCCAATCAACATACTAAGTGTATAGAAATAAGGTTAGGACAATGTGCTACTCCTTTCTTATGTCACTATAAGCTCAGTCTGAGAAATAAGCGTACAGGTAAACTAACAGATACCTGCAATACACATAAATGCAGAAAACAGAACTCTTTTGGCCCTGAGGGATACTGCTAGGCAGGGAGATCAGTATATTGACAGTAAAGTGTTAAATCTGTCAAACAAAAGAAGTCAGAAAGGGTTATTGCAGGGAAAAATGTTAATGGAGTAAATTTATTCATAGCAGTTGCTCAAATACTGTTTTTATGGGTGAACTTAGTTTTATTTATGTCAGTTACTCTAATTCAAAAAGTTGGACAATGTTTATCAATCAGCTTGAGATGTCAATTTTTGAAATACTGACAACGTAGAAGAGAAATTAACATAAGTAAAATGTCAGCTGAGCTACCTGAAGACAAGAGCATGCTGCTGCAGTTAAAAATGTGATGAGAAGAATCCAAGAAGTTGCAGTTTGTTACATGTTGTATGTGCTAGCCTCATCAGATGGATGATAACAATTACAGTATATGCCCAGAGAGAATGAAAAACCATAAATTTAAGACCTAGTCACTTCCCACGTGAGTTTCATTTCTGGAGTGTCTAGGTTGAGATCCTGGTACCTGATAAGTAAAAAGCATGAGCAATTAGAAATATCAGGAAAGTAAATGAGAGATGCAATGCATCAGCTCAACAGTCACCTAAAATTGCAGTCTGGTTAGCAGCAATAAAGCTGGAGCTGCATATCATGAAGTAGGAAGATGCAATGGTAGTTTTGCCACTAATTCATGAATAGGTTCTGATGTATCCTTATCCCGTTTTCTCCACGTATAACACTAGGACGATGATGATTTATGTTTTAAATCTTGAAGTGGAGAAAAGAGCATTACGATCTTTATTATAATTAGAAAACAAGATCATACATATAATAAAACCGAAAGAGAATCATTGTGTATTTATTGCAGGTTTTAAAGTGTGTGTAGTAAATAAGGCAGAGGCCAATACTTGAATAATGAGGTTGAAAAATATTAAACAGCTGCTACATTTCCCAGACACCATTCATCCAATGCAATGAACGAGGCAGAGAGCCTAAGGGAAATAGTGGGTGACTGTGTAATTAAAGACTGTATGATAATAAGCATGCACACAAAGGCCGAATTATGCTTTAATAGGTAACTTACATTCTGACACTTCCTAATTTTTGAACAATTAACTCTGCAGAAAGACTACCCTACAAAAGAACCCCACCCCACTGTTCTTGTCCATAGGTAGTTTAAGCAAAAGACAAAAATGCCACATAATATTTAGATACACTTTTCACCTCCGTCATATTATGTTTCATTAGTAGTTTTGAAAATTAACTACTGCAGCACATACTGAACCATAGATGTAATGTCAAACAGCTTCCGGAGAAATCCTAATTCCTGCACAGTGGAAAAGTACCACTGGGACCTGTGCTGGTGCTTCGCTCAAATACCACGCAGCCAGGTGTCAAAATAAGATGCAAGTCTTGAGAGACTAAACAGGTTTCTGATTCATGCTTTCCTTTCCACATAAACAACTCTGTCTTTTAAAATACGACTGGGTATACGAGTTAGCTCTTCACTAAAATGGAGAGGTCGCTTCAAATATTTCAAAGCTGTAATTATGGACTCAGTCACAATTTAAAATATTAATTGCATTTGAACTAAATTTTCTAGACAGAAATAATTTTTAAAAATCATGAGAGATACTTTTATTTTAGAAACATCTAAATTTTAAGAGAATGAGCACACAGCCAGTCTCAATACAATTTAAAAGTAGATGTTTCCTTTATGGCAGTTATTTAATGAAGAAATTGTCTTGCTTTCAAAACATTGTTATTCAATTAGGTTTGTGTATGCTTATGTTAACATAACAGGTATTAGACAGTCATATAATAAAAGCTGCAAATGAATGACATTCAGATAAAATAAATCTTTGGGGGGTTTATGTGCTTTTTATGGTCTAGATTTTATCTGATATTTTTATGAAAACTAAGTATTAAAGAATATAAAGATCTGAAAGAAAGCTAAGCAGTTGTCAGATAAGGTCCACTTAGATTTCATAGTTAGAATTTTGTTATGATGTGGCAGGTTATTAGCAATTAAGACATTACTCTTTTTAATGGTTTATGGGAAGAAAATAGATATCAAAGCTGCTGCCAGAATATTTATTGCAACTTTAATCTCTGCTGTTGAGGGTTTTTAAATGAATGTGATATTTATTGATGTACATAATGTGGTATAAGCAGTCTCTTCAATCATGCATAAAAAGTTTGCTTTGACAGGACAGAATCTCCCTTCATGGACTACCTTTTGAATGCAGACTGCTTGAAAATAAAGTAACTGTTGCTTTTCAATGACAGACAGAATTCAATTATTCATTCTGGTCACAGCACCCCAGTTTTGCCAGAAAGGTAGGCAGGCAAGACTACTACCATGCCTAATGCCTATCAAAGAGCCACCACATTCTTTACTTTCTCCTTGTTTCCATGGAAGCTAAGTAGATTAACTGATCACTTTTTAAGAAGGACATGTGAGGTACTTCAGAAATTATGCAGACTGCAAATCTTCTTCATTTGCTAGAAGAACTGCATAATCAGGGATGACACATTTTTTTTTCAAAACAAAAACTAAAGCACAATTTTGTCCCTAATTTTTGAAAAAGGAGATATCATATTACAGAAAAATCTGTTGGAACTATAGTAGGGATCATAAAAAACAGTAACATAATTAGCTCTATATCATTCCTGCAATATCAAGGTCAGACTGTTACATTTATCACAGTCATGGCAAAGAAAATAAAAGCAGAGAACTGCCTCAATGACAAAGTAGGGAAAAGCACACAAACCAATAAATTCCAATGAATAGCACAGCCTCTTCTTCACCTGCCAAACAAAACTGTTCCCCTCATGACCACCAATAAAGATATTTAAATTCAGATAAGTTAGACTCTCTTGCATTCCTTGGAACTCTTTTAAATGCATTTACAGTTTCTAATGGATGCAAACACATGCACAGCAACAGTCTAAACCAAAATAACAGATTTAAAACCAGCCACAAAACATGCAAGTGCTAAATAAGAGTACTGCATTTTAAGTTAAGCTTTATAACATTCTACTGGAATGAGTTTTGTTTAGTGACAGATCCCTACAGTTTCTAGGTATACAAATTAAACTGGGATTCCTAAGTCTCGTTGAATTAAATTCAGTGATTCAAGAGGCTGTATATAAATTGTGCTCCCTATGGGTTGAGAGACTGAGGAGATACTATGTATATGTCTACTGTCATCTAAAGGAAGACTGAAAATGAATTAAAGAAATATAAAGTGAAAGAGTGATGGTAGGAAAGACATAATATTATCATAGGTTGGTCTTCAATGTCACTTACAAATTTTGCCAAGACATAATTCCACTCCCTATGTGAAGATAAAAAGAAACAAACATGCCTAACAAGACTTTTATTTTAACTAAGTTGGCAAAAGAAATTTCCTTAGTTCAGGGGAATGTCTGTAGATAGAGAGGAATCAAAGTTGAAAGTCTTTCAGCTCTACAGTTGGAAACTGTTTTGCCTACTTGAAGATTGATAGGTATTACAGAAAAAGTAAAAATCAGATAAATTTTAGCAGATGCCAGTTACTCAAAAGCATGTTCAACAAAGCTTGTTAACAAAAGTATATTCATACACATTTATTTAAATTTATAAATGTGAGTATTAAATGCAAACTCATGATGGCAGTATTGAAAAGGCTAAACTTTCACCTTACAGGTCTGAATAATGCAAATGACAATGGAATCTCCAACAAGATTTGGAACTACTTAGCAAGAAAAATAAAGATTCACTTCATCAACAATCAGCTCACTACAACTACTGAAAGTAATGGTGTAAGTGGTGCTTAAAAGTAGGAAAGTAATAAAAATGAGATAACAGTATAAAGCATGAAAAATGAGAAGTTGAAAAAGTGACATTTATTCTTGGATCATTTTAGATGAGATCTCATGGGACATTACCCACATTTAATCTATTTCACTAAATCCACCCAGTAAATTGCTTCAGTTCTGCAAGATAGGTGGACATGAAACACTTCTCTGTATAACATGCTTTGTGATCTGCCTTTCACTGATAATTCACCTTGTCTCTAACATTTTCCATTCCATATCCACAATATGATTTGGAGAGGCTGTGCTTTAGCGTAGGGTGCCACCCATGCTTCTGAAGATGACAGTCCTATGAAAATGCTTCTATCTAAATTTGGTTGTTCACAGCAACTCAATTACTTTAGGAGGAGTTTGACCTTTCTTTACACTGCCTCTCACTTGCTACCAATCATTTTAATGAAATTACAGTAACTTGATCTTAAGGCAAATATTCACAATTTCCAGAAAATTTAATATTTAATTTAATATTTAATACTAGATACTTCCTTTCACAGAAGAATTCTTTAGACAACTAAGTTTCCATAAAAAGCTGAAAAGAAGCTAAAAAACCCAACAAACCAGTTACCTCATTTTCTCTTTTAGTCAAGTAGCTGAAGCTCTAAGAACTTATCCCATATCGAAACTGCATGTATACATGCATTTCACTGAACAAATGAAACTTGGATACAAAGCAAAATTCTACTTGAAATACACTAAGCAATCGACCGATTAAAAGTGATTTCTATGGCAACAAAACCTATCATTATTGTACCACATTTGTTTCTTAAGTACATCAAATATATTACTAGTAGTTCAGTAATGGTGGCAGAGGGACTGGAGAAATGTGAGACTGCAGCTGCCCTGGGCCCAGATCACCCTATGTTTCTGTGATTCAACTTCACTTTCAGCTTAGGTCACAAAAAAATAACAAAATCCTTGTAATCTTCTGTAGCCCTCCCCAGTGAATCAGTCCAGGGTTCAACTCTACCATGCCCTAGAATTATGGCAATTTCAGAAAAAGGAGTATTTAAATCTTGCAATGATCATTTAATTGAAATATTCCAGAAAAACAAATTAATAAAATGGAACTACAAAATGCATCAGCAAACAACAAGAAATTGTCCATATTTACAATAACCAATGCTTTTCAGAGGTATCATAACTAATAAAAAAGTGGAAAAACGAATGCTTCTTTCTAAACAGACGATCTGATTAACATCATAGGTGATAATATGTAAATTACTTAGCACAGAGGTAGTAGATCTAAATGAATTTATCTTGGTTGCATTAAAGACGGAAAACAGAGGCTAGCAATACTGACATTATGGCCAATTATCTGTGTGCATAAATCCAACCAGAATTAAACTGATAAAAAAGTATTTTCCTAGGTGACATTAAGTCATATCTCTCTAAAGGTCTTAGAAATAAATAGTCCAATTTGTGCAAACAGCTTTCTTTTTTTTTTTTTTTTAAAGATACTTACCAAGTTTGTGCTTTTTTTTCCCACTTACTGAATTAAAAAATATATATAAATGACAATATTTTAAAATAAAGATGTCAATTTAAAAAGTTTTTCATTACATTTTCATAACTCAGGATGGATGGTCACACTCTTAAGAGTTGTGTTCAACAGCTCAAGCTCCAAGTGGAGACCAGTGATGAGTGGCGTTCCTCAGGCGTCAGTATTGGGACTGCCACTGTTTAACATCTTTGTCGGTGACACAGTGGGACTGAGTGCACCCTCAGCAAGTCTGCTGACAACAGCAAGCTGTGTTGTTGAATTGACAGGCTGGAGGGAAGGGTTGCCATCCAGAGGAACCTTGACAGGTTAGAGAGGTGGGACCATGCAAACCTCATGAAGTTCAACAGGGTAAGTGCAAGGCCCTGCAAATGGGTCAGGGCAATCCCAAGCACAGCTACAGGCTGGGCAGGGAAGGGATTGAGAGCAGCCCTGAGGCTGAGAGAGTTGGGCTTGTTCAGTCTGCAGAAGAGAAGGCTCTGGGGAGAACTTATAGCAGCCTTCCAGTACCTGAAGGGGGCCTACAAGAAAGCTAGAGAGAGATTGTTTACAAGGGCATGCAGAGATAGGACTAGGGGCAATGGTTTTAAATTGAAGGAGGATTTAGACTGGACATTAGGAAGAAATTCACACTGTGAGGGTGATGATGCACTGGCACAGGTTGCCCAGAGAAATGGTGGTTGCCCCCTTCCTGGAAGTGTTCAAGGCCAGGTCCGGATGAGGATTTGGGCAACCTGGTCTAGTGGAGGGTGTCCCTGCCCATGGCAGGGAGGTTGGAATTAGATTGTTTTTGAGGTCCCTTCCAACTGAAATCATTCTATGATTATATGTTTAAATGGAGAAATCTCTGGATTTTTACAACACCTCTGACCTCCTTATGAGGAAAAGAATGGAAAATATTTATGAGAGACAAAAAGAAAAAATAAAAGACAAAATGCTTTCATGATATTTCTGATTAATTTCTACTGATTTTGAAGAAAATACAAAGTGAAAAGCTGTGGTGAGATATTAAGTTTCTTCAGTAGTATTGGGCTCACCAGAAATATGAGGCTTACAGTCACTGAGGAAGGCTATGGAAAGATGATTCTTTTGCTCAAGTTATGTCTGGCTTGCTAACCACAAGACAAAAGGAATTAGATTTGTGTTGGCTCTCCATAGACTAATTGCACACAGCTTCACACTAAGGCAATATAACTTTTTGCACCTTTTCAGCTTCTTAGTCCTATTAGAACGCTATTTTAAATGCAAATATTTAATCCAGAATTTACCTAACAGAGTGTTCTGCTTAGGCAGACATACCTATCAAGAAAAATTCAGAAAAATGAACAAGAGGTCATCTGCAGGAAGAAAAGGTTTTCCTGGAATAGAAGGTATAAACTATGCACCACCTGGAGAGCAGAGAGAACAAAACTCTCAAAAATTTAGGACGTGTCACAAATTTACTGATTTCAATTATGGTTCACATGTCCAGTGTCTTAAATATAACCATTGTATAGATCATTGCAAATTACATTTAAATTGCAAATTACATTTAAAAGAACTAAAAAATCTGTAGAAATCATGGGGAAAAAAATTCCAGGCACCAGTCAGCTGAGTAATAAGGCATGTAAAAAACAATTAATTTTATAACCCTTAATAACTTGTTGATGAGATCAAAATTGGCAAACTTCCAATCTCTACTGTACATTTTCATATGATTATTTCTAACTTACAACAGCATTTTGGATAAGTAAACAAACAAACAAACAAAAAGTAGAAAAAACCCCACAAAACATACCTCAAACCCCAGTTTTAAAAACTTCTGAAAACAGGGCACAAGGGAGTGGGGTGAAGAAAAGTAAGCATTTTGAAAAAGACATTGTCAGCCTTTCTTAAACTCCCCACTGGGTAATATATCACCAATAGGCACGGGGCCTAAAATTGTTGAAAGTCAATAAAATTTGACCCACCATATTTTTCTCAAAAACAGAGAATTAAGGATTTAATTGACTTGGCACACTATATATTACAGTACATATGTCACAGTAGATGAAGTGATTTGTTTTCTACAAAGTTACAGAAAAGGTGCCTTGAAGACTTTGGATTACTCTTATTTCTTGGTGGTTGTATTTCAGAGATATTTTTCATTTTGACAAAAACTATGCCCTGGGCTTAAATTCTCCTATGTGCAGCTTTTAGTCTTTTTAAACACACTGCTAAAGTAGGAAACAATGCACCATACTGCTATGCCAAATGTTATTTATTATTTATTACAGTGTCCATGCTTTCATTTTATGAAGCCTGCGGCTGGACTGTCAGATTTCAGGTGTCCTTTAAGTTGATATAAAAAGTTAACAGAGAAGATGGCCATGTTAACAGAATACATAATAACTTCCTACTACCCAAGTATAAGACATTTTCCCAGCTTATAGACACACTAACATAATGTACATTTTCCATTTGATTGCTCTGTGTCTTCCTATATATTTACGTGGTTAAGCATATGGGGATTTGGAGTGTCATGAAAAATAAGTAATTTGAAGCAAAAATAACATTAGTAAAGTAAGATTTAATAAAGTTGCAACACAGAATCCTTAGATAGCCATAGTGCTCAATGGTTTTTATCATTGTATATGAAGGTATTTTATAACTTAAATATGATCTACAAATGTCATGTAGAAAACAACCATAATACTTATGCTATATTTTTTTCATACTTTTAGTAGATGAGCTTATTATAAGATTTATTACTGCAGCTATTTGTATAACCTACAGCTATAATGTTTATATCTGTTTTAAGTAACTGCAAGAAAATGGTCTAAAAATAATGCATGGTTGTTGGTAATAAATAATAAATTGCTGGTAGCCACTAGGACTTAACAGCAAGAAAGGGACTGCATTCAACAGTGTGAACTATGTGGTCCATTTTTGCCACTGACAATGAAGGCTGTAATTTTTTTTTTCCTCAATTCAACCAAAATTTTAAACTGAATTTCCTAAGATGCCTTTCAATTTTTTTTTCTTCATTACTACAACAATGCTACTACGAAAAAAGTTTAACTTTTTATATAATACGCTTTTTTTTGGATAGTCAAGCACAATTTTACCCCTTTTGATATTCCTCACTGTTAATGCTTCCATTTTCTGTATCATTTACTGTAAGCCTGGTCTACAACAATAGTAATTTCTTTATTTAATTGTAGTGACCTTTACCACTTGTCTGGACTTTTCCTTATCCCTAACTCATGACATGAAATAATGATTATTTTCCTTATCCCCTCAGAATGAAGAAAGAATAGATTTAACATCATTTTTTTTCCACATAAATAATTCAGACACTTAGACACTGTATAATTTTATATATATATATATATGTGTGTGTATATATATATATGTATAGTCTCTTAGCATCACCTCAGCAATAACCTAGAGAGAAGTCCAGGTTCTGGATCCCAAGTCTAAGAAAACATCTAAACTTTTGGTTTAGGCATCTTGCGTAGCTCAGTAAATATGATTTCTACCCCACTAACATTAAATGGCCACAGGTATTGCATAGACCTGCCATGGCAGGACTCAGTGTTTGGCTGGGTTTGCCTTGGCCAGAGCTGCTTTTAGCTGGGTTGAGCCAAAACAACAATTGTTTCGTAATGGAGTGACTATCGTGTATCCTGTCTGAGCTTAAGTTCTGTGATAATCATATATAGTGAAGCTCTGACTAACCTGGGTAGACCCTGTGTTAATGTTCAGCAGCTCTGGTGTCCATGGGAATGGAGGAGGCTATTCTGCAAATTCAAAACCGTGACTTGGGAATGAACAAGAAAAAAAAAAACTGGCTGTTTGAAGAAGTATGTAAGAATAATTGCCTAAGAAGACCCAAAGGAGAAGGAAATCCCACTATGAACATCATACTCCTCCAAGCACTGACCTCGGGATGCTGCTAAATTGTAGTACATTCCTCTCCACTCCACTCTGCATGAGGAAGGCAGACACTGGCGTTAGGCCACAAAGAGACACTGGAGAGGTGAGTATAACTCCAGGGAAAAGGAGCAGATACTAGGAAGGTTATGTACAACCTTATCTGTATTGTTAATAAGGTTTCTCTGTGTTAATTAGATAATCTGAATGTTAGACTTAAAATGTGAATTGGACAAAGAAGAAATTCTTAGTTCTTTTTATGTTATATTCCCTTTGGCTCGTAATTGAATGTAACAAGAGGTTCCACTGAAGTGTGAATTACTCTTATATCATTTCCTTTGGCTACATCTGGATGGCACAGCCTCATCATCTCGGTTTCTTCAGATATCTCTCTGAAATGCCTCCCCAAGATGGAAGAATTTCAAACCCCACTTTGTGGATTTGAAGAAGATTTTTATGGATTAGGTGCTCAAAATTTCACCTAGTATAGATTTTCAAAGTTCTTACTTTAAATTTGGAATAAGCACAGCTTGTATCCCTCACTATTTCCAAGAATTCAGTTCAGTTTTAAATACTGTCACTAACAGATCTTCTACTAATTTCCATTTAATATTAAATGCCTACTAAAGTTCACTTCCTAGGTTTTATTCTATTTGGCTTGTGAACTCATTTGTTTAATGTCATCTAATTAATTCCATCAGGTTAACTTCTGTATTTGCTCAGTAATGTACATTAATGCTCAGAGAAAGTTGTCATGGCTTTCCTTTAATTATCATTTAATAAAGCTATTGGTTATGGTACCTATTTAGTAAAGTTCATTTTCTTCTCAAATTGGTCTCTATAACAATCCGAACAGTTCAAGTGAAAATTCTTAAGTGACTAACAAAAGCAATAATCAAGATTAGTTAGTGTTCAGGCATATGCTCGTATCTCCATATTTTCCCCAGTAATTTAAAACGCAGACTAAATAGATATTCAACCTTGTGATTTCATAAAAATATATTTTTCCATTTTTGTTAATCATTAAAAAACCCCCAAAAACTAGTATCTAATGTGTCTTCAGTTCCATTTAAAAAGAAAAATGTGTAATTTGCAGAAATAAAAACAATTGCCTCAACTGGCTTTCTGTATCGTTGAAGTTTCTTGAAGCAATTTAAAATTTCCAAGACACAGTAACCTCAAATACTTCTCTTCTAACTCCATTATAAATAGTTCAAAATAGTTTCTCCAGATTCTGCTCAGCAGTATCTACAAGCTAGGCAAAACGGCATGTTGTTCAATGTGTCAAATAAGTGAACTGAAATATTTAGTTGAAAATGTATATACATTTAATTCTTCCAGACTACTCAGCTGTAAAATATGTCTGTGTATGCATATATATATATATATAAAATATTGAAAGGTGTTTCAACTTGAGGGAGTCTAGTTTCAGATGACATGGTAAAGGAAAAATATAGCACTTTAGTTCTTACAGACCATAAAGGAACAGGTATTTTCCTGGTAGTTCTCAATGTGTCAAAACTAAACCACAGAAAATTGTCTCCAAGGGATGCTGGATTGATATAGAATGTTTTTATTGCCAGTCATATGACAAGCAAGTTAGAAGAGTTTTAAAATAGTTTAAAGAGGAACTACATAAACAAAAATGTGCGCATTTCCATTCAAAATCCTTATTTTTCCTGCTTTTAAAAAGAAAAAAAAAAGTATTGAAAAAAACTCTTTTTTCCCCGATTATTTTCAGAATCATATAATATACAAATGTTGGCAACTCTGTAGAAACTTTAGATGTTTTGTGAAACTTAAAGCTACAGAGAAAATAAAAGAAGGAATTTTTCATGGAAAGCATAGGGAAAGAGTTATTTACTCTCTCATTATTTCTGCCCCCGTCCCCCTTTCCATTTAAAAGTAAGAAAGATGTCTCTTGCCTCTTTTTTTGAGCATAGAAGTATAGATTAACAGAACCATTCAGGTTGGTAGGGACCTCCAGAGACCATCTAGTCCAATTCCCCTGCTCAAGCAGAATCACCTAACCTATAGCAGGTTGCCCAGGACCACGCCTGGTCAAGTTTTGAATCATCTCCAAGGACAGGTACTCTGAAACCTCTCCAGGCAACCTGTTCCAGTGTTTGACCATCCTCACAGTAGAAAAAGTGCTTTCTTATATCCAGATGGAATTTTATATGTTTTAATGTGAGGCAACTGCTTCTGAGAAGAGTCTGGCTCCCTCTTCTTCATTCATTCCCCTCAGGTATTCACAGACATTGATAAGATCCCCCTATGCCTTCTCCTCTCCTGGCTGAACAGCTGCAGTGTTCTCATCCTCTTCTCCTATGAAAGCTGCTCCAGCCTTTTAATCATCTTTGTGACCCTGTGACTTGCTCCAATAAGTCCATACATTTCTTGTACTGAGTAGCCTGGAGCTGGACAAAGTACTCCACATGTGAGTAACAGCAAGTTTGAGAATTCCTTCCTATGGTAGATGTAAAATTTCACAAAATCTTATAGTATTCCACAAGATTTGGATGGCAGTGAAAGCTTCAGCTAGTTTTGCATACATAGAAATATATTACTCATATGGGTATACTTCATTAATTATTTTCATCAGAGGATAATTTTTCTTTGCTTATATTTATTATTAGAAAAAGTGATAATTAATTCATTTGTTCTCTAATTCTCATAAGAGGCCTATCTATTTTAAGGATGTGTCACAATTAACATGAAAATATTTTTTTTAATTATTCTGTCAAGTAATGTCAAATTCTGACTTTATCATTGTCTCAATATATTAATGTCAGTTTCTAAAAACACAAGTGTGGAAGCTTGCACTTGAACTTTAGAGGTTTGAGGGAACAAAAAAAATCATTCTGAATATTCATTATCTTTTTAGAGTGAATGGTACCAAAAGCACATTTTCTGGAAAATCATTAAGTTCAGCTAGTCATATAAACTTGGAACTTCCTAGGGTTTCTTTGCTGTCCACTTTCTCAGGTATACAATCAAATTTTATGATGGTTCCTGAAGCTGAAAAGAGTTTTAGAGCATCTACTCTCATTTTGTGTTACTTCAGCTGACCTGAAGTTCACTCTTTACAAGATCTGCAAGAATTTTGATATCCAAATATTTCAGCCTTGAGGGAGGGAATAAAGAGAGAGAGGGAAGAAAAAGAAAAGAAAAGAAAAGAAAAGAAAAGAAAAGAANGAAAGGAAAGGAAAGGAAAGGAAAGGAAAGGAAAGGAAAGGAAAGGAAAGGAAAGGAAAGGAAAGGAAAGGAAAGGAAAGGAAAGGAAAGAGAAAAGAAAAAGAGAAAAAAGAAAGACGTGGGAGAGCAGAGGAGAAGGAGAAGAGAGTGTCCCTGGCAAATTGATCTTTTCACGTAAATGGAAGGACTTTTCTACATAGGGAGAAAGTATTAATTACAAATAAGAGAGGATATGACCAGACATTAAAACACATAAAATGAAATAAAACAAATTTGGCAGGTATTTTGAGCTGTTGCTTAGAGAAAATAAAGGAAAGACTCAGTGGTTGGACACCTTAGCCCCACCTAATGCCTACTGCATTGGCCAGTCCATGCAGTATTATGTTTTCTGAAAAAAATTAATCTTCTAGTGTTTTGCACATGCTGCAAGTGGTTAAATAAACAAACAAACAAACAAAAAGCTAAAGCTAAAGGCAGATGCCACTCTCTTGCTATCTATACACAACAGAAAAAAAGAAACTGTAATATATTGCAAGGGAAACATTCCTTACCATCAACTGACCAGATGACATGTACATACAATAACTCAACTGTTGAGGAGTTGTAAATTAATCAGCTTGGAATCCCTCCTTAATTCTTGGAATATGTATAATATATAAAGAAAAGAAAAAGCTTAGATTTAGAATTCCAGGAAAGAAGATGATGTTCTGTCTTTTGATGTGACAACATAGAGGCAACAGCACCCTCTCTTATGATATTAGAGACTGGCTTTTTTCTCTACCTTTTAAGGAATTCAAACTCACGTTACACATCTCACAAATACTTTAATAACAAATTTGTGGCATCATGGAGACCTTCAATTTGTCATTCTGGCACTTTTCATATATCATGGAATATTTTATCCATAGAAATACATGATGAAGAAATGAAAGACAGAGGAAAGGAAAAAAAAAAGAAAAGAAGCCACAAATTTCTGGCAGTCTTTCTGAGAGAGTACAATGGCTAATTCAAAAGTATAAGTAATTAATTAAACATGACATGATTATGGATTTTAACTGAATGATTAAAGTTTTTATCTGTATTCCATGTGCATTGCTAATACATGTACTAAACCCCATGTACTCAGTGCTTTATTTCATATTTGTAATTTCCAAAAGAATATGACAGCATGGTAAACAAAAATTCTTATTTTAGATATAATGATAAAAGGGATGTTCAATATATATTTCAGATATCCAGCATGAATTATCAACATATATAAGCCTAAAGACATGTTGTAAATTAAAAATTAAAATTCTCTATACTAAATATTTTCTATAAAAGCAAAACAACCCAAAGAACATCAAGTAGAAATTCACATAATGTTCTCTGTGCCACAGAAACTAGCTTTTAATAAACTGTGGTTTCAGCATCACCAAATACTATAAGGATTCAATCATATCAAAAAGTTGGCAATAACACCAACTAAAATGAAAGTATGACTCAACAGTTCATAAAATTATTAATGAGTTTAATGCAAGGGAATTTAATGTTTAATGCACTATAAATGCACCATCTTTGGAACTGAGCATCATTCTATAGTGAGCTGGTGCACGAGGATTGGCTGGGATAGGGTTAATTATCTTCACAAGGGTTCATATGGTGCTATGTTTTGTATTTGTGATGAAAATAGTGTTGATAACAGGGATGTTTTACCTATTGCCAAGTAGTGCTCACAACACCAAAACCTTTTCCACTTCCCACCCCGCCCCACTAGCGAGTAGGCTGGGGGTGCACAAGAAGTATGGGGGGGCCACAGCCAGGACAGCTGACCCCAACTGACCAAAGGAATATTCCCTACCATATGACATCATGCTCANCACCCCACCCCACGAGCGAGTAGGCTGGGGGTGCACAAGAAGTTGGGGGGGGCCACAGCCGGGACAGCTGACCCCAACTGACCAAAGGAATATTCCCTACCATATGACATCATGCTCAGCAATAAAAAAATGTGGAAAAGAAGGAGGGGGGGTGTGTCTTTCAGAGCGATGGAGTTTGTCTTCCCAAGTAACTGTTATGTGTGATGGAGCCCTGCTTTCATGGAGATGGCTGAACACCTGCCTACTGATGGGAAGTGGGGCATGAATTCCTTGTTTTGCTTTGCTTGTGTGTGCAGCTTTTGCTTTACCTATTAAACTGTCTTTATCTCAGTCCATGATTTTTATCACTTTTACCCTTTTGATTTTCTCCTCCATCCTGCTGTGCAGGGTGTGAGAACGCGGCTGTGTGGGGCTTAGCTGCCTCCTGGGGTTAACCTGCAACAGTTGCGCAAATCTAAAGCTTTATAGCTCATAGGCATTTTCTCTGGAAATACATTACAGAAAATGCCAACCAACACCAAACTGAAACAAAAAGACCTCAATAAATGTAAGACACACTCTAATACAATATAATTAATTGAGGTTCCTCAGAACATGAAAATACATGATGAAAAGGCACTGTTGATGTATTTTTTCCTAGCATAATAGCACTTACAGAAGTTAATTACTGACTTGGGAGAGAAAAAGGAAAAGAAAAAAAAAAAAAAGAAAAAAAGAACTTTCTCAGATTCTCATGGCATAATGCTTGGCAATATGTAAAACTCAGAAGTCCAAGTAAAAAACCTCAACCAGTTATGTTGATCCTTCTGAGTGTTTTAGCTGGAAACATTTTGAAAAACCTCCATACATACACACATTTTAAATTTAAGTTCTGACTCTATTTTAAATATAGTGTCTACCTGCTTGTAGCTGTTCTAAACACTGAAGTATACAAAAACAACCAAGGGGCTTCACTCTTTATCCAACCAAGTAAAATAAATTTCTAGCTCTCTTTTCCTTGAAATGAAGCTGTTCCTTAGTCAACAGCTAAAGAAATTTAGTAACAACTACATCATGATGTTACTTCAGCAAACAGGTGGAAATCTTGCTTCTGTTACCCTTTCACAAGCTAATGTGGCAGGAAACACATCTTAACATTTGGAAAGAAGACATCACCAGAGGCTGCCACATGCAGTCCTTCACCACTTCAAGAAAGTTGGTGCAATGCAGGGGGACATCCATCAACTCAAATACCAAATTCTCACTGTTGGAAAATATGCAGAGAAAAGATCCAGGCTTGAACTAAGAGATCATGGCTAGTTGGTGGAGAACACAATAAATATGTATTGTAAATACTGAGGCAAATTGAATTGGAGATAAATAAGATATTAAATAGGGACGCAG
This sequence comes from Aramus guarauna, assembly GCA_013400195.1. NCBI lineage: Eukaryota > Metazoa > Chordata > Aves > Gruiformes > Aramidae > Aramus > Aramus guarauna. The sequence continues at coordinate 404,058 of VXBL01004729.1, read as the reverse complement.
AACTCTGTATTCATGGCACTTTTCAGACCTCTTCAGCCAAAAGTACTCTAACTGCTATTCCATCATGCTGGAGTTTCAAAGCCTACCGTGTGCCCAGAAGGATCTTTCCAAAAGCAAGAATTGCTTTGATACCTGTCTATGGGTACTTGCTTTCAGTTACAGAGCTAAAGTTCAGAAATGCTCCTAAGAAAATTTTCACGTAACTCCCACAAATAAACAAGCAGGTTTGGGTATATTTTCTACCCCAAAACCAGCAGTTAGTCTTAATACATAATACATAAGACAACAGAACTGAATACAGTTAAATACACACTGATACGGTGAGGAGGGTGAATCAGACTAACAGCCATTTAGCCTAGTGTCTTGGTTCAAGAAGTAGCTAATACTTGAGGACATAGCAAAAGATAAGCTTTCCACATGTAATGTATTCATATTGTTCAGCAGACTACTGTCAAAGCAGAGAAAATCTTTCCACTCTTCTTTATAGACAATACTATCACAAAAGGTTTGATTGCTAAATGCTTTTAAATAGTGTAAAGCATAAAGAATGACTTAAAGTTTTATTGAACAAAATTAAAAAGTTGTGGGATTCACCTTCAAATAACAATTTGTCTGACCAGCTCTCCAATGACATGAGGGGAGTAGTAGAAAAAGGATCATAAATTGTGTCTCATGGAAATAATTACCTTCCTTTTAACCAAACAAAACCATTAAGTAGAAATATGAATATTAAATTAAGACTTGTTGAAGACAAATAACATCATTTTATAAATCGACTTGGAGAATATAATGTTAAATAATACTAACATGCAGAGAAATCAGAATTAAAATCAATAATAAAAAAGAAGCAGCAAGCATCAGTAAATAAATATTTTGGGGAAATAGGTGAAATAGAGATAAAATGCACAATTTCATTTCCTAAGAACATGCTTTTAGACTGAAGACATATTTTCACCAATTCAGTAAAGCTAGCAGAAACGTGAAAGTTTCTTAATACCAAAAATATACTCTTTCTGGAAATTATTTTAAGATAACAAAAAAACCCACACCCAAATGCATTCTGATGCAACTGCTTTTTGAGGCACAATTTACTATTAGTTCTCATCTGACCTGAGACCAGTATATTTGTATTCAAAGATTACATATTTACAAGTAATACTGGCAATAAAATATTGAAAACTAAATTCCAGTAGCTGCAAACAATTTTATAATTTTTAACCTCCTATTATATGAAATTAAGACCTTCATTATAATACAACCTGCACAGACTTTTACTTAATCAGAAATACCACTTAAGGACCTGTTAAAGTTCAAATCTGATGCAACATTAATCTCTATTTCTCTCTATAAAATATATGAAATAAATATATTGCTTTAAACACTTATAAATTACAAATTATGTATTAAGATTTGATTTTTTCTTTTATTAGAAGTATATATGTGTTTAAATACTTATGTACATAGCCAAATTGCTGCATGCAGTCTTGACTAAGAGTAGACGGAGGGTAGAACAGCATTAGTCTTTGTATTCAAACTGAAATGAAAAATATATCTTGACACAGATAGGAAATTTCTTATCTAAGCAGTGCAACGAACAAACTTTTCTAATAATAAAGATGAACTATCAAAGATGTCAAAAGACCTACTGGAACAAATTAGTAATTAAAAGGGAAAAAACAAAACAAACCAATGAAATAAAACCACACAAAATAATTCCCAAACCCACAAAGTTTTGAAAGAACTTAATTTCTAGCAACAGCATAAGATCAATTGCAAACTACTCTCCCAACAAACAAAAAACTTACCCACAACTAATAATTAAAAAAAAAAATAGGTACTTCGTCAGAGAGAAGAACAGAAATTTCTTATTTGCTTAGCTGTTTCTGTAGGTGCTGTAAAGCAATAGCAGAACACCTAAGTCATTTTTTGGACCTATGGTCACAAGAAAAGAGTTTGGGTTGGGGTCTCCTTAGATATATGACTTGAAGCTTAAGGAATGTCTGACTTCTTCCTTAAGGTGATCTTAGTACTGTAGGACAGAGGGGCAAATACAACATCTGGATCTGGGCATCTGAAAAGCAGAGATGTCACCCTTAGATGTAACACGACTGTAGACATTATAATCAAGAACAGATTCAGCTGACATAGGGATAAAAATGACATCCACAAACCAGCATGGCATTTCTAAAGGAAAGTCCTGCATTACAAGCCTACCAATTCTTTCCAGAGAGATTAGCCAGCACAGAGATGAGAGAAATCCACTTTATGTAGACTGTTTGCACTTCCAAAGGGCATTTGAGGAAGTGCAAATGGAAGGCTCTTATAGTGACTAGGATCTCTATCATAAAAAAAAGACAGGCTTTTGATGGATGTTTGCCTAAAATATAGTTAATTGATTGTAAAAGTAAATGGTCAGTTCTTCCAGAGGAGAAAAGTCACTAATGGACTTCTTTAGTATCTAACATATTTCACAACATATTTGTAGATATGCTGGAAAAGAAAGTAAGCAGTGAGATTACAAAGCTTGCTGATGATACTACCTTCAATAAAGCAGTAATGAGGACAACACCTGTGAAAAAATTAAGAAAGGTCCTGTAAAATTGAGTAAGTAGTAAAATGGTAGATTAAATATACTGTATGTTCTATGAAAAGAATGAAAAGGCATCAGACAAAGCCTGTAGAACTGCAGTGAACAAAAGGAAATATTTCTTCATTGGAATATCCTTCCCATAAAATATACAAAATGCTAAAAATGTACATGAGTTTAAGAGGAAATGGATGATTTTTTCATCCGTCATGGATGAAAAAATCTGTCAAGAGTTACTTACCATAAACAGACTGGATTTAGGAAGCCTCTGTGCCACAAACTGCTAAATTCTGAAGAAGTATCACTATCTTATTGCTTGCTCTCTTTTCTCTCTTTTTCTTATGTGATACTCAGTTAAATGGATCTTTACTATGATGTTGTACAGATGTTCTCATATTCTTATAATCTAAGGATTACAAACAGGAACTCTACTACCTTATGTTGAAGACATTGTTTGAGATTTAGATAAAGATATTAATAAAACCTTTGGATAATACTGACAGAGTAGGATCTATTGCTGAAAAATCTTGACAAGAGTTGTGTCCAGCAAAGCTGGAAAAACAAAGAGACTAAAATACAGCACCAATTTTCATCTTGGCACTAAGCTGACAAGGAAGGTGCCCCAGGTTTCTGCAGTGGATACCCTTTTGCTTATTATATTCAAGAGAGATCTGAAATAGGAATGAGTTTGAATTACAAAGCTCGTCAATAACACACTTGCAGCAGAAATGGAATCAGGTACAGAAAAAGTTGTCCTGTATGTGTAAATTATCCATTGGTTAGTGGACTGGCACAAAAAGTGTTCTTTTTTCTTTTATATAAATACAAAGCTGTATTTATATCTGAGAATTTGAACTAATCATGAGACTTAAAAGTTTTAACATCATTTGCATTTGTTTAACACAGGGATTTTTGCCATTAATGTGAACCTCTGCTTGTCATTCTTTCTGCAAAATGAAATCAGGATGCACAAGGAATAGAATTGAGGGTATCAGAATCCAATTAAATAAATCATTGGCATGATCCCGTCTAGTTACTGCACCACAACACACACACAAACAAAACAAATACATGATGAGAAACACATAGGAGAGTCAGAAACAGAAATAATCAAAAGAGTGAAAATACCACAAGAAAACATAGACTGAAATGACTCAGACTGAACAGTTCGGAACGGAGAAGTGTGGTAGAAAATTAACTTCTGATTTTGAACTGCAGAAAGTACAAAAGCTTCACTTCCCCTTTCCTCATAAAAGAAGGAATAGGTAGTATTTAACAAACAAAAGAAGGATCTGTCCTGAGAAACACAAATTACACAAACAAACTTTCCACGATCTCACTAAGTTCAGTAATTGAAGATTTTTAAAAAATAGTCTATAATATGAACAACAAGAGTTAAAGCTATATTTTTTTAGCAGTATGGACATGAAGATATGTGTTTTATAGATAAGCTACTCTCATAACTTGTTGAGATGAGACCTTCCTGAAGCCTGTATTATGGCAAATGTATCTTACTTTGCACATACTTCTGAAATACGTGTTTCCAGACATAGTTAGAGAACTGACACTGGATTAAACTATCTACCTAATTCAGATCATCCAGTGTTCTGTAACCAACAGAAAAGCAAGTGCTGTTGAGCCGTTAGTCATAGAAAAACATCTGTGTGCCATCTGTGACAAAAAACCTTAGATGTGTCTGCAACTCAGTGCTTACTACTAGAAAAATAGGATGAAATGTGGATCACAAACTCCAGAAGGCTACCCCAGGCTGCAACAGTACCCCAAGCACTCAGGAACACAAGTCACACCGGTTGAAGCAAGATGAAAGTTATGCTCCAAGCAAAAAGAAATCTTCTGAAATGCTGGGTGTCAGAGTGTAAATCCCATATCCTAAAATTAGATTATCAATGCAGAAAATTGAATAAGTAAATCTACTTTGCTTCAAATTCACTTTTTACCTACACTCCTATCTAGTTTGGCAACTTAGACAAGCCTTTTCCAAAACTTATCATTACACTCCAGTCAAAGTATATTTATTATGCCAATACATGATAGTTTTGTACTAGAACCATAGAATCGTTTAGGTTGGAAAAGACCTTTAGATCATCAGGTTGAACAGTTAACCTATGTGTTTACATTACTGATTTCATACCTTAAAATAATTTTTCCTATGATTTTACACCATTATTTATTTACTTTTACACCATTATTATTTACTTTATTCTTTAATTCCATTAATTCTGTGACAAAAAGTTTATTTTTAAAAAAGTGTTTCACTTTTTTTAATTTAATTTATTCTTTCACATATATCCAAAGTTACAAAAAGAATCTATTGCATATGAAAGCTACTGCAGTTACAGTTCTCATGCATAATTTTCCAAGAACTATAATATACCATTGCTAGTTTCTCAATCAGTTTTTGCAAAATGAAATAGTCACAATTCTTCAAAATCTTATCATCTTAAAAAATGGGTTTATAGTCTTTGAAAGCTATGTCACAATTTTATCAATTTATCTTGTATTTTGTGCAGCTGTTTTTTCCTCAATTACAGATGAAGACTATTCAGCTCCAGTGTTTACATATATTGGAGATTGTTTCTCCGCTATTGTTTAGATAGAAACTTCTTTCCTCTTCACCATGACTTTGGAAATCTATGTACTACAGTGACAATATGGCACCACTTCCTGAAACACTGAATGATGCAAAGTATTCATGCAACTTGTCATCAGCAATAACTATTAATTTGTAGTTTCCTTTCATAGCACTACATCGGGAAGCCCAAAGAGAATCCATTATTTATTTGTTATTTATTTGTTTTATTTGGTAATTATATGAGCACCACAGTCCGATCTCATATCTAAAGGAGGGACCATGGTTTTCAAATAATCCCCAAAATTATGACTTGGAAAAAAGTGCACTTACAGTTTCAGTTTGCTAAATATTCCATGTTTTCACATTAAAAAAATATACACATACATTTGAAGCACGAAAAGAAAACAGCTTACACAACAGTGAGATAAGAAGCAAAATATTTCTCTAATGAGGCAGTGCTTGTATTTCTGTCCTACCCATTCCTGATATTTATTGTTCTACTTTCCTAAGTAGTTTTACTTTATGAGATAGTGGAAAAGGAATTTCAAATCAACAACAAAAACTTATTTACTTTAAAACACTCTCCCCAATGTTTAAATTGCTCTTTTATATTTAAATAATTATAATGGGATTTAGCTATTAAAATCATAAAATAACTGCAATATGCAACATTTTAATCTAGAAGATGACAAAGACTTACTAGTTTTTCTCAAATGGCAGATACATAAAAGAGAATAAACTGTTAGTTCCTGTAATAACATAAATTTAAAAGAATTCTTCAGCTGAAAACCTACTAAATTAGAGAATGCAGTGTTATTAAAGAAACTCATTTGTCTATTTCTATCATTACAAATGATATGGCATATTCCATTCTATTCCAGTCAGAAAGGATGTGACCTTCTGTCTCACACCTTGAGCAAGTATACCATTTTGGGGACATTGGGTAAAGGGCACTGTGTAATGACATCCCACAACCTTTCCTTCCTCCCGCCATATTCCATATAGGAGTTGGAATAATCTATATTCTTGAAAATGCCTGTCAGATGCAGACTTAAATGTCAACTAGATTGAAGAATGTCTTTACAAATTTTGATGGGATGAGGCATGCACACCTCCTCTACCTCTGTAGTCAGCTTACTCTCAAAATGAACAGAAGTAGATATGTAGGTATTAAAACATTTTAGTGGAAAATTATTTTCGCTATTAGCAAATACTGTTATTACACTATCAAGTAATTAGCTCCAACATAAGCAAGTTTGCAGAATGAAAAAATAGAAGATACAGTATCCACACTATCTATAAGAATTTCATTGTGGTTTAGTGATTTTACTTTGGACAAGCTTTATCGGGTCCTTATAAATGCCCTTTAGGAGCTGGACCACATGAGAAATGCTATTCCCAGTGCTGTTCAAGTGCATCTTATGAATTAACTCAAAGGAATATAACTTGTGCCTTTCAAGATAGCTCTGTGATGAAAGCTAAAGCAAGGGGAATGGGAATGATCAGAAGAAGATTCGTTTCAAAAATCACACTGATGGATCTAATCTAAAATGCTAATGTAGTTACACCTTTTATGTAAGCAGAAACTTACAAGAGCTAAATATATAATATATATAAATAGATACAGTATCAGCCGTAGTTAGGCGTCTGAGCAGATAGTGAAAATTGTGAGGTGGAAGGGAGTAAGATATGGGAATAGAATTTGATGTAACCCACTAAAGAGAAATACAGGCAAGTTGGGCATAGATCTTAGTAATTCATGTAGTCACTTAAACTAAAATGTCCTCTGATCCTGAGTACCAGAAATCATAATTCTCTTAAGTATGAACAATTTTGAGAGAAAAGTCTTTGAAATTTTTTGATTCTAGTAAAGAAGTCAGTGATATGTCATAGCTCTGAACACACTGTTCTAACTCAATTACTCAGTTTACCTCACTGGACTTACTCTCAACTTCCAATTCATAAGTTCCAAAACATCAATTGCAAAACAGCAGCTTATCCAAAATACCACCCGTTTAGATGTCTCTTTTCAGAGTCTACCATCATTAACAGAAAAGACTTAAACACAAAGAAAATCCAGCCAGAAAAGATAGAAAACACATACACACCCCCTTCCCATTTTAATTAAGAAAACTGATATAAAAAAAATCACATACTCTAGACTGAGGAATAAAACCCAAAATAATAAAAAAAACCTCCACGCACCACACAATGCCTATCTACTGAATGCTTGGTGCATGCAAATGCTATTTAGTCAGCTAGTGTAAAGTACCAGTGTAGGGCAAGAGAGAAATAGAAACTCAATATCTAGATGTGCAATCACAAAGTTGATTATGTAGAGATGAGATTGTGAATGTTTACCCTTTCTGTCCCCTTCTACCTATTCATGTTCAATTAATTTTATTCTTACAAAACTATAGCTTCTAAGAATAAATGTAACTCATGAATAAAACAAGACATAGTAGTAGATTGTAACACACTAGACAATAATCCTCTGCCTTCTTCAAACTAAAATTGTTGCAAGTAAAATTAATTTTACTCAGAAAGAATCCTGTAAATAAAGGAAGCAACTACTTATGCTGAGCAAATTATTTTGAGTTCTGCAAATTATTTCAAGTTCAGATCTAAAAATCTTCCTTTTCCACTTGGCTATGGTTCAAGGTTTGCTATATGAACAAAGTCTTAAACTTGTTTATACTAATAATTTTTCTTGGCCCTTTCAACAGCTGGAATGTGGAAATCCTGGGTCTTAATAACTACCATACAACAAAGTAGTAAGATCTTTTTATCTTAGTCCACAAGATCTGAATATCAAGAGTTCTCAAGCACACTTGTGCCATACCATTATAGAGCTTAATCTACACGAACAGCCAAAGGAAAGTGATGGACAGAAAAAAAAGCAAGAAGTCACATTGTGCAGGTTTACTCCCAATATGCTTATTCACTCCATCTGCCCATCCTCAACAGTATCAGCTCAACCTCTAATACACACAGCTGTTGGTTTAACTTTTGCCTTTACTCTCTCCCTTTTCGATGAACAGTTTTCATGAATAATCATACTTTCTGTTATCTGGTTTTGGTGATAGACAGGAACCATGAAATTTAAAAAATTGTTGCAAGAAATAAATGCAACTATGTTAAAGCTAATATAAAAATAATAGATATAACTAAGTCTGTAATAATACAGAAGTGCACATATGTGTAAGTTATTCTTCAGATTTTGGTTGATTCTGCTGTTCACAATATATGAAAACTGTGTGTTCCCCAAGAAGCATCAAATAGCAAGAGCTGGTTTATGTTATGCATTATAGGTCCCTCACTTTTCAAGACCATAAAGAACAACATTATTAAGTAAGTTTGTCTTGGCTCAAAACTCATAAGTAATTCCAATTCTTTGCTTGCAGTGTTTTTTTTTGATTAATTTTCAAAAGAATGTAGGAAGTATTAATTTCCTTTATCCATCTAGCTTTAAATAATCACAGAATTATTTCATTTTAATATTTTTCAACATGAAATAACAGAAAATGAATGTAAAACTATATGCCAAAAATCAACTGCTGTAAGAACACACCAAATAAAAGGTATGCAGTTTCATGTGACATCAGACCTTTAAAGAGAACAAATTTATTTTTTGTATTTCTTTCAACTCAACTTGCATTTTCTTGTTTTTAAAACTTACAGAACTGGAAAAAGAACACATCCTCTAATATGAAAGAAAAGCATTTCATAGTATTAGCTTAATGTTTGATTCACCATTAAATTGGCTTCCAATAATGCATTGTTACCTTTGTAGTTAACCTTGAAACCAATAGAACCCACACTTTCATCCGTTTGAAGGTGCAACCACATCTGATTGCTCATGCTCACAATTAAGTCTGGTACAAAGCTCCCAGTTAACCTATAGAAAAAAAAAAAAAAAATCTGTAAAGCCATAAGTAACTAGATGGGGGTTTTTTGGGTTGTTTTTTTTTGTTGTTTCTTTGTTTGTTTTTATTTGTTTGTTTGTTTTTTTGTAAGGAATCTAAATAACTATTAAGTATTTTTTTATATATTTTTTTGTTTTTTTAAATTCATTATATTCAGCTCACATCAAATTAGTTATCTACTGGCTGGTTAGCCAATACGGCTTTCAAGGTTCCAATGACCGTAGAGTTGATACTAGTCTATAAACACAAGCAACTACTGCTTTGTGTTGTACTGAAATATTTCATCTCATTTTCAGTTACTGCTCCAGAAAGACATGCATTTCTTGAATCTTGAACCTTATTTAGCAGTCCTGTGTGCATGACTCAGATACATGCAGTCATATCAAATAGCACTAGAAGCCCACAATGAGGCATATTTATGCTTCAAAAGAAGTATTTTTCTGGTATGCAATTACCCACTTTGGAATACATGTGCTGCATATTTAAAAGGAAGTTGTTATTCTTAAATAGCGATACTATTATGAAGGTCCAAGTGTTCTCTGCACTCTCTCACCTCCCCTCTTCACCTCTATCACAGCAATGGAAGAACGTGCCTAACAGGCTCAGCTAACATTCAGTCCTTCATTAACACAAATACCAGATATCAGAACTTTAAAGCTACCTAACTTTACAGGATGTTGATTAATTAGAAAGAATTAAATCTGGTGTTTCTTTTTATCTTTTTTCACTTTTCACATTGTTTGCAAAAATTTGGAAGTCAGTACAATCTTAAATGTTCATTCTGTTTGTTGAATGAAATAGTGTGACAGCAAAAAGGAAATGTTGTGAAAGCTGTAGTTTTATGTTATATTGGGCTTTTTTTCCCAAATTTCACATCAAATTTGGTAAGAGTTTATCAGCTAAAACAGAATGGTGGAAAGTACTAAAACATCTTCCTTTCTTGTAAAATGTATCAGAAGCACAAGACTGTATAAGAGTGAAAACTGTTAGCTTGGTTTTTTGCAGTTCTAACCATTCTTTAAAGCTAGCTGAAATTTCAAGTGGACTATTTTAAATATATTTTGCAGTTAATTTTAGTTCTCCCCTCTGGTCTCTTTTAGCTTGTTTCTGTATGAAATACTTTGCTGTGGGAGAAATTCATGTCTATTTCCCACATCTGTGTTCACAGATGGAGCTACTACAAAGACTCTTGCCAGAATTGAACAAGTAAATGCCTGGCCAAAATAATGTGCTAACTGCTCATTCCCGCACTAAGGGAAAGTGTTTTCAGTGAGTTCAGTCTTTGCCAAATTAATAGATTAACAGGATGTTCCTCAGAAACAACACTGATGTAATGTTTGTTATTGTCACTGGTGACTGACAGTACAGTGTGGGAATATTAAGGCCATTGGGACATTTGTCAGAGACAATAATTCCTATGATAAATAGACATCAAAATTTTTATCATTTATATTTTCTGAAGTCAATTATGAATATATTTTTTAAAGTTCACACAGTTTTCAGAAACAATATTTTTCAATTAAATAGCACAAGGAAAAAATACCATTTGAAAAATATTTTTTTAAAATAAGAATCAATCAACAGAACACAAATCACTTGTTGCTCTTTTTTCCAGTGCTTAGGGACCCCTGTACAATATTTGGGAAGACTTTGGGGCACAGAGCAATAAGATCCAGAAAAAAACCCAGCATTATAAGAAGGAAGCTATTAAAGGTAATAATGAAAGTCTGCAGTTATAAATCATCCTTTCTTTCCTCCTGGGATTTACGAGACTTCCTCTACCCTGGATTCATTACCTAGATTCCTCTCCTGAAAGCAGGTTCTTATACTTTCCCTTTCAAAAGCCAAGCAGTGAACACTGCCAACAGCAGAAATGGATAGATGTGATTATGATGCCTCCCTTTTTATTAAACAGTTTAATGGTTACGGCACTCAGCAGGGTGTTTTCTACTTCTTCCTCTAGGACTGCAGAACTGCCCTCCCACATACTAGTGACATACATTCCGCTGAGACAGTACACTGAAGACTAGGTTAGGGGATATTCAGAATATTGCAACACTCTCCATCTGCTGAAGACGATCTGTAATATAGTAGAGTGGATCCATGTGCACCCAACACAGCAAGCATTCTAAAATAGTAAGAATTAGTTTCATGCCTTAAGCACTGGATTTTCCAAATGTGTGTTACAGGAACCAGTGCCCAGAGGCGTATTACGTTAAGAGTCACCTGCAGCAACTGTCAGACCAAGCTGCTGGAAGACTTCCAAACATCCTGAAAAAGTGCTGTGACTGATGTATGAGGGAGGAGTCACCATTTCTTTTCCTTCTTCCCCTCTAGCCCTTGGTAATAAAACTTAACACTGCTCCATCTTGCAAATACATAAGTTCCTTAGGAAAGCACTAAGAATGCCTTCATATTCGTCATCTTGTCAAACACAGCAAAAATGTTTTCCATTCAGATCTGAGTTCACTTAGGTGCTCGGCTCCCTAGCCTGGAGCAGGCTGTCATGTTACCGGGTGCACCTATACACACACGATTATAGGCACCCGGGGAAAGTTCATGGCAAGTACTGACATGGTTTTGGAGTTTCGCTGCTTCTGTGATTAGCACCAGCAGAACAGGAATTATCAGGACTCCAATTCTCAATTTAGGAAGCATAATTCTATCTAAATGCCACTTCAATTCTTTTGTTTGTTTGTTTGGTTGGTTGGTTTTGGGGTTTTTTTGTTCTGAACCTTCCTATCTAGCCATGCTCAGTAAAACTGGTGGATTAAACACTTGGATAGTTTTCCTGCTTTGATAAATTGGAAGATAAATGTTTTCACATCACTTATATATAAACTAGACATAGTCAAACCAATATGCTTCAGCAATTTGCTGGAGGAAGGATAGTTATTTTAAAATTTAAAATCCAAAATGAAACCATAGAATACCTGATTTATTTGTTATGCAACGTATCTCAGACAAAGTCTGCATGGCTCACAGGAGAAAAGATTTAGAAATTTTTTACAGTACTCAATTATGTTCCATCTTCCATGTAATTTTTTTAAAATATTTTAATCCTAATAATTTTGACATTGATACTTCTGATCACAGAATAATCAGTGATCATTCCACTGGTAAACAAAAATAATGTATGTGTGGCTGATTATACAATATTTTTTAATACTGAAACCTGACAAATTAATTGAGGGAATTTTTGCTTTTACAGGTTCCCCACAGTAATAATTCTTATTTACCTAGTTATTTACAGAACAGATTCTCTTATCATATGTTAACACTTGACAATTCTAATTAACTCTTTCATTAAAGAAAATGACTCGGAATTTCTTCATATTCATGACAAGTTTAATCCTGTAATTTCATCATTTCTCCCCCACAGAGGTCTCATCATCAGACATACTTTTATAAAATACTAACACCTTTAATGAAATAAAATCTGGACAGAGTGCTTTTCTACATTACTCAAAATTTTAAATATCATGGTACTGTGCCGTAGTGTGTTATTGTAATTCAGGTGCCGATGAAAAACAATTCTTTAATTACCTGTTAATCAGACCTAGTGAATTGGTACTTAATAAATGTTCTTTCCACATGAGAGGATAGTCAATATAGTTTAGGAATCTAAAAATATCTGAAATTGAATTCCAGCATTATCAGAAATATATATCGAAGGCTTGGTATTGTTACTGTTTAAAATAGAAATTACAGTACTTCCCCACTTAAAGTATTAGTAGTAACAATTAGCACATCTGCAATCCACTGAAGAAACTTTGCATTATCCTAAAGTAATTGCACCTGAAATACCTGGCCAAATGCTGGTCTCCTCATTGAGCAGAAGGGATAGAAACATTACAAAAACAATTAGAAATAGAAGGTCAGATAGTCTATCCTCTGAAGGATAAATCTAAGGGAGAATTCATGATGAAAATCTATAAATACTGAAACAAGTGTATTTTTTTGCTCAAAGTTTTGCAATTAAAATATTAATGAAATTAAATTAGGAAAGAAAAAAATAAACATTGAGTTTAGGGTGTTTAAAACAAACAAATTCTCGGTATCATTCATGATGAATAAAAGAAAGCTACAATATATAAAAATAGTATGAATACATTTCCATTAAATATAATGCAGGGAATACCATTCTAAGGAATCCTAATTTTGCTATTCTTTTGGGGTTTGGTGGTGTGTGTGTTATTAAATACATTGTATACTAAACATTTATCACATCTGCTTCATTTCTGATCTGTGTTTTGATTTTGTGACCCATTTGAACTAATGATAACATAAAGTACTTACTAAGAGGCCAGTTTATTTAATAACAAGAGTTAAATATTATTTGGCCTTTTCCAAAAATCTGTTCTAAATAACAGACAATCCCTCATGGGTAAAATATGGCTTCTAAGCAATAAAAAACACTTCTGCTATTTTTTTGATAAAATTGAGTCAGATTTGAAAAAAAAAATAAATACAATGTATTTTAAGGGCCCTTCATTTCTACAAAATATTGAATTACTTACTTAGAATGTAATTGGAGCTACATAAAATGACAGGCTACATGTAATATCTAATTACAGTCCTCTGGATATTTTCAAATGGCTGGGGAATAAGCAGAATCATTGGATTATACTGCTGTCTTCAAAACTGTAAAAATGAAGGAATAAGATTCTGAATTTGTCTTCTTGAGACTGTTGTTATTATTATAAAACTAGTTATTGTCACAAATTAAATATCTGAGAAATATGGATTCTGAAGTTAATCAATGGTTGTTAAGTGGGTGTATAGATATATATCTGGGCTCACACATTCCAGAAGAATGTTAATGGATGATAAAAATCTCATTTAATACTTGGTCCTGTCTGATTTGTAATAATATCTGGTTTAGGTAATCTCCTACTCAGAATTTCTCTGTAGTAATTTTCTTCACTATACTAATTTTTTGAGTTATCTGCAGCAGTCAATAAGCACTTCATGGTCAAGAACTCATGGGACACCTTTTGTCATCCTAAACTTGCTAAGAGACTGTAAAAGTTTATATATGTCATCCATTTATATATTTTTAATTATGTTCTTACACACTTTTAATTTGAGAACTCACTTATAAAGGGAGCACAATAGGCCCTCTGCACGTGAATGTACAGACTATGACTTTTAAAATTTCTAATTTTAGTTTTTCTTTTTCTTTTCTGCTGTCTAGCTTATGTCTTTCTGACTTCAGAACAGTAAACATATAACGATGTAGTCAAACTGTCACCTTCAGTAATTTTAGAAGCTCAGTAAGATTAGTTTTAGTTGAGATTTACCTGATTCTAATCACTATTTACTCTCATCAAAAACCAAATTAATGACATTCTGTAATGCACACAAATTGTAAATGCAAAAGACTTACACTTGAAGCACTGTTTTAGGATCACCCACTTCTCCTCCATCACCAATTGTCAGCGTGTCATAGCCAATCTCTAGATCAAATTCTTCAAAATTTATCTGAATAACCTAGGAAATAAAATAAGTAAATATATTTTAGAAATAAGGAAACATACCTGAAAGATGTAAATAAGTTTTTCAGCAGTGTAAATAAAAGAGAAGTTTCATTTAATAATTACATGTAACTCTAGCATATTTTACATTACATTTTTGCAATTAACCCAACAGGTTTGGTTCATGAAATATGAATTATAACTTCAAGGTATCATCACTCTGCTGACCTCCTCAAAGCACCGTCATTTCACTTACTTAGGTAGTTGCTACATGTTTGACACAGCTCTCAATAATTGCATTACATTTTGATTAAGATATATGCAAAGGGCAACATAACTAATTGCACTTCGTGCAATACAATTGTCTTCAAATAACAACTGAATAATTGTTTTTCACTGAGTAAATGCAGTGAAGGTGAAGAACATAATTTACTCCTGACATCTATAATCTGGCTCAAGTAGGATAAAGCTGGAGCAAAGGTAAAAGTCATTTTCTTCTTTCATGAACCTGAATAAAATGCAACTATCAGAAGCATGGGCATTTTTTATATCCTGTAATTTAAATCGCAGTATGCATATTTAATGCTGAAGGAAAAAAAAATCAGCTCATTTTAAGAATACAATGAATTTTTCACTTAGAGAAAAATTCAATCATATTATTAGAAAAGAAAATAAAGCATATGGTTTCCACCCATGTATCAATCATGCTAGCTCTGTGTTTAAGAATACAATATTAGTTCCTCAAATTTTCACATAGATAAAAAATACAGGATACTTCTGTGAAAGAATTTTGAATACTTGTGTCTGTAATAAATGGGTTTTATTGTTATAACTGAGAAGCGAGAGTGTTTGTGTTTAAAGTTGTGGATGGATTAATGTCATGGCCTTGAAAGCTCATATTACTTGGGTTCTAGTAATTGTTTGAAGAAGGGCATGTTTCTATGAACAAAACTCAGCACAGGCAATTTGGAGAAACTTCTGTATGTTCAAAGGATTGTGAATTGTTCTGAAGGCAGAAGAAATACTTCTCTTTACAGGTGTAAGCAGGAACATAAGTACACTGAGGAACAGTCAGTTTGGCATATTCATATACACAAGTATGTATATCTGTGCATTATACCCCAGGGACTAGAGTCATGTACAGACTCTGAGAGGGCCCAGATGGAGAGGACATGGAAAATTGTGTAAGCAAGTAGCTGATTTGCTCTAATTGTCTGAGTAAAGCAGATAAAACCACACATAAATCTTAATCTTCTTAGTGTAAAAAAAAATATTCTGGAGAGTTTGTGTTGTTCTAGCCATAAAATTTGTAAGCCTACACATAAGAATTTAAACTGAAATCCATAACTAGATTTTAGGCTGAAAAATATTTCATTCACTATTAAAAAAAAAAAAAAAGTATCTTCATTTTTGGTCCACACTTAAATTGTGTGCAATTACATGTGCAGTTACATCAGGACAGGACAAAAACCTGGGAGTTTCTGGACAAATAGTATTAGTATTGAATTCAAGTTGAAAGTGTCTTTCACTTATTAACAGTAAAATACATTTTGCAACAATATCAATACTTAAGTGCTATAGCATAGCAAACTTAAATTTATATTCATAATAACAAGAAATCTAAGACGTTCAGAAAAATTGCAGTTAGTTCATCCATCTAAATCCTAATCCTGTTTTCAATTAAACACAAGAAGAAATCTAATCTTATTATATATTTCTTGGTAAGTGCAACAGTAATATTTTTTTTTAATTAATATCCTTCTAGATATTTTATACTAATTGAGTACCACCAAATTGATACAAAACATAGGTCTTTTTATAGTTGAAGTACTTGTCTTTATAAGCAGTGTCAGAAAGTTGAAACAGCTTTTCTTTAACACAATCAACAATATCCCACGCTATGTGCATTTCATCGCAGAGGAGAGGGTAGAGGTTAAGAAAAATATAAGTTCCTCTGCAAGTGTTTCAAGATATATTTTTTTAATTAGAACTGTCCAGAAGGAAAATACATATCTTTACCCACATGATTAAGGTTCAAAATATTTTCTTAATTTCACTGGAGAAATGTAAGATCTTTTTCATTATTTTTTAACAACTCTCACAAATAAAAGAGAACTCCATGAAAAATAAGTGACTTATTCAGGAATACAATGGAACATGAAAAAATATTTTTTTATTATTATTATTCAAATCATAAGCTTCTTGAATCTTTCCACTAGTCTCTAGTGAGTCCCCAAATAATTGATGATTCTGTTGTGAACTATCAGGTTATTGGTTACTGTAGTGTAATCTGTCATTCTTATGCAATCTGAAACTCTTTTCTGAGATAAAGAAAGCTTTTACCTTTTTAATCAAAATAAATGTTCAGATAAAAAAAAAAGTTTACTATTTGTTTTTTCTGCATTAATATTTTTCAGAGAAGCATATTTTATTAAAAGATTTCTGTCCCATTCTCTTTGTAACTCATTCACAACTATGGTAATGGGAAAGGTAGGACTTTGAAAAGTATACTTGTATAAAGCCACAGATAGATAGATTAGTCTATATCTGTCTTGTATCATACTCGGTGAAACAGACAAATTTTTAAGACAAGAAGTAGCAATGAAGTCATTAATAACTTTCATAATTTAAGAAAATATTAAAAAATAAAACATAATAACTGGCTAAATTTCGAATGTTAACATGATAATCTCATTCTTGTAGTTATTATTACTGTGATTTCTCCGTCAAAGTTTCTGTATCAACTGAAAATTAGAAATGCTGCAACTTGGTACAAAACTACCAGTAGTAAAACAAGACCAGAAACATTAACCACCAAATAGGATCATATTTTATGTATAGGAAAAAGTAAAATATTACTGCTTGAGCCAGTAAATCATTTTGTGTACCATGCATACCTCTGCTGGAAAGGGTTTAGTAACAGCTACCGATAACTACTCTAAACACATTGTAGTACAAATGAAATAGTAACTCCAGATCATTAAAGGGTAAACAAGCAACTGTATGTAATTTACTAATAAACAACACATTTCAACTTAGGTTTAACATACCACATCTGAGCTGATTTACAGTAAGATCTTCAGATCTGGCAAAGTAAACTTCCCATTAATTTGGGCATTAGGAAGAAATTCTTCCCTGTGAGGGTGGTGAGGTACTGGCACAGGTTGCCCAGAGAAGCTGTGGATGCCCCATCCCTGGAAGTGTTCAAGGCCAGGTTGGATGGGGCTTTGGGCAACCTGGTCTAGTGGAGGGTGTCCCTGCCCATGGCAGGGGGGTTGAAAATAGATGGTCTTTGAAGTTCCTTTCAACCCAAATGATTCTGTGATGATTCTGTGAAGTATGTTTGTCCATTGAAACTTTAAGACATCTAATTTTAAAGGAATTTGCACAAATGGAGCAATAGTAACATAAAGCAACAGCAGAGCTGTCAATATACAACATGCAAGAGGCAGTAAGCTCATTTACTACATATGTCGTGCACAAGCATTTATGTGTTGTAACTGTGAAAAACAGCTCTATATTTTTTGGAAATTCATCCTGTGCTATTTATCTTTGACATGCACAGTACACAATGTACAATACAAAATGTACTTGAAATCTTTGCAAATATGCCTGAATGGCAAGAAAATAAGCACTCTTAGTGATATTTTCAGAGTCCTTGTTTTACAAGGTCAGATTTAATTTTATCAGACCCAAAGACGGCTGGATTTGGCAGTGTTCATTATATTGATTATTCCCTTTAGAATACTGAAAAGGTGTTTTGATGATAACAGCTTTTCAAATTGAGTGTGCTGGAACCTTTCAAAATAAAACCTGAGATTTAGGTAAGATGAGTAAATAACTAAAGACTTTGTAATAAACTTGCCAAAAATTCTGCTTTTACCAGTCATCTAACATTTTGTCTGGTTTTGTTTTTCTGAAAAAGATGTAAATGGCAGTCCAAAGGTAGGTGGCATCCTTGAGTCAGTTTAACATTAGAGTAAAATCTCAAGGTAATTCTACATTTTAATCTGCTATTGTTTGTAAGAATAAACACCAGGGAAAACTGTGCTGATTTATTACTATATTCTACATATTTTTCAACCAGATTAGCATTATTAAATTGTGCTCTTGATCTGGTTAGTAGATGCACAGTAATCAGAAGGACGGAGAGAGGTATTCTCAGTCTGTAAATTCAAGTAAAGTCTTTTTCTAGTTTTCCAGAGCAAGATATAAGCATCATTATACAGAACCACAGAATGGGAGGGGTTGGGAGGGACCTCTGGAGATCATCTACTCCAACCCCCCTGCTAAATCAGGATCACCTAGACCAGGTTGCACTGGATCATGTCCAGGCAGGTTTTGAATATCTCCAGAGAGGGAGACTCCACAACCCCTTTGGGCAGCCTGTTCCAGTACTCTGTCATCCACAAAGTGAAGACCTTTTTTCTCATATTCAGGTGGAACTTCCTGTGTTCCAGTTTGTGCCCATTGCCCCCTGTCCTGTTACTGGGCACCACAGAGAAGAGCCTAGCCCCATCCTCTTGACATCCACTCTTTAGATATTTATAAGTATTGATCTGATGCCTTCTCAGTCTCTTCTCCAGGCTGAACAGACCCAGGTCTCTCAACCTTTCCTCACAGCAGAGATAGTCCAGTCCCCTAATCATCTTTGTAGCCTTCCACTGAGCTCCAGTAGTTCCCTGTCTTTCTCTATCTCATTAATATAAATGAGATATGATCCATTGTCTAAATCGGTCCATATAAAAAGTGATCATGTTTAAAATGTATTTGTGTATTTATTGTATTTATGCTCCACCCCACAATCTCATTTAAAACTGGGGAAGGGGGGGTTGGAGGGACGGGGAGGAAGGAAATGCGGAGGGACCACAAAATATTTTCAAATGGTCAGCTATACTTTCTGGGAACAATACTATGAACAAAAATATTTCACCAGAATCTGAACTACAAGATTCTGCATAGGAGGATGATACTATCAAAAGTGGTTTCTGGAAGGCTGGCACAAGAGGGAAATTTCAAAGAAGTAGAATTCCAGTTTACCACCACAGTCATGATCTATCTTTCACACTTTACAAGTCAACTAATGATGTCAGATATGTATCCGTATGGCTTCAGAACTGAGAAGAATATCGTTACTTAAAATCAAGCAATATAATAGTTACTATTCTCTTCTTTTTAAGAAACAGCTACGCAGTAATCCCTGAAATTTTATACCTTTATAGTAGATTTTGTGATGTATCCAGCAGGTAGCAGACCACTATAACTACCTTGATACAGGCTAATCATATATTTATTTTTGTTTCAAAGGATAGTATTAAACATGTCCCTAGACACTATTGTCAGAAGAAAGGAATGTTTTCTTTCCTCTTCCTCCATATACACACATATATAAACAACAAATTTATTTAGAATAAAATATGTTGAGCTGTGCACTCCTTATTCATGAAAATAAATACCCAAGTAGCTAAAAGGAAGGCAATAGTCTTTCTATATTCTGGTCTGCTTTTGCTATTTATAAACTCAGAAGCAATAAACAACTTATAATTGCTGAATTAAATTAAATTTACAAACCCAGAAGCAAAGAAGAAAAAAAAAGATAGTAATACTAATGATTCTTATCCAAATTATGCAGGAAAAAAAAAAAAAAAA
>VXBL01004729.1:353712-381673 GCA_013400195.1 Aramus guarauna | reverse complement strand
AGTTTACTTGTAAATTAGGCCTTCTACAAATAAATAAATAATAAAAAATTTATGCAATTTAATTCAACTATCAATATAGCATCCACAAAGGGAAATGAAGGAGTGCAAATAAATCATTAAGAAAACATATTGGCTTTTTTTTTTAAGCTAGTGTGTTTATCATGTTCCCAACAATGCAAATCATCATATAACTTTTATCTTGTGAAACAGAATATTGTGTTGCGAGTTTGTGGTTTTTTTAACTTCTAAGCAATTATTTCATATTGAATTTTGCCATATTTTCTCACATCAAATATCTTAATCTTTGCAAACAAGTCTCATTATACCTCAAAAAAATTACTAGAGGTTATACGTGAAATTAAGATAATTTCACTCATTTTTATTAAGCTACTAGAAAAGAAGGTAAAATTTTTATCTAGACACTAAAGGAAATGACTGGTTAGTAACTAATTTTAACATGGTATGGGAATGGCATTTATACCTAGAAGATAGTAAGGGAGGGAAAGTTTGAACTTGGAAAAGCTGCCCAACTTTCTAGTGCCAGAGCATCTATTACTGATCTACAAAGATATTTATTTTGGGAAAAAAATTATCCAGCAAAAAAAACATGGTATGAATGATCCAAACATAGCAGCAACAGCAAGATATGCACCTCACTAAAACATATCCACAAAATAGCTACTTTCACCAGTTTTTACTGTTGACTCTGGAAAAAAAACCCACCTATAGACTGCTAATAATGTCATGCCCACCCTTTGCTCATCAATCAGAAGGAATTTTCTGGTTGCCTTCTTCACTGGTAGAAGTGAAACTAAGCAGGAGAAGAAAATACAACCTGTTTATATCTGTGTGTCCTCATATGCCCTCAGTATGGTTAATTGCTTTTTTGCTGAGGATGTCTGACTCCTTCCCAGCAAGTAAATGATGTGCATTTATATCTGATGGTATAAGCTAACGAAATGCTGCTGTCTGATTGATAGGCTTTACCTCCATAATTTTCCATAGAATTAGAGGTCACTCCATCAAAATAATTGTGTTATTATATATTTGATTATAGAAGAATAGTTTCAGTAGGAAAATATATTGAATCTATCATTTATTATAAGACTGAAGTATAATTTTATTTAAATTATTTATACTGAGGTATAATTTTATTTAACATTAATACTACCATGGAGAGCTAATGCTGGAAGCCATTTTCAGGAACATTAAGGACAAGGAAATCATCAGGAGTAGTCAGCATGGCTTCATCAAGGGGAAGTCATGCTTGACCAACTTTGATTAACTTCTGTGATGAAATGATTAGTCTGGTAGATGAGAGGAGAGCAGTGGATATTGTCTACCTGGACTTTATGCAGGCCTTTGACAGTGACTCCCCTAAGACATTCATAGAGAAGATGATGAAGTATGGGCTGGGTGTACAGTGAGGTGGATTGAAAATCAGATGAAAATCTGGGCCCAGAGGGTGGTGAATAGCAACACAAAGTCTAGTAGGAGGCCAGTAATTGGTGGTGTATCCCAGGAGCCAACATTGGGTTGAGTCCTGTTTAACATCTTCATTGGTGATCTGGATGATGGGGCAGAGTGTACCCTCAGCAAGTTTGCTACAACGCCAAAGCAGGAGCAGTGGCTAGCCATCCAGAGGGACCTCAACAGGCTGGAGAAATGGACCAACAGGAACCTGAAGTTCAACAAGAGGAAGTGCAAAGTGCAGCCCCTGGGGAGGAACAACCCCATGCACCAGTGTATGCTGGGGGCCACCCAGCTGGACAGCAGCTTTGCAGAAGTGAACCTGGGGATCCTGGTGGACACCAGGTTGAACATGAGGCAGCAATGTGCCCTTACTGCACAGAAGGCAAATAGTATCCTCAGCTGCATGAGAAAAAGCATTGCCATAAGGTCAAGGGAGGTGATCCTTACCTTCTGCTCAGCCATGGTGATACACATCTGGATGTGTTGTCCAATACTCCCCAGTACAAGAGAGACTTGGAAAAGCTGGAGAGAGTGTAAGAAAGGCCTGCAAAAATGATTAAGGGACTCAAGTGTCTCTCTAGTGAGGAAAGACTGAGAAAGCTGGGACAGGACTGTTTAGCCAAGAGAAGACAAAGCTCATGGAGGATGTTATCAAGGTATATTAATACCAAAAGGGAGGGTGCAAAGAGGATGGAGACAGGCTCTTTCCACTAATGAGACAGCCTCAGAGGCAATGGGCCCAAACTGAAACATGTGAGGTTCCATCTGAACATCAAGAAACAGTTTTTTTACTGTGAGGGTGACTAAGCATTTTCACAGGTTGACCAGAGCAGTTACAGAGTCTCCCTCCATGGAGATATTAAAGAGCCATTTGGACATGGTTCTGGGCAAACACTTCTAGGTGTTCCTACTTGAGCATGGGGGTTGGAGAAGAGGACCCTTCCGATCTCAACCATTCTGTGATTCTGTGAAAATTGAATCACCAAAAAATTAGGCACTTGCTCAAAAATGATCACTTACTACCTTCACAGATAGTGCTTTTCTACAGATAAGCTATTTGGAGAAAAATTATTCTTGCCTATTTTGATTATTTCTCTTAGGTTAAATAATCAGTATATTAAGATTTATACCTCTAGTGAAACCAATATCTCTTCATTAACTGGAGACAGAATTTAAAATAAAATTCTACCAACTATGGCAATTAACCTTTTGTTGACTAAAGTTAGATGACATTGTTGTACGTAAAGTTTCTCTCTTCCATAAAATTGTGCCTCTGTTTCTTCTTTACTGCAGTTGTGAAAAAGACAGGGATGACTGTATTGAGAATAACTTATTAATTATTTCCTATTACATCTAGCTGAAAACAACTCCTTGGAAAGTATTTGATATAGTAGCATGAGAAATGAAAGAAATGAATGGTAGATTTTAGACAAAGTTGAGAGAAGAAGCAATTGATTACAACCTATTGGCTATAGAAACACATGGCTATGTGGTTAAAAATAAATGTATATCCACATTAGGACCTGGACATAGCTAGTCTAAGATCAAATTTGTTTTCTTAGACTGCAAAAATACAGAATGGCAACAAGGTCAGCTGTAAACAAAAAGGAGAAAATAGTTTTGATATATCTCTAAACATTAATATTCAACAAAAAAGTTGGATACCAGAGATCAAAATGCTAATAAATTGACATTTACAAAAGCCAATAAAGCAGGTTTCATTTGTGAGGGGTTTTCTTTAAAGACATGCAAAAAAAATTGAATTAACCATAAAATCTTTAAAATGTATATTCATTAAGTACTTTATAAATATATGGACTAATCATAGAATCATAGAATGATGCCACAGGCAGGGACATCTTTCATTACATCAAGTTTTCAAAGCCCCATCCAACTTGACCTTGAACACTTCCAATGATGGGATATCCACAACTTCTCTGGGCAACCTGTCCTCAGCACCCTCATAAAAAAATTCTTTCTTATATCAAATCTAAATCTACCCTCTTTCAGTTTAAAACTGTTACCTTTTGTCCTATCATTACAGACCCTTGTAAAAGGTCTTTCTTTATCTTTCTTGTAATTCCCCTTTATATGATGAAAGGTGGCAAGGTCTCCCTGGAGCCTTCTCTCTCCAGGCTGAACAACCCCAACTCTCTCAGCCTTTCTTCACAGAAGAGGTTTTTCAGCCCTCTGATCATTTTCATGGCCCTCCTCTGGACCCACTCTAACAGGTCCTTTGACATCTGTGAGCTTTCTCACAAAAGCATGTAAATGTTTGATGAGGTTTAAGACTAGTTCCAAAACACAATACAAATGGATTTACCAACCTTGAAGCTGTGATCCACAAAATCACAGGTAGACATCTCTTAACCCCTAAGGCATTTAAACTCACAACATAGGTCTGGTTTTCACCTGTGTATGCACCAGATGTACTAAGGCTATGAGGCAATATATGAGAACATTTTGAATTCTTTTTCTCAATTACATCATTTTTACAGTGGCAATGCACAGGACCTTCCCATTCAGCTGATGAGACAACTGTTAATATTCTGAACTCGCAACTCTGGTTCCTCCTCTCTAATCTAGTCTTTTGAATACATTCCATATGTCTTAGAAAAACATTTTCCAATGTTACTTTGAGAAAATTATGGATTAATGTCACTCCCAGATAAGCGCAAGTTTGAACAGCAATAAGAGCTATAAATGTTCTAGTGTTTTTCTTCTTCCTAATAGAGGGATTTGTACTTTCTATTAATAGGAGGGGTTTTTTCAAGAAGATTTGTTATATTTGGAATTAATTTCCTTACTGGTTTTTAGTGGTATTTGAGCACTTAATGTTATGTCTCTTTGATAACATAGATCTTAAGGTTGAAAGGTTTTATAGCAACTCAGTAAAGCTTCTGATGTTATGAAGGAGGTGAAGTGTATTTCATTAACTCCATCATCCAGTAAATAATAATATAAAGAGCTGAAACCAGAAGATCATTCAGCAGAGTTAGTAGCAAAAGCATATTACAGTAAGACTCAAATTGAAGACTATTTCTAAAGAAAACAAAAGTAAACTTAAAACATTGTATTTAAATTAACTTTAAATACATAACATTCCATGAGTTCAATTTTCTAAGTTTTCAAAAGCTATCTTTGTAGTAAAACTCATCAGTTCATTTTACTACTTTCCAAGGAGATGTGTTAGGAAAACCCTAAAACTTTTTGTGCCCTTTTGCTCTAAAGACTTTTTCCTGTGGGAGGGACCCCACGCTGCAGCAGAGGAGCAATGTGAGGAGGGAGTGGCAGAGACCAAGCGTTATGAACTGACCACTACCCCCATTCCCTGTCCTCCCTGTGTTGCTCGGGGGAAAGAGGTAGAGATGTTGGGAGAGAAGTTGAGTCTGGGAAGAAAAGAGGAGTGGAGGCAAGGTGTTGCTTTAGATTTGTTCTTATTTCTTGTTATCCTATTCTGATTTGATTGGCAATAAAATAAATAAATTTACCCCAGTCAAGTCTGTTTTGCAAATGACAGTAACTGTGATCTCCCTATTCTTATCTTGACCCATGAGATTTTTCATCGTATTTTCTCCTCATGTTCTGTTGAAGAGGGGGAGTGCTAGAGCAGCCTGGTGGGCACTTGGCAGCCAGTCAAGGTTAACCCACCACAGAATGGTACCATGAACCTTTCAAGGAGTCACTTCATAGAGAACAAACAAACAAACAAACAAACAAACTACCAGCAGCTCCATTTCCCAGTCGAATATCAGAAAAAGGTATATCTTGAGCAGAACAATTTACTATAAACATCATTCCCAAGAGCAACCAAGTGAACTCAACTGTGGAGGAAAGTGACAGGTCTCTGTGTCAAAAATTCATCAAACAAAAGAGAAAGAAACATATCAATTACTCACAGTGCAAGCACTGGATACTTTCTATCATAGTCTCTGAGTCATATGCATATGTCTTTTTTAAAAGTTCTAGCTTGTGTGGGCATATTCATCATGACTACAAATAAGAAAATATGTTTGCATTTAAAGACCAATTTTATGAAGTTATAGAAAGTCAAACAGAACTAAAACTCAGATTCAGCCTTTAATTCTATCTAAAGTTTTAATCAAAGGTGGAGTTAATACCTGAAATTCAGGTTATGGCTAGAATCTAAAATTGCTGATGGCTGAAGTAGAAGTAATTATCATAGAATGATAGAATTATAGGATTGTTTGTGTTAGAACGGACCTCAAAGATCATCTAGTTCCAATCCCCCTGCCATGGGCAGGAACGCTCAACATGAGACAACGTTGACCAAAGCCCCATCCAACCTAGTCCTAAACACTTCCAGGGATGGCTTATCCACAACTTCTCTGGGCAAATTGTTCCAGTGCCTCACCACCCTCACAGTAAAGAATTTCTTCCTAATATCTAATCTAAATCTACCCTCCTTCAGCTTAAAATCATTACCCTTTGTCCTATCACTGCATGCTCTTGTAAACAGTCCCTCTCCAGATTTCCTGTAGGCCCCTTCAGGTACTGGAAAGCTGCTATAAGCTCTCCCCTGAGCCTTCTCTTCTCGAGGCTGAACAATCCCAACTTTCTCAGCCTGTCTTCACAGGGGAGGTGCTCCAGCCTGTTGTACTGCTCCACTCCTGTTGCAGTTATTGCAATAGGCACAATGTCTCACTCATTCCCTATGGGTAGATCATCTTTCCAGAGCATGGAACATCGCTCCTATAGTCACACAAATGGTAGGAAAATATTTAGTGAGATAAAAGCTAGAATAGTTAAGAAAATGGACCTGTCTTCCTTTCATAATGAAAGTGTATTTAAGTAAAATGGATGGGAGGACAAGTCATTTATCCCTCTGCAATTGCATTACTTTTTTTTTCCTTCACATCTCTTTTATTCTACTATTTTTCTCCAATACTTACCCCAAAGCACATGCATGTACTGCCTAACTCCAAATTCTCTCATTCAACAATTGATTCTATCCCCTCACTGCTGAACCTGCTAACTTTCTGTCTCAGAAATAGCTGGTTTGCCTTCTATGCTCTTACTCCGTTGAGACAATTTCCCCTCCCTTCACATATATTTCTGAGACATTTTTTTAAACTGCAATATGTACGTCACTAAGATTTTTTAACTGGATCAAATGTTCACAAACAATATGGAAGAAGTGTAGCTAACACCAAAAGAAATTGAATGTGTTCCAAACTGAAATATTTTTACATTTTCTTGTTTCTAGTATAGAATAAAAGTACATTATCTCCTATTGATAAACACAGTACCAGCTTTTTCAATCTGCATGGATGAGAAACAGGATTATGATTAAAATATAAAGTTAAGAAGGAGCTTAAGTAAGATCATATTTTTTAATCATGTCACTGACTGTAACACCCACAGTACATCTTCACACTAGATTTAGGAAAAGCCAAGTTTGAGACATTTGCTTGTAAAAAGAGCTGCAGCGTAGTTTGTTCCAACAAGCCTGACCAAAACAGACTTCATGAAATGAGTGCTTGAGTTCATGCTGAAGCACCCAGTCTGCTTGAGATTTATCCTGTTAATGTGAATAAATAAGGATGGCAACTCAGTTTAGGCTTAACAGCAAGCTCAGGATATGTTCCACTGACAGTTTTGACATGGTTAACGAAATAACGCAGCTGTTATAAATTAAATGTAAACACTCTGCTTTTTGCTGAATTTGTTTTGTTTATTTTTGGCTTGGCCTAAAAAGCACAAAACCTCAGAAATGAAAGATGAAATTTTTGCAGGAGGAAAACAGCAACATCATGACATAAGGAAGGAGGAAGGGAAGAATGTAATATAAAAAGAATAATAAAAAAAGGATATCTTAATATAGAGTGATTAAATGAAACCATATTTAATATCAATTCAGTAACAGTTGCAAATTATTCCCTCAGTAAACTTCTTCAGACTTATTGAAAATGTCATGTGAGGAGTTTCCCAGATATTTTGAACTATTTCAACCATTTCTTAGAAAGTAAAAGACTACAACAGTTGGAAACAGATGTCATAAATTTTCGGTAGGCTATGCCATTACAACGAAATTCAGATTATAGAATTCCTAATAGATATTTGACATCCACCAAAAAAAAACCCCAAAAAACCCCACCAAAACCACCTGAGCAAAAATAATAATTGGAAAAAAAACCCCTAACCCAACAACCAAAACCAACCAAAACCCTGCTATCTCCCAACCCTCAGACATAAATCATTGATTTCAAAATTATTTCAAAAGGCAATAGATAAAAAGATAAGAATGTGAACACTGGCAAACTTTTGAAACCTATATTCTAAAGCATACATTCTAAAAATACTTTATAAAGAATACATTCTAAAAAATACTTTCTAAAGAATACATTTATGCAGGTAGTAAGAATACTTTCATGCTTGAAATATACTGAATGTAAAATTTAGAATATGATGGTGACAAATAAAAATAACATGTAATCATGTAGAATTTCTTTTTTAAAAAATTCTTGTCGTTTAAATCTAACAGAAACAAGACCAAGTTTTCTGATCTAAATTTAACAATGAGCTTATATATTTAATTTCTCCTTACAATTTTGGTAAACAGCTTGATCTTTTTTTTTTTTTTTTTAAACGAACTCTTTTGCTTATTTTTCTCCTTCTTAATGCATGGTGGTGAATGATATATGGTGTGAATATGGGTGAGATCTGTCAGAAAGGCTGTCATTCTAGCACTGACGTTTTCCACAGTGTTTCTGTCACTATGGATTAGAAAAAAATCAGCAAGTATAATTCATAAGACTTGAACTCTGGTTAACTTTAGCCCTAATTCTGATTTCACTCATATTTTAGCCTGTTGTTAAATTTAAAGTGATCATTTTGTAGCCCATCCTTCTGAAGGGCAAAATCAAGAGTCACAATTCCAATTTCCTTATCCCACATGCTATTTAAGCAAACAACATGAACTAAGTTTTAATGTTGCCCAGCAAATAGCATTTTTGCCATTACTAGTAAACAAATCACAGGATTTGTACTGACCTGACAATGAGCATCTCAGCATTATTTGGCTGTCTCTTGGCCTGAACTGGTTTTAGCATGCTTATGCAATGTTAGCAATTATCTAGCAATTACTGCCTAATGGTCTGGTTTAGCTCTGTGAATATTATAAATGGAAAAAAATAAAAACCCTAACAAACTAGGGCATTCACCATATAACAAGCAACAGTCCTTTATGTTAAGTAAAGCTGAGGAAATTGTGTAACTTTCAAACTTTGCCTTGTAACAAACGTAAAGGAAGCAGGTGAAGATACAAAAGAAAAAAAATGTGCCTTGGTATAGTGCTGGAAACAGTCTTCTTACTTCATTAGCAATGAGGTCAATTTATTTTGTTAAGCTAAAGCAAAGGGATACAGTAAAATAATATTACTGTACACAATACAGAAAAATCTTATTTTTTTATGTATTAGCTAAGAATGAAATCATTAAATTCATCGTTCTTATATTGGCAAAATATCTAGAGCATTTGAAGAACTGTATTTTAAGAACAACCATAGGAAGAATTGTTATACGATTTCACTCCACATGCCAAACAAGTAATTTGCAGATTTATAATCTATAAATCTACATATGTCTGTCTTTTTTTTTTTTTCTTTACAAGACGCATATTAATAGTAGATAACAGCTTTCTTTCCCTTACTGCCTGGAATTTTATCATGTGTATCATTCATTCTGTGCTTTAAAATTAACAACAAAGATTGTCTGAAAAAAAGGTCAAGGAACAGCTGCAGAATTTGTGTCAGTACAAGCAGCAGTAGATATTTGAGTTATAGAAGCAATAAAACATACACAATGAGATTTTGTCATTCAGGCAACACAACACAGAAAATCTTGCAATGTTTATAACAATATGAAAAAGCTTTCATGATGATAATTGTTTAAGTTCAAGAAATGACATTTAGTGGTTTAGAACATCAAATTGTGATGGCTGCCAGCTTTAGTAAAAAATGCTAAATCAATCCACCCAATGTTTACTCTGGTAAGATGAGACATCATAGTTATCTACTGCAGGGAAATTTAAAGACACTTTCTTTTTTAAAAAACAAGTAGATGAAGTTATCATGGTCTGTGCTGAAGCAGCTTTCACAGAAAATTCTTTTCTCTGTTTTCTCTCTAGTTGATATTAACTGAATCAGTCTTCCAGTGGCAAAAATCTTGCTTGATGTGTGGAAAAAAAAAAAAAAAAGGTGGAAACCATGGTAAGACAATCTAGAAGTGGGAAAACTGTCCATGAATTTCCTCCATCACAAACTGCTGGAGAAGCCTCCGTCCTGGCTCTGGCTAGGCTAGAGTTAATGTCACAAGCAGCCAGGCCTTGTGAGCCAGGCTGGCCGGGGGCTATTCCATACCCTGTGACGTCATGCTCACCATAACAGGGGGCCAGTCGGGGAGGGGCGGGTTTGGTGTGGCTCTGGGGTGGGCTGAGGGTCTGGTCTGTCATGTGATCGGTAAATTGTCTGTTATCACCCATTGTGTGTATCTGTTACCAGTACTGTTGTTGTTTGTTTCCCTCTCCCTTGCTGTCCCAGTAAACTGTCCTTACCCCAACCCACCAGGCTTTTGCCTTTGTTTGTCCGGTCTCCTCCCCACCCCGCCGGGGAGGGGTGAGCAAGCGGCTGCATAGTGCTCGGCTGGGCCTAAACCACGTCAGCCTCACATGGGTAGATACTGATTCTCACAGGGAATTTCAACCACCCCAATATCTCCTAAGAGGGCAACAAAGCAGGGCACAAGCCATCAAAGAAGTTTAGGGAGTGCACTGATGACAACTTCCTAACACAGATGATCAAGAGCTGACAAGGGGACATGCTCTGCTGGACCTCGTGCTTACAAACAAGGGAGAGCTGATTGGCAGTGTAAATATTGGGGCAGCCTGGACTGCAGTGACCATGGCTTGGTGGAGTTCAGGATCCAGAAAGGAGGAAGGCAAGGCAAAAGGCAGGAACAAAACCTTGACAGGAGAACAAACTTTGTTCAGGATTCTGTTTTGACGAATCACATGAAGATGGTTCTGGAGAGAACATTCCAGACACACGGTTGGTTTTCAAGGATCGCTACCTCCAAGCTCAATAACGTTTCATCCCAATGAAATGGAAAACAAGCAAAGGAACTAGTAAGCCTGCATGAATGAACTAGGAGCTCCTGACTAAACTCAAACAT
Organism: Aramus guarauna; assembly: GCA_013400195.1. Lineage (NCBI taxonomy): Eukaryota > Metazoa > Chordata > Aves > Gruiformes > Aramidae > Aramus > Aramus guarauna. Next base: position 371,008 of record VXBL01004729.1, on the reverse strand, counting down.
AAAATGGAAGCATAAGAGAGATGGAATCAGGCTCAGGACACCCAGGAGTACAGAGACACTCCTCTGAGCATGCAGGGGTATTTCTAGGAAAGCCAAAGCCTGTCTTGGGTTAGGTCTCTCAAAGGACATGAATGGAACAAGAACGGCTTCTACAGATATGTCATCAGCAAAAGGTTGATGACAGAATGTCCTGGTTTCAGCTGAGAGGGTTAATTTTCTTCNCCCCCATCCCGATGGCGGGGGGAGGGGGGGAGTGAGTGAGCGGCTGCGTGGTGCTCAGCTGCTGGCTGAGGTAAAACCACAACACAGAAAACAAGGACTGTCCACTAAATGGGGCAGCTTACATGGTGACAAAGGACAGTGAAAACACCAATGTACTGAATACCTTCTTCACTTCTGTCTTCACTGATAAGACTTGCTTTCAAGAATCCCAGGGCCCTGAGATCAGAGGGAAAGTCTGAAGCAAGGAAGACTTATTCTTACTGGATGAGGAGCAAGTTAGTGAACATTTAAACAAATTGGGTATACACAAGTCCAAGGGAACTGAAGGGTTTTACACATGGGTGCTGAGGGAGCTGGCCAATGTCATTGTGAGGCCACCCTCAATCATCTCTGAAAAGTTATGGTGATCAGGAAGTGATTCCTGAGGACTGGAAGAATGAAAACTTCATTCTTATCTTCAAGAAGGGCAAGAAAGAGTATCTGGGGAATTACAGGCCAGTCAATCTCACCTTGATTTGTGGGATGGTGATGGAGCAAATCCTCATGGACACCATTTCCGAACATTAAGGACAGGAGGATGTCTGAAAGTAGCAAGCATGGATTTATGAAGAGGAAATCATGCCTGATCAACCTGATATCCTTCTACAATGAGATGACTGGCTTGGTGGATGAGTGGAAGGCAGCAAATGCTAATCTTGAAGTTCAGTAAGGTTTTCAACACTGTCTTCCATAACCTTCTAGACAAACTTAAGAAGTATGGATAGATAAATGTGCAGAGAGATAAGAAACCTAGCTGGAGGCCAGTCACTCTTGATGTACCTCAGGGGTCAATCATAGAATCATAGAATCATTTTGGTTGGAAAAGACCATTAAGATCATCAAGTCCAACCATCCGTTCCACATTCTCATTAACAACCTTGATGATGGTACTAAGTGCATCCTCATTAAGTTTTAAGATGATACAGAACTGCGAGGAGTAGCTGATACATCAGAGGGTTGTGCTGCCCTTCAGCAGCCATTCAACCTTGACAGGCTGGAGAAATGGCTGACAAGAACCTCATGAAGTTCTGCAAAGGGAAATGGAAGTCTCTGCTTCTGGGAAGGAACAACCCCATGCACCAGTACACACTCAGGGCCAACTAGTTCAAAAGGAGCTTTGCAGAAAAGGCAGTGGAGGTCTTCATGGATAGCAAGTTGAATATAAGCCAGCAATATATTCTTTAGGTTAGGCTAACTCATGGTTTGCTCTTTGATTTTCCACAGCCACAGTAAAATAAATGTCAGTATTACTTCAGTGTTTAGGGTTGTTTTTTTTTTTTTTTTTAAATATTTGGGTAAAACATTCTTACGAAGTTAATTTTTCATAAATTGATTGTAAATTTCCTATATGACAGTTATTCAACTGTCCTGAAATATTTCAAATTTAAACAGAATGTAAGAGTATGCCTTTCAATAAGCAGCAGTTGAAAAAGTTCAGAAGAAAAACAGTGCAAGCATTTTAATCTGGGTACAATACCATACAGGCAACCTTAGATATTTCACTGGTAGAGTTATGTACAAATTGCCCATATTTCTTTTTCCACTGGATCACTATTCAGAGCTTTGGCACATCATAGATTTCTTTCTAACAATAATCTTAATTATTTCCTCTTGAATAGATCAGCTTCACAGAACAAGACCCTGATAAGAATGAGCATGCAAAAACCATGCACAAGAACAATAAAAATATGCTATCAAGGTCCTTTGGTCTGTTGTCTCTGTCTCAGCAGAGGTAGGGGATGGAGATTCATATAGCAGGAATGACGCAAGGGTTATTGATGTTTTAGAAACCATGGAAGCACCCGAGAATGGTCATGTAGGAATTAGGGCTTCTCCACCAAAAAAGGTGGTGGGATCAATACTCCAACTGAAGTGCATCTACACATTGCACACAGCATGGGCAACAACCAGGAGAAGCTGGAAGCCATTGTGCAGTGGGAAAACTATGATATAGTTGCCATCACAGAAACATGGTGGAATGACTCACACACCTGGAGTGCTGCAATGGATGGCTATAAACCCTTCAGTAGAGACAGATGAGGAAGGAGAGGTGATGGGGTAACCCTGTATGTTAAGGAGTGTTTTGATTGTCTAGAGCTTAATGATGGTGATGATAGCAGTGAGTTTCTATGGGTAAGAATCACAGGGAAGGCCAACATGGCAGATATGGTCGGAGTCTGTTATAGACCACCCAACCAGAATGAAGAGGCAGACAAAATATTCTATAAGCAGCTGGGAGACATCTCACAATCACTAGCCCTTGTTCTTGTGGGGGATTTCAACTTATCAGATGCCTGCTGGAAAGATAATATAGCAGTGATGAAACATTCTAGGAGGTTCCTGTACTGTGTGGAAGACAACTTCCTGACACAGCTAGTGAGTGAGCCAACTAGGAGAGGCACCCTGCTGGACCTATTGCTAGTGAACAGAGAAGGACTTGTGGGTGATGTGATGGCTGGAAGTCATCTTGGGCATAGCAATCATGAAATTATAAGACTTTTCAGTTCTTGGAGAAGTAAGGAAGAGGGTCAGCAGAACTCCTACCTTGGCCTTCCAGAGGGCAGACTTTCACCTGTTCAGAAACCTGGTTGACAGAGTCCCTTAGGAGGCAGTCCTGAAGGGAAAAGTAGTACAGGATGGCTGGACATTCTTCAAGAACCAAATCCTAAACACATAAGAACTGGCCATCCTCATGTGCCAAAAGATGAGCTGTTGAGGAAGACGACCAGCCTGGATGAACAGAGAGCTTTGGCTGGAACTCAGGAGAAAAAGGAGAGTTGGAGTTTCTTCTTTGGAAGAAGGGGCAGGAAACTCAGGAGGACTGCAAGGATGTCATGAGGCTATGCTGGGAGAAAACTTAATCTGGCTGCTACCATAAAAAACAATAATAAATGTTTCTATAAATACATTAGGAACAAAAAGATGGCTGAGGAGACTCTCCATCTTCTGTTGGATGCAAGGGGAAACAGTGATAAAAGATGAAGAAAAGGCTGAAGTACTTAATGCCTTCTTTCCTCAGTCCTTAGCAGTAAGACCAGTTGTTTTCTGGTTACCTAGCCCCCTGAGCTGAAAGATAGGGGCAGGGAGCAGAATCCCAAACCCAAGGGGAAATGCTTAGCAACCCGCTATACCACTCGGACACACACATGGGGCCATATGGGATCCACCCAAAGGTACTGAGGGAGACAGCAGAAGTGCTCACCAAGCTACTTTCCACCACTTACCAGCAGTCCTGGCTAAGTGGGGAGGTCCCAGTTTACTGGAAGTTAGCAAATATGGCACCCACCTACCAGAAGGGCTGGAAAGAAGATCGGGGGAACCGCAGGCCTTCCATTCTGACTTTGGTGCCAGGGAAGGGTATGGAGCAGATCATCTTGAGTGCCATCATGCGGCATGTACAGGACAACCAGACGATCAGGCTCAATCAGTGTGGGTTTATGAAAAGCAGGTTCTGTTTGACTAACCTGATCTCCTTCTATGACAAGGTGACCTACTTAGTGGATGAAAGAAAGGCTGTGGATGTTGTCTACCTGGACTTTAGGAAAGCCTTTGACACTGTTTTCCACAGCATTCTCCTGGAGAAACTGGCTGCTCATGGCTTGACAGGCATACTCTTTGCCAGGTAAAAAACTGGCTGGATGGCTGGGCCCACAGAGTGGTGGTGAATGAAGTTAAATCAGATTGGCAGACAGTCACAAGTGGTGTTCCCCAGGGCTCACTATTAGGGCCAGTTCTCTTTAATTATCTTTATCAATGATCTGGACAAGGGGATTGAGTGCATCCTCAGTAAGTTTGCAGGCGACACCAAGCTGTGCAGGAGTGATGATCTGCTTGAGGGTAGGAAGGCTCTACAGAGGGATCTGGACAGGTTGGATCGATGGGCCGAGGCTAGCTGTATGAGGTTTAAGAAGGCTAAGTGCCAGGTCCTGCACTTGGGTCATAACAACTCCATGCAATGTTACAGGCTTGGGGAAGAGTGGCTGGAAAGCTGCCTGGTGGAAAAGGACATAGGGGCGTTGGTTGATAGCTGGCAGAATATGAGCCAGCAGTGTGCCCAGGTGGCCAAGAAGGCCAACAGCATCCTGGTTTGCATCAGAAATAGTGTGGCCAGCAGGACTAGGGAAGTGATCGTCCCCCTGTACTCATCACTGGTGCAGCCACACCTTGAGCACTGTGCTCAGTTTTGGGCCCCTCACTACAAGAAAGGTTGTTTAGCCTGGAGAAGAGGAGGCTGAGGGGAGACCTTATTGCTTTCTACAACTACCTGAAAGGAGGTTGTAGTGAGATGGGTGCTGGTCTCTTCTCCCAAGTAACAAGTGATAGGACAAGAGGAAATGATCTCAAGTTGTGCCAGGGAAGGTATAGATTGGATATTAGGAAACCTTTCTTCACTGAGAAGTTTATCAAGCATTGGAACAGGCTTCCCAGGGAAGTGATTGAGTGACCATCCCTGGAGAGATTCAAAAGATGTGTAGACATGATGATTAGGGATGTGGCTTAGTGGTGGACTTGGCAGTGTTAGGTTAATGATTCTATGATTCTATCTAGATCTCACTGATATCAGATGTGTTGGTGTACCCTCATCAGTGAGTTTTATTATTGACTCCCATCCACATGACCTTTCTTTCACAACTGATTTTTATTTAATTTCTCTACTTTTCAATAGTAAAGTCACTGTCTTGTGTGGCCATGTTTGAGGTATTTAGTTATGGTTCTACTCCACTGCCAACAAGGCTTGGGGATGAACAGCATATCTGGTTAACTATATGAGGCAAGAGACCAACTGTAACACAGTATAAAGCTAATGAGGTAGATGATTGCCTGGGACAATATTTTTTTCATCTATACTGTACTGATGTAAAACTTATTTATGAAACTAGTCAGAGAAGAAAATTATCCAGATTCAATCCTGAAATATGCAGGTAGATATGGGAGGAATGTCCATTTACATCACAGTTAAAGTTCCTTGCAGGGCCATTCATCCAGTGGTTTCTCCCTAAGAAGATTCTCAGTTTCTGAGCTATTTTGTTGCAAATGATGCAACAGAAGAAGCTCTGAAATACCAGATCAATAATTCCTGAAATACTAGGATCAATAAGTCTTCATGGTTCTCACGGCTGTGGTATAAAAGATTGTAAATATTGCCATGTTATAATGAACACTGTGACATTACTTGTTGTAGTCATTATAAATAACTCTTAATGGCTAATCTTCATTATGCATCAATGAGGGTTTTGACTTCAAGGCAAACATCAAAAGTTATGCCTTTTAGTAGTCATGCAAGGCAAGCACTATTGTGTTCAGAACAATAAGGCAATATTAGCATGAATCAAAACTGAACATATTAAACCACTGATTATGCAAGCAAAAACTTTATACATGCAGATTCCTTAAAATATTATGAAAATAACTTGATCTAACCTGTAAAATGATCTCATTTTCTTTTAACCTCAACAAGTTTAGGTTCTTCTAATCAGTGCTAGAAACCTTTTTCTATTTATACTGAAAAATATAAACATATCTGAATGTTATTTCAGATAACATAATAAACCTTTTATCTATCCACTACTTTAGAAACACCATAATTATATGTAAGTCTGCATTTCATTGCAATATCAAAGACGTATAATTATGTCCAACCAATAAAATGAAAAAGCAGTATTTTCTGGGTAATGCTGAAGCTGTTATAAACATATCTATAATAAACAGGATAACTCCTTGCACTATGATCTGCCCATGATGAATCTAAGACTTCTCAGAATCTAATACTTTTGGTGGTACATCACAGAAGTGCAGGAACAGTCTCCGGCATTCATATTTTTGAAGCAAAATATCTTGTTTAATCTAGCATTTCTTATTTGCATTATTATTACTGACATAACTCTCTGATGTACCATCCACTAACCTGGCTTCCAGGTGCCTATCAAGCCACTCTATCACTCCTCTTCAGCAGGACAGGAGAAGGAAATGGGATGAAAAAGCTTGTGAGTTGAGATAAGGACAGGGAGATCACTCACTAGTTACCATCACGGGCAAAACAGACTTGACCTGGGGAATGTTATTTTAATTTATTGCCAATTAAAAATCGAGTAGGATGGTGAGAAATAAGAACAAAACTAAACCCACCTTCCTCCTACCCCCCTTCTTTCGAAGTTCAACTTCCCTTTTTTGTTCCTGACTCTTCTGTCTCCTCCTCCCCANAAGATGATTAAGGGACTAGAGCATATCTCATAAAAGGAAAGGTTGAGAGTGCTGGGCTTGCTTAGCCTAGACAATAGAAGGCTGAGGGGGATCTTAATGTGTATAAACACCTGAAGGGATGATGTAAAGAAGATGGAACCAAACTCTTTCCAGCAGTGCCCAGTGACAAGACNCCTCATGCTCTTTCCCTGCTCCAGAGTCAAGTCCCTCCCATGGGAGACAGTCCTTCATGACCTTCTCCAACATGGGTCCCTCCCCCAGGCTGCAGTTCTTCACAAACTGCTCCAGCGTTGGTCTGTACCACGAGGTGCAGTCCTTCAGGAACCTATTGCTCCAGCGTGGGTCCCTCACAGGGTCACAAGTCCTGCCAGCAAACCTGCTCTGGTGTGGGCTCCTCTCTCCATGGGGCCACAGGTTCTGCCAGGAGCCTGCTCCTGCATAGGGTCTCCATAGGTTCAAAGTTTTCTTCAGGANCCTCAATCATTCTGTAACTCTGTGAACCACACTGAGAACCAGAGACAAAGCATTTGTTCACTTCTTGATTTTCTGCATTCAGCTTTCAATTCAAAGTTCTTTAAAAGCNCTTCTCCACAGGCTGCAGGGGAATCTCTGCTCCAGCACCTGGAGCACCTCCTCCCTGTCCTTCTTCACTGACCTTGGCGTCTGCAGAGTTGTTTTTCTCACATCTTCTCACTCCTCTTCCTCAGCTGCTGTTTCGCAGCATTTTTTGCCCTTTCTTAAATATGTTATCCCAGATGTGCCACCAGCTTGCCCGATTGGCTCAGCTGTGTCCTGTAGTGGGTCTGTTTTGCAGTCAGCCAGAACTGGCTCTGTCCAACATGGGGGCATTTCCTGATCAATTCTCACAGAAGTCACCCCTGCAGTGCCTCGCTACCGAAACCTTACCATGTAAATGCAATACTTAAGTATTAATCAAATCAAACTGAAACATGTATGCACTGAAATATTTTACTGAACCAGCAGAGATTCAACCTATGAATTCTGATTCATCCTCAAATATTAAAACTGGGTGTATGCTTGTATATTTTTATCAATCAGGGCCTGGAACAGTATTCATGCTATGCTAATATGCTATTTTGTAATATGTACTATTTCAGAAAAAAAAAATCCAACATAAAATAACTTTTTAAAAACCTTTTATTTGAACTATTGCAGGCAAGATCTCTGACTAAAGAGGGGGTTTGTTTTGTTTTAATTAGAACTGGAATTGATACACATGGAATAACTCGATCTCCTAAGTGCTTCGAGAGAAAGGAAAACAAGTCTAATAACTGCACCTCCTCAGTACAAGAGACATGCAGCTACTGGAAAGAGTCCAGTGAAGGGACACTAAGATGATTAAGGGACTAGAGCATATCTCATAAAAGGAAAGGTTGAGAGTGCTGGGCTTGCTTAGCCTAGACAATAGAAGGCTGAGGGGGATCTTAATGTGTATAAACACCTGAAGGGATGATGTAAAGAAGATGGAACCAAACTCTTTCCAGCAGTGCCCAGTGACAAGACCAGCAGCAATGGGCACAAACTGATACACAAGAGGTTCCATTTGAACATCAGGAAACATTTTTTCACTGTGAGAGTGACTGAGCACTAGCACTGGTTGCCCAGAGACATGGAGTCACCATCTTTGGAGATCTTCAAAGATCGTTTGGGCAACTGCCTCTAGATGGCCCTGCTTGAGCAGGGGAGTTAAACTAGATGATCTCCAGAGGTCTTTTCCAACCTCAATCATTCTGTAACTCTGTGAACCACACTGAGAACCAGAGACAAAGCATTTGTTCACTTCTTGATTTTCTGCATTCAGCTTTCAATTCAAAGTTCTTTAAAAGCAGAAACTGGAAATTTCTAAGGAAAATAATGCTGGAATAATGGGGATTTTTTTTTTTTTTTTTTAATACTCTAGTGAAAAATACTTTTGGTCAAAACAAAGTTCTGATGTTTTGAAGATACCACTGCATCACCATGTTGTGAACTGGCAGGGAGGGAGGAGGAAGGCAGCATTAAGACACGAATACCTCTGCCTTAACACTCTTCAAGTCATAAACACCTTAATCCTGCAGTCACCTGTGATTTTCCAGTAGGTACATACCAGTTTGTGAGCTTAAAGTTTTGCTTCTACCATTGGTAAGATGTATAAAATCTTACTTCACTTTGTTGTTATGTAGACATGCCTCTGCTGTATTTAAGAAAGGAAACCATTTTATGCAAAATATGGCCAAAAAGGTCTTAAATTCATTCTGTAATACAGCTCAGTGATGGTTTTCAAGCCATTTAGAGCATTTTTTCAAATTGTAAAAGCTGCATTTAATTTCCTCAAACAATATGATATTAAATTCTATTTATTGCCACATCTCTCTGTGAGAGAAAATTCACTTTCTCTGTGCATAGACTCCATCTTTCTCACTAACAATTTTTGATTAAAGAAATAAAAATATGAAGCTTCTTTGGGCCAGAGAAACTGATTTTAACTGTTACTTTTGACCTTTTTGCCCATCTGTGGGACAGAGACTGAATCATCTTTCAAGGACTCTTCACACATATTTGATGACCTATAAATTGGGTATATTGGATTAGCAGTGCCCAGAACATAGACAAAGCAAAGCAATGAACCTCCCTCCCCCACCAAACATATCTACTGTCTTCATTACAAATATTTTAAGTACTTGATTAAATATCACGGAATCACAGAATGTTTTTCTTCTTCCTTTTTTCTTCTTCCAAAGTGGAACATAAGGATAGCTTCCAAACAGGACTTTGTAAGATTAGAGAGAGTTTCTGAAATCTAACCAAGTTTTCACCGAGTCCTCTGGTTTCCTGGTTAATAAGCTCAGGTGTAAACGAGTAGGCCTTCTAGGCCTCTCTGATCAATTACTGGAGTGTGATGCAGGTGGCAACAGAAGCTAGAAATTAGGAGGGAGAATATAACCCTGTAGCAGCAAACACAGATGTTGATAGTCCTTTATAAAACTTTCCTGAGCTGTACAGCTAATTTTTGTTTTATTACATCTAAACAAGTCCATTACACTCAGTTCAGATAAAATGATACACCTGGAAATAGAATATAGCCATTGCTGCCAGGTGCCTAGCTCTTGAATTTAAAGACAACTGGTGTCATAACTTAGCTTTATTGCTCTACTTTGACTCATCTGGCATTATCAGAACTCCTAGTACTTTTGGTTTAAAGTGTAGGTATAAAGTATATGGGATTTTAATACAGCGGTTCAGACAATGAAATAAATTACACAACTTTAGAACAGACCTTCATTAAGTGAAAGTGAATTCATGAAATTCAGTGACTTCTCACACAGTCTAAGGCCAAACATGATATAAACAGTCTTGTATACAAAACAGCTCTACTCATTATAACACAGTATTAGTGGACACGTGACATTGTTTCATACCATTGGGTAGTTGCTTCTGGGAATTCATTTAGAGAATCACATAAAACCATGATGGTATCTACCTGGCATACAAAAAGCAAAACACTCTTAGGGGAAACAACAGGTTTTAACATCTGTCCGTACACATCTAATATCAGCATTTCTTAAAATGTCTGTAATGCACCAAGTATAGCTACTGGACTGTAGAGATAAATCATATTAGTGAAAGATATCATAGTCTACATGTGCTTTTGTTTGCTTTTTAAAGCAAGGCCAGAATTTTAAACTTACTTTATTAGTATTGATAGCTGTGATGACCCACACACATTGAGCATTGCTGTCATACTGGAATGGAAAATTGGGTGATGTGAAAGTGCCTCCAGGTCCCTGAAGATTGGATCCACAAGTCTTGACTGCAAAAAGAAAGTTCACCTTTTAATTCACATACAAAATACATGTAACAGATTCATAAACCAAGCTCTAACATATTCATCAAGATGTGAAGGATTAAAATACCATTGATCAAAATAGAACCACCTCATACAAGATAATATAATCTTCATGTTTAGTTACTCTGGCAAAGTAAAATAGACTTTCTCTGCGTCCAAGCTCATAATCTTTTGTTTGTTTGTTTGTTTAAAAAAGGGTATTTGGAGTAAAAAAAGTAACTACAGTAAGAGAAACTACTCTATTTTTAAAGGAACACTTCAAGAAGTAATCTCATGTCATTACCTTCATAATGTCTTGAAAGACAAGAGTTTATATAGTAGAGCACAATGATCACTGTTACCACTGTGTATTTTTTGTGCATATATATTAGTGTATGACATGTCAGCATTTTTTCTGCTGCAACCACTGTCCAAACCATTGAACCAATAGCTGAAGCACTGAAAACTTTAAAGGAAACTTGTAAAAGTTAGACTCACACAAAATAATGTTATCTGTTTTTAAAGACTACAAAGGGCATTTATTTACAAATTAAAGTCTATATGGTTATTTACAGTTGCATATCTTAAAAACAAACTGATATCCTTATTTACTATAGGTTGCGTCTCACATCACAAGTAACACAAAGGACAAAACCCATGTCCTTTCTGCTTGAAAATGACATTTTTAAGGCACTAAATTCATAGTCTGCTGAAGTCAATAGAAGTGTTATTGTTGGTTCTTGATATTCAGATCTTTGCTGAATGCACTCTTGGTTAGCTTTTCCTGTATGAAGCTGTAGAATTGACAAGTAACCTCAGCTAAACGTGAGCTTATCCTATTTCTCCAGTGATTATTATGACACCACAAATAAACTGCAGAAGCTAAAGAATTATTGCTTCCTCTGTATTCTGACAGACCATCTTACTTAACTGAATAATAAAAAAAAAAATCACACTAAGATATGTGAAATTACCATACAGTTGTATTGCACTTCCACAAAGCCTGTTTATTTGATCAACACTGAACACAGGAAGATTCAACTACTGCTGGATGAAGACATTTTCCTTCCCTCCCATTAGCCTCTAAAAAGAACGTCACTATTTCCACCCAACCTGCACCACTTTTACCCCTCAGAGAAGCAATATTCTAGTGAAGAGTCTGTTCAAAGCTGGACCAGAAGCATGAAAACAAGGAGAGAGGGAGGAGATGAGAGGAAGGCTCCTCATTTATGATCAGCAGCTGAAGTCATTGAAGTCATGAGTGAGACCAATGCCGAGCACAGCTTGTCATGTATGTTTTTAATAAGAAACTATATGACTCTTGCAGCTCATCTCTGTGTGTGGAAAGAAAGTCAGGAGGGGGAAACCAGTGAGCGTTCTAGGCACAATCTGCTGCTCCACCTGAACAACGAATCCATCCTTTGTGGCAGAGTTGGGACATAAAGCACATCTATTTTGCATGGTAGAGTTATGATTTGTGTTTGCTGCCTTTTTTCTGGGTAGCTGCACAGTGGAGGTCTCAAAGGAAAGCCATGTCATTCTATAGTGGAATGGTCCTGATGAAATCTAAGTCTTTCACTCCTAATTTCTCTTATTTATACTAATTTGACCTATCCCTAACAGATATTTTCTTTCAGTACCATAGTCTGATATCCAGAAGAAAAAAAATAAAATCACAAATTAAACCAATCACTTGGTTTTGTAAAGTCTGGTTAAGGAGGAAAAAAGGTGTTATTAAAATATCAATCTTCATTCATTTGAAAATACAAATATAAGAAACTGCAAAGATGAAGCTATTAGCATATTTATAGTTTAGGGAGGCTTCTGATACAGCAACATAATATACTGAAATGTTAAGGGTCAATACTGAATTTCTTTGGAGATAAAGGGAGAAAAATGTACACCTTTAGGGTTTTAATGGCTATATATGATTGATCTCACTGCATTTGTCAAGTGACTGATGAACAAAACACATCTGTGGTTTTTTGGTGAATATCATAGTACTTTCTGTCCAGCAATCAGTGTAGTGAAAGCAATATTCTACTGTAATATGACAATGTAATATTCTAATATGGTAATATTTTACGTTCAACTCTGTAATCTACAGTTTGACAACAAAATGCAATCAAAAAAATTCTTATGTGATTTCTTTACCCAGTAATTTATATCTGCCTCTGAACCTCAGTACTGCCCATTTTTTGCTTTTGTCCCATTACCTATTGTTTTTATTTCAGTAAGTATCACAGATTCCCTGTCTCTGCCTCTGATTTTGTGTGAATCATAGGAAGATCTGTTCTCAATTACTGCAATCTTTAACGTACTGCAGGGTACAGGCAGTGTAGTATACACTTGTAAAATTAAGATTTTTATTTTTTTTTTAGCTTTTATTGATTGTTAGTAAAATGTCTCAGAGACATAACAAGTAATCTACAGAAACTTTTTGTTTTATTTATTGAAAATTATAAATACTTCCAGTAGCTTTTGTTTTACAGCGTTCTCTGACAACCCTTCTGAATTCAAGAAGTTGCTTACAAGACAGTTCACCTAAGTGTGCACTGTCTCTCATGACTCTGTGCTGATTCTTACAACACTGCAAAAAGTGAGTAAAGTAGATTAAAAAATAAACTATTTCTACTGGATTTTGGAAGTACTGCCTCAGACAATTATTTACACAGCTCTTCACAAGTAAGTATATTTAACATGAGAAGAGTTTACCAATAAGCTGAAGGTTGCAAAGCTGTAAAAAAAAAATAAAATAAAAATAAATAAAAAAAAAGAATCCTGTCGTACAATTTTGATATTGGTTAGTTGTCACCTGCATGGCATGTGTGACTGGCTACCCACTTCCAAAATACAATGAAGAATAGAAAGTCCACAGGAATTCAGATTATTCAGAATAATTTACCATGAATAGATCCTTCTGATATAAGAAGCCTCATTGAATATAGACATATTTGATGCCTAAGTCTGTCAAAATTCATTGGTTTCTACTTAAAGTCAAAATTGTTGCAATACAAGCCAGCTTCAAATCATTCGTTCAAATCCAAGCAGCGGTGTTTTGAAGAAATTGATATATTAAACGTGTGAATATCAGGAAATTAATCATTATTATCATTAAGAAAAAGATCAGATGCTTTCCAGCTTACTCTTGTGTCTTGAGAGGTTTCTGTCCTGGCTTTGGTTCATTATTATTCAGCAAGAATTTGCTTTCGTATTTGGAACTGATCTGAAGGCATGAATTAGATTACTATTCCTATGTAGATAATGCACATGTTTGAAAATTAGTTCTGAATGTGCTTCTCAATATTTTATACAGTATTTGGAAGTACATAATCATAGAGACACAGATGTCTAATATCTTCAAAAAGAACCATTAAATTTATACTCACAACTTATGGTCACAGATGCATATTGAACCCATTCAATTACTTTACTTACTGGGTGACAGTAGCAACAGTTCAATAAAACACAAACATGAGAGCGACAAAATTTGACCCTTAATATCTTTCATAGAAGAGGGACTTTACTACACCTGTCTAGAAGCAAATTACAACACACTGATATGTATGATCTACCATTCAGAGTTAATAAAGTTTTTATATTTCTAAGTTACTACATTATTTGAAGAGAAAATCTAAATTTTCTTACAGTACCAGATCTGATTTCAGACACATTGTAAACACAGAAAAAAAGATCATTAATTAATTTTACATGTAACAGACAAAAGTAACTCATAAGACCTCACTGTCCTCTAAGAACAGAATCAGCTCCTGATGGGAGACAGAAATCAGCAAATTGGTGGAAACCTTTTGCCATTCCAATACTCTAATCTAGTTTTCAGAAATTATTATGAGTTTTGCTATTAACTTCAGAGATACATATTATTTTATATTTTATATTAGTATGAAGAAAGAAAAAAAACATGATCAGTGCGGCAAATAATTTAGCTAAGTGAAGGTGATATATATAGAGATGCAGTTACGAAGGTTGCACAAAAATGTGTAGGACAGCAACTCCGTAGTTGTAACTGGTGAGTATAGAAAACTACTCTGATCAAAGGTGGGAAGGCAGAAATATTCCTTATGGAGTAAGATTTCTTTTCTGACGTATATATTTTGAATAGTTGAAATTTAACCTCTCTCTAGATATATTTAATTTACTTAAAATAAATAGAGAACCATGGTAGTTAGTGGAGATTTACATATTCATAGGAGACAAAAACCTGATGTATCAATTTAAAAACAAGTATATTTTTTAAAAATAACAAGTCTCTGGTGTCAGTAAATTTTTAGTTTGTAAAATATGTATTCTTGCCTCACACACTTAAAATGTCTAACTTCCTGAGGAATCTACTTCTCTATTTCCCTTGTAACTACAAAAACTTTCCCGAAACATAGACTTTCTAAACTTATTTATACCGATGCATACATGTGCTTTCTAACTGCCAGAGAAAATGTGAAAACCACAAAGTTAACGCAAGCCTACATTGAGAAATCATGAACAACAATCATGGGTATGGAAGTATGTCATACAAACTCTAAAGGAGAACAAAATTTAGCAAAAACAATAAACTAAGATCACATATAAAAGTCAATAGAGTGAAAATATTAAAGAATATAATTTCCTTTTTGCAATCCTTAATAGTGAAGGTAGTACAACTAACAATCAAATAAAAAGAGTTTGTTGTATAAATATGTATAAACGTCCATCTAAAAAAATCTATCATGACCACCAGAACTATGAAAGCATAAGAGGCAATGTATTATCCTCAGAACAAAGATAAACAAGGGACAGCTTCAGTATGCGGAAGCTGATTAAAGATATGCAGTATATAAAAAATATAATCACTGTGTGAGTGTGTGCAAAAGGCTCAGCTCTGTGTGTAAAACAACGAAGTTCAGCTTGTTACATTTCCATGGAAAATTTTCTAAATTAAAAGATAAAGTCAGAATTTAATTGGATTTTCAGAAAGCTATTAGCAAGGCCACTCACTCAGAAGTCTAATTAGAAAAAAAAGAAAAAACTGTTAAGCAGTTGGAAAAAGATAAAATAATGAACTTAGAGTATTCTTTGCTGAATTGATGTAAAGGCATTTTCATCACAGTTCTAATATACAGAATATTAAAAAAATCATAGAGATATATGTGTATATTTATGCATAGATGTAGAGAATATTTTTTAGATTAATTGCAGAAAAGTGCAAATTGAGCACAGAACATAATCATAGAATCATAGAATCATCTAGGTTGGAAAAGACCTTTAAGATCATCAAGTCCAACCGCTAACCTAACCTTGCCATCCCACCACTAAACCATGTCCTCAAGTACCTCATCTATCCTTCTTTTAAATACCTCCAGGGACGGGGACTCAACCACCTCCCTGGGCAGCCCATTCCAGAGCCTGACAACCCTTTCTGTGAAGAAATTTTTCCTAATGTCTAACCTAAACCTGCCCTGGCGCAACTTTAGACCATTCCCCCTGGTCCTATCGCTTGTTACCAGGGAGAAGAGGCCGACCCCCACCTCACTACAACCTCCTTTCAGGTAGTTGTAGAGGGCGATAAGGTCTCCCCTCAGCCTCCTCTTCTCCAGGCTAAACAACCCCAGTTCCCTCAGACGCTCCTCGTAAGACTTGTGCTCCAGACCCCTCACCAGCTTTGTTGCTCTCCTCTGGACATGTTCCAGCAGCGCAACATCCTTCCTGTAGTGAGGGGCCCAAAACTGAACACAGTATTCGAGGTGCGGCCTCACCAGCGCCGAGTACAGGGGCACAATCACTTCCCTACTCCTGCTGGCCACACTATTCCTGATACAAGCCAGGATGCCATTGGCCTTCTTGGCCACCTGGGCACACTGCTGGCTCATATTCAGCCGGCTGTCAACCAGTACCCCCAGGTCTTTCTCTGCCATGGAGCTTTCCAGCCACTCTTCCCCAAGCCTGTACCGTTGCATGGGGTTGTTGTGACCAAAGTGCAGGACCCGGCACTTGGCCTTGTTGAACCTCATACAGTTGGCCTCGGCCCATCGATCCAGCCTGTCTAGGTCCCTCTGCACTATACACTAGAGTCTTACCAGCTAGCAAGTAGTCAACATTTTTTTTCCTTAAAGAATCAAATAAAGAAAGAAAAGTGATCTGATTTTTTTTTTTTTTTTTTTTTAAATGAATCACTTGGTTTAGTGAACTTTTCTGGTCACTAACAGTTGCAAAATTTAGCCTTTAAAAGTTTCCAAAAAAAGACTTCCTATTCTTCATAACTCCTACCTGCAAATATGTGTTCATCATGAAAACAATTAGCAGATGATAGTAAAGTTATAGAAGCTTCACCTTTTGTGGATTTAACTGGGTTGTGAAAACTAGAAGCTCATTATTAGCAAAGTAATGAGTATATTTTGGCTATACATTACTTCAAAAGAGTAAAAGGAGATATGTTAGAACTTTAGTCTCTATTTTGAGTTGCAAAGAAAAAGAAAAGTTCTTTAAAAAAATAATCTGTTTACATCTGACAGCTGCTGCTACTCAGAAATGATTTCTGGGTACTACACGAGTTTATTCAGACAACAAGTCTCACAGTAAATTTTGTCATTGCTATTGCTCACATGGTATAGCAAGGACACACTTCAGAATAATAAAAAGAATATAGTATAGAATTAAAAAAAATAGATCTAAGCAGTGTACTAAGAGCATATAAAACAGTAAACAAATCCCAATATTGCCAAAAACAACCCCACTGAATTTTTTCAGATTAAGAGGATCTTTCATTTTATATATTAGATGGAGGTGGGGAGCACCAGGAAGGATTGTCAGTGCTCTGAGGGTCCTGAGAAAATATCTTAGCTAACAGGTAGTTAGTTAACACTAGGTTTCAGCAAAAGTCATCTATGTGTCACTCCCTGCCCAGACCACCTTTGAAAGTGATAATTAAAGAGGAAAGGATTTCTTTTAATGATCCAATTCAGGATAATGAACAAAGGCATTTATCTTTTTTCTTTTTCTTTTTCTGCCCCTCCC
>VXBL01004729.1:337126-353696 GCA_013400195.1 Aramus guarauna | reverse complement strand
TCTCCCCCCCCCCCCCCCCCCCCCCCAAGTGTACAAGAATCTGAAGCTAAATAAGGCTGATGATCTGGCTCAGAATGGCATCACTTTTGATGAAGGACACTTTCTGCAGATCCAGAATGTGCATTTCAAGATAGAGATTTTTGTGGGTCTGAAGGGAAGTTTCAAAATGTGAACTAAACCAGTGGTCTCAAAAGTGGGAGTCGTGCACCCCAGGGGCTGTGCAAGATAACTCACTCCAGTGCAGGAAGAGAGTATTAGAACTTCCCTAGTACATGTATATAACTTATAAATAAATAAACACATACTGAGAAGGTGTGCTCAGAATTTTTTTACTGGTATGGGTGCTCAATCAAAAAATGCTTGCAGACAACTGACGTCTAATTGAAGAAATTTAACTATTAATATTTAAAATATAGTATTAAATATTTTACTAGCAATTCTTTACTGGCAATACTTTATGTAAGAAGTAAAGCTAACAGCACCTCTTGTGATTACTATAAAATTAGTCAAAGCCACTGTGAACTTGGTTCACTGCCTGACTTCACAACTGTGTTGACTTCACAAGAAGATGGCAACTTACAATCAGACCAGTAAAGTGTTCAGATACCAAAAGTGCAAGTTTAGAGAGAAATTAACTGCTACGGTGCCCATGAGTTCACTGGTAGCCATATATTTCCCAGAAACACCAAATTATTTTTTTTTACTATATATTTTCCAATGCTATCATGACTGAGCTGAACATCTTTGTAGAAGTATCATATCAAAACTTTTTATAGAATTTGGAAACTGCAAATTCCCTGACAGAACCAATTCAGTAGTTAGGTTCAGAGCACATTTAACACACTAAAAACACTTCTGTTTAAAGGCTGGGAAAAGAAAGAGCTGATTTTGCTACCACTCTATGTTAGAAGTTTATCATGTAAGAAAAAATTACAGGGATTTTACCCCTAAAACCTCTGCTGTTAGCTAGTGCTTCACAGAAAAAGAACAGAGAAAAATATCATGTTTGTATTAGTAGAATATGAAAGAAAAAGAAGATTCTTTTGGTAGAATACTCCATTTTTCTAGGGTAGCTTCTTTTAGGAGCAAATCTGAATTAATTCCATCACTAATTCTCATCTTTCTCTTGAGATTTCTGGGTATTTGTTTTGGTCTATAGGACACACAAGAACACTATGCAAGATCTATTAATTTAGTGCCTTGAAATTGCAATTCTTCCTGCAGTGTGCCCTCCACACAACAGGCAAAGCTCTGCCTATCTGAAAAGGAAAGGGAAGATTAGCTACTAAGGCACAACTGACTATTACTCTTCAGAAGAAAAACCTATAATTTGTGAAGAGATACTAACTGAGTTACGTAAAATAAGAACTTGAGATGTAGGCCACAATAGATTAAATGGCATTGAAGTGGTACAATTTATTCAATACTGTGCAAGTTACGCACAGACAAAACAAACTGAACAGAAATACTAATTGTATGCAAGTAATTCTCTTCCTTTATTAATATATTGAACCCAAAAGCTTAATGCCAACATAATGCTTTTTCTTCTCACTAGTATCAAGTAATTATGAATTTTAGCTAAGAGTCATTGAAGAGTGAACAGAATGTAATTTATTTTTATAAAACTGGAAAACATCAGAGTGCCAACATGTAATTCTAATCTGAAAATAAATTATTAAAATATATATTTCAGAAAATTTACAATCTCTTTCTACTTTTCTTCTGCGGGATAGAAAAAAAAAGGAATCTTTTTCATGTTGCACCCCATTAGTTAAGATACTGGATGATATTTAAGCTACTTGAATGCAACCTTTTCTTCAAAGTTCTTTTGCAGTCTAATGTAGTAGATTAACTTCACAGATCTGTAAGGCACAACAGTAGGAATATTCAAGGGCAATAGTCACGTCCATGTTTAAAACCTTGAAGACAGCAATTTTTGGTGAGTTAATTTTAAATAAAACTATCTTCCTATACTTGAAGAATTCAATTTCTCTGCCAATATAAACAGTAGTATGTTTAGCTTGCTAATGTTTTTTCAGTTATGTTAGCTCTGCATTAATAAGACATTCACCACATAGTATGCGCTGTAGTTTCAGTTATTGACATGACTCTAAACAAACTTGAAATCATAAATAATCAGGAAGTACAGGCTTTTGTCATTTAAGATTTAAGCATATGCTTTATTTTTCACTCTTTGTTTAGGAAAAATACAACTCTTCTGTACTTCTGTATTGCAGTACAGTTTATTTAATTTTGGTTTTGTTTCTGAAGGAGAATGTAGGACTGTATTTCCTAATCATTACTTCATGTTAACTATACCTATGACTTTAATGTGCAAGTAGAAGAAACAGTAAAGAAAAAAAGAAAAAAAGAAAATGTTCAAAGGAGGACAGCATTTTACTTGTGAAGAGGCTAAAATTGTCTAAATAACTTGTCATGGCCAATAATATGAAAATCAATTGTACTGAAAACTTGGTATAGTAGTATTTAATTTGTAGTTATTGCCAACAGACAGGAAATAGCCAGTATAATCAATACTGTCTTGGCACTTGATCAGGCTTGGAGGGAAACAGTAAAGACTTGTTCTTCTACCTGGGGGGGGTGGGGAAACAAACCACCTCTCATTTTTTCTGCAGATCTTTACTGAGAATAAAAGATGCTATAGTAGATGCTATTAGTCCTATGTTAACCACCTTTGGGGAATGGTAAGAAGATCAGCTAATATCAGAGAATGTACCGATCTTTTCAGTTCCTTTGTAATTCTTCTGCCAGATAACCAGTCTTACAGTACTGTAATCAAAACAATATATGGGCCCATAATGGAACTTTTTCCCCGTTAGCAGATGGCAAAATATTGTCTTTCAGCTTCTCTTCGTCCTTTGTCATAAGTTTTTCTCACATTCCTTTGGAAAATTAATAAATGCAAATGAGTAGTGTAAAATAAAAATGCCAGTAAGTGGTGCCTGTGAACTGGGGACTGAATCATGAGATGAAGGGATGAGATGGAGTGCCTGTGAAGTCAAATGTCTGTCACTGCTTCTAGAATATAAGGCCATGTATGTCTGCACTAGATCTAATGAGTCTTTGTTAGTTTAGAGAGATTTTTCTTCTTCTCACTGTATGTCAAATTTTAAAAAGTTAGAAAAATGTTCTTCACAAATACCCTAACACACGCAAAAAATGAAATTATTCTACAGCTATAATTCTTCTTCAGAAGAATTTCCTTAAACTTCTTAATGAGATTCACTGGTAATTACCTGTACTTGGAAAGACGTAGTCATTCTACATGTGCAAAAGTGAATTAATACTGAATAAATACTGTATTAATACTAAAAGTATACTGAATTTGTTAAAATTACAATAGAAACTGCATATTTTATATCAATAAGCACCACTGAATTGCCTAAGAATAATAACATAATTGATGACTGTAAGGTAATGTGATGAATATCTAATACCGAGCTATACAAGGAATAGCCTCCCTAAGAAAGTGGCTAGATTTCATACCATAATCAAAGAAGTTTTACAATGATAAATTTTCTCCCCTTTTTACAGAACTAACAGGAATCATCACAACACTTTTCTTTCCGCTTTGAAAGCACAATAGTCTGTAACATTAATATTATCTAAAATTTCTGTCCACGATTGGGTCTTGTTTTTGGAGTCCTAGGGGCTCAGCTGACTTTGCTTAAAGGCTCCACTGATGTGGTGCAGTTGTAAACTGCAATCAGCCTGCTGGAAAAGTGTGTGTGACAAAGAGCTATGGTAAGCCCTGCTAGTCCTCATTCCACTCAGGAGCTGCATCTGACAACTCAGACTCATGGTCCTTGCCTGAGCTGCTTTACAGTGGGCCAATGCATGCAATCTACAAAACAAGCAAGACCAGGACTTCATGCTTGGCCAAAGAGTTATGATCTCATTGGAATGATAGAAATGCACTGTGATCGCTCACATGACTCAAGTACTTCAATAAAGGGTAAAAGAGGAGTGGTTGGCCCCTGTGTACAAGAGACAGTTGAATGCATGGAGTTTATTAACAACGAGAGGACAGTTCTCTAGAGAGCCTCTGAAAATCAGCAAGATCTCAATAAGAGGAGATCTCATGGTAGGTCTCTGCTACAGACCACCTGATCAGGACCAAACCTTCCCCAAATAACTCACAGAAGCCTTGGGTCTGCAGGTCCTAGTTCTCCTAGGCGACTTCACCTACTCTGATATTTTCTAGGGAAGCAACACTGTGGTGCAAAAGCAATCTGGGAGATTTCTGCAGTGAACTTTGGACAACTTCCTAACACAGTTGCAGAATGTGCCAAGGAAGAGTGCTGCCTTTTTAGACCTACTGTTCAAAAATAAGAAATATTTGTTTGGAGTCATGACCCTCAATGTTGGCCTTTGCTGCAATGCATGATAGAGTTTAAGACCCTAAAGGGCATGAGAAAGACAAGTAACAGAATAAAGACTGGACTTCAGAATTCCAGTCTAACTGGACCAACCTGTTTTCCTCCTATGATGAAAAAAAACATCCAGTGAATGAGAGGAGAGCTATAGACATAATTTACCTTGAATTTAGGAAGATGACTGACAGCATCCTTCAACACCTTCTTCACAAACTCATAAAGCACGTTTAGGATAGACAGACCATAAGATGTTTGGAAAACTAACTATACTTCAGAGTTCAAAGTATGGTTAAAGGCTCAAAGTCAAATTGGCAGACAGTTATGAGTGGAGTTCCTCATGGGTCAGTAATTAGTCTGATAATATTAAATATCTTTAAAACTGATTTGAATGGTGGGATTGAATGCACACTCACCAAGTTTGCAGAGGGAGGAGAGGAAGTTGCAGTGGAAGAAAGAGCCCCTATAGAGAGAGATCTCAGTGAGCTGGAAGACTGGACCAACAAGAATCACATGAGTTTTAGCAAGAATAAATGTAAAGTCCTACACATGAGAGAAAATAAGCCTCAGAAGCAGTGCAGATGAGGGCTGACTGTCTAGGGAGCAGTTCTGCGGAAAGACACCTGAGGTCCTTGGTGGACAGGAAGCTGAAAAACCCAGCAATGTACCGTGGTAGCAAACCGGACAAACAGTCCTGGGCTGTATCAGTAAGAATAGAGCCAGTAGATGAAGGGGTGTGATTATTTAACCCTACTCAGTATTTTTAGGCTACATATGGAATACTGTCCATTTGTGGTTCGTTCTTGTTAAGCGAAACATTGAGAAATTGGAAAGGGTCCAGTGGAAGACAAACAAGAAGACTGGAAAACTTGATAGACAAAGATAGATGGAAGAAACTGGGTCTGTTCAACCTAGAGATCAGAATCGTCAAGGAGAAATCTAATCACAGTCCTTTGTTATCTAAAAGGTAGTTATAGAAAACATAGAGATACTCTCTTGACAGGGATGCATAGAGACAGAATAAAAAGTAACAGGCACAAGTTTCTTCAGGAGAAATTCCATCTGGATATAAGAAGAAAATTCTCGCTTGTAAGAACTATTAAACATCCGAATAGGTAGCTGAAAGAAGTGGTAGAATCTCCCTCACTGTAAGTAGTGAAGACCTGGCTTGAGACAGCCATAGATACCTAATCTAAGGCCTTGCTTGCAACAGGGCATCAGATGATTTCCTGACGTCCTTTCTGGCCTAGACTTCTCTGATTCTTGGTCAGTGTCTGAGTGTCAAAAGGAAAGAATAACTGAATGGGATTTCACAGAGGTTTGTCCTGGGTCAGGTTCATTCAGTATTTTCATTAACACCTTGAACACCAGAATGAAGTGCATACTTATTAAATCTGCATTTAACAAAGAACTGGGAAGGACTGTGAATTTATTAGCAAACATAATTAGAATTAAAAATGAGAAATTGAAGAAAGGACATTGAAAGAGGATGCAATTCAGTAAAGACAAGTAAAAGACAAAGAACAAAAGCAGAAATAATCAATTCACAAAGGAGCAAGTCATTTGGCAGCAAGCCTTCAGGGGTTACAGGAGCTCAGAAACATAACCTGAGTAAAAAATATCCTACTGTTATGAAAAGACAATCAAACTGGAAGATATGCACATACTTATAGGTAGAAAAATCTGTGAAAATGCAAGAAATAATGCCTCCTCTTTGCTGAGCACTGGGAAAGACCTTATAAAATACAAACCCCATTTTTAGAAATTGTATTTTAAGAAAGCCATGGACCCATTGGAAAATAGTGAAAAAAGGTTGGAGGTCTATAAATATGAACCAGGAAGAAGGACTGACTGAACTGCTGTTGATTAGTATAAAGAAGAGCAGGTATTCTTTAAGTATACAACAAGCCATTGAAAATATTAATTAAATAACCTGTTCTTTATATAGAAGCACCTATTGAAATAAGTTAGACAAAACAATAAGGGTTCCCATTTGAATCAGAAAAATTCCTCTACTTGCATGGTCAATGAAGGACTAGAGTGCTTGAGTAGAATCTCAGAGCACTTTCCTTGGAAGTAAATAATGTTAGACAAATATCTTCTGGGAATAAATACAGCTGGAGTAAGGAAGTAGTGCTGACCCGTTAGGATCACTTTCATCCCTGTTCATCTATGATGCATTACCTGTATATATGGGTGTGTGTATACTTATATACATACATTGTTAGTCAGCAACACATTTAAGAGGTACAGATACATGTCTGCATTTCAGAGAGAAGTGAGGTAAAGGTGGATTTTTCAAAAATGTACTATACGTACGTAAAGGTATTTATAAAGGCAAGATCTAAAATTAGTAATGTTCATTCCGCTTGCATATCCATGTTAATCAAACCCATGTTTACAATCTGTCAAATGAAAGATACTGAGTCAATGAATTCATTGAAAGCAAAAAACCTGTGTTCTAAATTTGTCAGAACCCAATTTAAATACATAGTATTATTTGTTCCTTTTTCTACTAATAATCCAAATTACTTTGCAGCCTGCCTATTAATTGGATAATCATTATTTAAACCATAAATCGTGTCTCTCCTTTAGTTTTCACAGATACAAAGAATGATCTAAAAAACACTTTTTCTTTCTACAGATTAGATGAGCTTTCCAAAATACTGTACTTGTTGCAGAACTTGTTGCTGACTTGCCAGCAGACTTATAAAAGGCAGCATTCATAAATGTTTCACAGGGTCTGAGAAACAAGCAAGCAGAAAACAGGAGCGGCAGGCATGAAAATAAAAAGGCTAATCGACCAACTGTGAATAGATCTATCTGTTTCATTTCCTGAAACGTAAATGAGAGGAAGAGATTTATCAACTGGCAAATAGTTTCATAAAGTAGATAATTGTCTCTGCCTAAGCAAGTTGGCTTTGTAATAATGGCATTGCCCTGTAGGGGAATACTGAATCCCATGGCAGATAAATAAGTAGGGTCTAAATCCTGAAGTGTTTAAACTTTCTCTCTTGAATGAAGTCACTGAGAAGTCGATGTAAGCAGTCATGTTATTACAGTCACATGTGTTAAGTGTTTCTTGAGATATGAAGTAACTAACAACTGCAGAAATTTTCATCTTCAAATGACAGATTTCAACTGTAACTCAATGTACAATAAAAGCCTTGGCAAATATTCTCTGTAAAAATAGTACGCTACAATATTTGCATGAGGCCAATTAAATTGGAACAAATTTTAAAATCTCCAGCAGAATTTTAGGCTGGCATGATGCACTGATCTTGTAAAAGTGCAGCTAAAAAAACATGTGTGAGAGAAGATGAATCCACTTTAAAATTTCAATAAAATGTAGAAAGTGACCAGTTAATTTTCAGCTGCTGCTTATGTTCATTTATCTGCTTGTATACAACTTAAAACCATACTTTACTCATAGCTCCAAATTCCAAATTCTTTTTCAATATAACTTGTTTATAAATCACAATAGGCCAAATGCCTTGATTTTCTGCCATATTACTTCACCAGGTCCATCTACCTGAGCAACTGCTATTTTGCTAGGGTGATGTGAGACATAAATTATTAGATATATTTAAAATAAAATGAAAAACAAAGGATAATTGTTGGTAAACTACAAGATAATTCAACTGCAATTAAATCTAGTCAGGATATCTGATATAATTTTAATTTTCTCATAGTCTCTTCTAGAAGTCAGAAGATTCAGAAATCAGCCAAACCTCTAGAGTGGTGTTTTCTTGGAAACTAGTCTTAAAGTCTAAAAGATGTTGTTAATTTATAGTATTTGCTTATATTTTGGAAGTGTATGTATCAGTTTTCCTTCTCAAAGTCTTATAATTCTCCTGTAGAAATGCTTCAGACTTATTCCAAATTCACTTTCATTAATATGATCTTACGCCAGTTCCAGCTGGTATTACGTGATAACACCTAAAGAGAGTTAATCTTTCATTTTTGGCACGCAGTCATACTCAGCCACTCATATGCCCTATGAGAACAAGTCTTGAGGATTTATGATGTCAAATCAAATGCACCTAACAGAATTGAAGAGTTCCTGTTTAGAACTCTGCCCAGTTGTAGTATATTAATGTAATTATTGATATTCACGTGCCATTTTTGAAAAATGTATCATTACTGTGAGATTTTTGGTGTGTGCACAATATATTTTATATAAGTTAATGAAGACAATTGCAAATTGTACTGTTCAAATAGGGAAAACCCACATGATTAAAAGTAGCACTTTAAGTGACATTTTAAAGAATAACAGGTGAAGAATCTAATACACCACAAGTGCCCTTGTTATCTGCAAAGCTGCATCAGATTGCAAGAAAATATTTTTTTTTTTTACAAAAAATAACATTTATGCATGATTGCCTAATTTGTTTGCAACTTCAACAAGCAAATGCACACATATTTTTCTAGATACTTTCTTCATGTTACCAAGTGATATTTATGCTACTTATGCAAAATTCTTTCAAAATGTTTATTGTACGTTCTGTGCATGAAACTTAGAGAAGACATAATTATTAGTCTAGAAGAATTTATATTCCAGCTTTGGTATACCTAAGAGTCTAATTGAAACATCTTGTTAATTGAAAGAACCAAAATTATAGCGCACCAAAGGTACTTAAATCAGTAATTTTAATGCAACTAATGACACACTGAAGCATTTCTTATTTGAAAAACT
Organism: Aramus guarauna; assembly: GCA_013400195.1. Classification (NCBI taxonomy): domain Eukaryota; kingdom Metazoa; phylum Chordata; class Aves; order Gruiformes; family Aramidae; genus Aramus; species Aramus guarauna. The sequence goes on along the minus strand of VXBL01004729.1, from coordinate 344,606 downwards.
ATAATATCTATACCATCTGTCTGACTTTTCACCGTATGGCATTGTATCAATTCCTAATAACTTTCTTAATATTGGTCCTCTGCTTTTTAAAGCGGAATTAGCTAGCTCTATGAAGTTGGTGAGTGTAAAGAAGTGAAACACTGTCCTTTTGGTTGTGAATCACACGTTCTACCTCTGAATAATGGTGGGTTTGGATATTTAGTTAATACACATTCTTCAGTTTCACATTTAAATAGAAGTTTATCAGAACTGCTAGCTTCCAATGGATTTATTGCTTTCTTTTTCTTTCTAGTTCAGTATTAATGCTTACTTTATCATTAGACACATGTTTACTAATGTGATTTGTAAAACATTATACAGTGTTAGTTCTAAATATAGTCATACTGGGGAAAAAACCCAAAACCAATGCAAAAATGGACTGAAGACTGTAGTTATACTTTTATAGTTAAGTATTTTGATACCTGCTGCTATTCAGAATCCAAAACTCATACAAAAGCAAAAAGCAATATATTTAAAAAACATTTATGCTTGAAGGCCATAGTCTCCAAAAGCTACTGAGCTGCCTTTCTAAACCTACAAGTAGCTATGCATACATCTCAGTCTTATCACAACACTGCTGATAACACTTTATTGTCTATTAGGAGAGATATTTTTAAAAAAAACCCAGAACTAACAGTGTGCAACTGTATTTTGGTATTGATAAATTAAATGCTACTTGCAGTATGCTTTCCTTTTAAAGTGATTTTTCAATGACAAACTACTAAATTGCATTATCAAAAACATAACACACAGAAGATAGAAAGATTTGCAGTACAGTTACCATTGATGTTACCATTTATGTGGTATATGAAAGCCAAGAATCTTTAGAATGCCATTATATCATGGCTATCATACGAGAAATATATAAATCCTGTCATGGAGCCTCACTTATATGTGATCTTAATGGTGATTTTTATTAATTTTTTTTTCATGAATATCAGTCTTAAAATTTGGGTGTTCTTTCACCTAAAAAACACTGAAAATAGGGATTAGAAGAACTTTCAGATTATATTTAGCCCATTACCCCAGCTCAAGATGAGAGTGCATGTGTTCAAACTCTACTGGCTATATGTCTCTCACATGTTCTTGTAAACTTCTACTCACATACATAAAAATTCTTTACTTCAGAAAGTTTTGCTAGTGTCAAACAACAAACTTTCCTTCGCAAAATTGCAGCCCATTATATTTTATGCTTTCCCTCTTCTTTCTCTGGATTCTTCCTTCTCCAGATCAAGCAGCCCAGTTCCTACCTAGTAGTTTATATTGTTATATTTTAGAGAATTTTGATCCTTTTTAATATTTTCCTCTGTCCTATTTTAACTGGTCCACACCTTTCTTGAAACTTCATTTCCATAGAGGAGAAAATTGGGGTTACTCACACTGCACAGCTTTAGGCACCTAAGGTGGGAGATGGGATCCTTGATTTTATCAGCTGCGTCTGACAACCTCCTCCAGCAAGTGATCCACAGACAAGACTAATGGATGCTGTCACACTATTTAACAGTCTGTGTGAACACCCTTATACAACACCCATCTGGCTACATCGGAAGATTAGGAGACTATCATCCTACGACAGGTATCTAATTTAGCATATGTGAATGCGATGAAAAACTCTAGTAAAGTCTTACTAGTTTTACTATAAATAAAGGTTTAATTTATGTGCATTGCATGATTAATTCTATTATGCATGCAGGTCTGTGTGTGTATCTCTTTAGCCATTTCTAGTAATTATACATACATATACTTCACAGTAGTAAGATATAAAATATTAATATTATGTATATTTATTTATATGTATACAACTAAACTTTTGTTTGTGTGATATGCTATTATTGAAGCATATAATGTTGTGATCTATTGTAAACCTATTTCTGCAGCTGTAACATCTGTTATGTTTTTCTTCATCTCAGATTTGGGTAGCTGGTTATTCCAACCTACATCAGGCATTTCATTCTTATCCATGGGGAGTTACATTTAGACTGTCCTGGTATTTTATTAGGAAAAAAAAAAAAAAAAAATCAGAATTTTTTGCCCTCTTCCACTGTTCAGAAACATCTCACAGTTCTCTGTGGACATTAACTTAAGTATTCATGGCCTTGAATTACAAGATAAATATCCCTTCTGTTTCTCATACCCAAATATTCTTTGTGAACAAACTCTATTCTTCAATATTAGGCTTTGCTGTTATGCCAATTTACATGTATATGTACACACTAATATTTTCATTACATATACTAATACATATTTAAAATATATATATATACACAGTAATACTTTCTTGATCCAGGTATTCATCATACTTCTTGCCATAGTATTTGGACATCAAAGACATTCAGCAGAATGACTTTGTGCTTTTCTTCTCTTACACTTTTCTGTATTTTTTCCCTTCATCCATTTGGTCAGGGTTGAAACAGGGTATAGAATTGCTTCTCCAGTCCTTATCAATCCTAAATTCAAGTCTTTCTTATCTGCTTCGCAAATATGTAATGAAGATGCCTCATGAGCTACTGATTGTATATTGAATCACTGCAATACTGACATCCATCTTGGTGAATCTTACTATTTAGTACGTGATAGATTTACATCAGCTCAATATGAAACAAACTTTATAATGTAAGTTCCCAAGTAAGATAAGCATACTGAAATACAAACAAAGTTCGTATTAAAGAAAACAGTACAAGTGGGACCTTTTTTACTAAGAAAGAAGTGACACTAGGATTAAAACTTACAAAATTACAGGCACTTACAAAATATTAATTTAATAGGATTGGCTATCAAATGATAGCTGGGTGTGAAATGAACAAATCACCATGAGGGTAAGAATTCCTCTTTACCTTTACACACAGGTCTATGATCACTCCATGCAGCAAAAACTTCAGCTATCCTCTGACAGGTGATACTTTTTGAACCTTGTAGCACATAATCTTCATCGCAGGAGAACTGTACTGTTGCTCCCAAGCTAAAATCAAACAATGACATAAAAAGAAGAAGCATTTTTTTTACAAATAGGTATCAGTCAATTTTTTCCATTCTTTTAGGTATGACAATCCTGACAAACAATACAAACATGCAATCCAGTAATTTCTGCTCTTAGTAAAAGGCTGCAGGTTATGCACTAGCCTGACAGTGCACAACATTCAGCCCTCTCTGGGCTTGCTTTGGCCAGAGCTGGTTTATCTCTTTTCGGCAGTCGTCTGGAGGTCAAGTGATTATTCTCTGACCTAACTTCTGATTTTCATCTGGTGAAGGTTTGACAAACCTGGGCATCGTGTAACAAACAGTAGCTATTTATGTTAATTGAAGCTAGGAAACAATGAGAAAAAGATACAAGGAAATCACCCAGAAGAAGAGCCAAAAGATCAACCACAAGACTGAGGAAGAAATCCCCAGTGTAAATACTGTACTCCTCCAAATGAAGACCTCAGGATACAGATGACTTGCTGTGAATGTCATGCCCGTCCTCCCCTCTCCCCTGCCTTGATTCTTCTTTGGGAAGTCTGGTGCTTTTGACTTTAGAACAGAAGGGGCATTGGAAGAGGAAGCACAATAGCAGAGAAAAGCATTAGATATTAATAAGGTTAATGTAGGTGGTGTGTTTTCTCTGAAATGTAACAGCTACTAGATACTGAAAGTTACAAGGTGAATATGAACATTTGCTCTTTTAACTGGCAAATGTTTCTCAAATTAATGGAAGAAAATAAAATAATTCTAAAAACATCTTTCTAAGTATTTCTAGGCTGCAATTATTTATGGAAGGATAATGCTGGCTTAAGAAGATTTTGTACTTTTCCATATGGAGCTGACATTTGGTGTTGCAAACTCGGCACAGAACAAAACAGGAAATAAACCCCCAAAAATTGTTTTGTTTGCTTCTTTTGTTATGTTTTTCTGAGGAGAGGATTTTTTTTTTTCCCCCAGTTTGGAAAAGTTAAAAACTTCAATACTTAAATTTGTATTATTGAGATACTTCTTCTTTAATATCGTTATTTCAAGTCCTGATTACAGCTGAAAGTAGTCAATATATCAGGCCTTTCTCTGACATCATCTTACACTCCATAATTTCAGTCTGCTGTTTTCAAAGGCTTGTCTGTCACAGTTGTAAAGTATTTCTATGAACTGTGACTGTGGACAACCTATAGTATCACAAAGGTCTTCAGAGAGCACCTTTTACCTTATCAGTTGCTAAATGATCATTATGGCTTTTAATTAAAAGGTGGTGTTATTATTTATCCTATTCCTTATATAAGACTGATGAGGAAGAATCATAGATTAATTTAGTGTGTTATCTCATGCTTGTGCCAAAAACGAATGACATTTGGGAAACACTCTTCTTTTGCCCTATAATTAAGAAGGAATAAACCCAAAAGACTAAAACTGAGATGTTATTGAAGAAATTCTGGAGTCAAGTAAAATAAATTAGTATTTTGAAAATCTCATGTATAGTGATACTGCATTTTTTAATGAAGGATATTTTGTGATTTGGAGTAGTATCATTGCTTTTATCACCCATATAATGGGTACTGGTACCCAAAATACCAAAAACCTTGCAGAAAAAAATCATATAGCATTATTTACCAAACTCCAGTGGCTGTGTAAAGACACTTGCATGTGCATGTGCATGACTTAGACTAGCATTTTAAAATAAGAAATACAACAAAACATAGTATTTCAAAAAGGCTTCCAAAAATAAAATATCAAAAAGTGGAATAGCACAAATTCTTTTTCATTCATTATCCTTATTTTTAGATGGCCTAATATTATTAAATATTTCCTTTACATGTAATAGCCAACACAAATTACATGACCAATCATATTCCCTAGTCTAGATAATATTATGGATGTTAGTAAGTGTAAAGCACTAGGGCACAAAGACCCACTTATAAACACACTAAACATAGGTATGCTGATATTCGGTGAAAACAGAAGAGCAGCCCTTATTCATGGGGAAATAAAGGAAGCACTGATATAAAAGCAAACAGCATGGTGAAGTAAATTATTTTTAATGGCATTTGTCATTGTACTTTTGTTATAATTTTCCAATGATTTTGTGTACATATATATCTGTTATGAGGCTTTTAAAAATCAGTTTAGAAATCTGAATATCTCAAAATTATCTACGGTTTGATATTCTCTACTAATTCTTCTATAACTGAACAGAAGAAGATAGCTTCTTTAATTAATCACCTGTGCAGAAAAGGAATGAGTTGAGTTATTGTATTTTGGTGTACTTCCTTGAAAAATCTTCCCTCCTAACTTGGTCATTGGGAAATTAGTATACCATCAGTGCTGAATAGTAGCAGGGCATTTCATCCTAACTCAAACATATCAAAATATCAGATCACAGACTCATTGATTTCAAAGAATTCTGCCTAGATTTACATTTACATTCAGTCAGGACCTGAATTAACTCTTTTTCTTGGATAATGCTCACAGTAAGTGCTTTTCAGTTCTAGCCAAAATACAAGGTGACTTTCGTTTCATAACACACTTTTTGTATAGAATCAGATCTTAGCATAAGGTCTTTATTTAAACTTTTTGTTAATGTATAATCCCTCAAAGGATCTCAGAGGCTTTCCTAACTTCGTTTGCCTTGATAAATTATTTTATCTGTACACAGGGCTTACAAGACTTTGGCTACACTGTGCATGCAGTTTTCTGGGTATTTTAAGACTAAACATGGAGTAACGCCCTGAAAGTCTGTGCTATAGCAGCTTTCCTGTGTGATCTTGTAAGGCATGGAATTATATGACATTCCTCAGATGGATGCCATAGGTCTCTATCACATTTTCCAGCCTTTGCTATGTTAGATATTTTTAAAAATTTTGGTTTGTAAATCTCTGTAAGCAAAGCCTCTGTACTGGTATAGATCTTCATTTATCTAACTAAATGATTTAAGGCTCCTTTATAACTCTCTAAAACTGGCACCTTCACAAAGAGGTTGGAAGAGGTCTGATATCACTCAATACTGATAGGATATCACTATTGATTTGTCTGGGATCATCAAATATGTGTTTGATCCCACAAGGTACAACATTCTTTTTTTCTGAAACACATACAAAAATTAATTTTTCTCTGCATGGTTTGGCTTGTAAAAAATGAGCCCTGTGTTTCTTTCCTTATAGATGGAGTTTTAGTATTGTAATAGTAATTTCAGGTTCACTTGCAAAGGCAGACAAAAAATTAAGATGACTGAGAACACATTCCATTTTGTTAGGTAATCAATTCAAATACCTCTATGATGAAAACAGCTGCTAAAGGAGATGAGTGGTACTAAACTGAACAAGAATAAATTAAAGGGAGTTAGAAATGTTAGACGTTTGAAAAGGAATGGTGTCAGCACAATACAGCTGCTGAAATTTGGGGAGTACTTGGGCTTTACAGAAACATGGATAGTAAGTAATGAGGACATGAAAGATGATATAGTCACCTGCACAGACATCTCAGAAAAGGAGGATTTGATAGTGGATACCAGCTCTATAAACTATTTCAAAAACAGTTCCTGTAAGAATGTTTGTGAAAGAAGGGGATAAAGAAGAGCTGCAGAGTCATGAAAAACAGAGGAAGATATAAAAGTGAAAAACTGAAAAAAATAAAAAAGTAAATATAATGAAAAGGCTCTTACAAGGTGAGGCTGAAAAGCTTCTATATGAGACTGAGAAAAAAGAGCCACAAAGCAGATCAGGGAGTTGAGGGAAATTTCCAAATCATGAAATACAAAGCCAATCTATCATTACTGTTAAAAATTAGACTCAGCTACTCCAAGGACTATATGGTTAGGAAGGTTTAAAATGTAGCAAATGGGAAGACAAGAATAACCTTTTCAAGATTAGATTTTTTCACAAGAATCTATCTGCTGTAGAAAGTCATGTTGAGAAAATCTGAACTCCTTTGATTATTAAAAGAACAGGACACCTGAAAAAAAAACCAAACAAAAAACCACCACCATGAAATATGTTTCCTTTAACTTACTATGGGCTCATTTAAAGAGGAAACACTGAGCAGGAAGTACACCATTTACTTAAAAAATGGAACCAATGGTATCAAAACTGCAACTGGCAAAAATTCCAGAGGGTTGAAATGATTATGTGATTATGAAGACTTTACAAGTCTAATAGTTATTTTTATCACTTCCAAAAGTATAAATAACACTCACATCACCTACTCCATTTTACTTATCCAAATCAGTTTTGAAATTAAACTTATATTTGATAGTATATGACTGTAAGCATACTGGACTCATAAACACAGTGAGACTGGAAAATTTACAAAATCTGTAATGTGTGTGCCATGTGAGTGAGATCTAATAAGGGTAATTGGACAAGCACGTGTTGAAACATCAGTTAAGAAAGAAAAGGGAAAAGCCAGAGATCAGTTCCTACACAGATCAACTAAAAAAGGCAATAATATAAAAAATCAAACAAGCACTTCCTGTCCGAAAGGT
>VXBL01004729.1:281018-323251 GCA_013400195.1 Aramus guarauna | reverse complement strand
AAAAAAAAAAAAAAAGAACTAGAGAATACTATCACATCTGCCAACTGAAAAGTCATTAACCTTTAAAAAAAAGGTACTTTGACAGTTTTTTAAACAGCTTATTTTTTGTGAAGTTTTAATTCAATTATTCTTTCTAGTGACAGAGAATTTAAAAGGAAAAAAGAGTCATCTGCAACATGTTATTGAAAGTACACTGAAATCAAATAAATATGCTCAGATCTCAATTCCATTAGCATCCAAGCAATACAAGACCTATATTAATCCCCATATATTCTGAAAAGGTTTAATTAGCAGTAGAAATGCCAACATCTTTTTTGTCAACATATTTTGCCTGTTTTTTCAGATTTTGAAATTTATATTAAAAGTCAGTATTACATTTGGAAAAAAAGACAAAACAGAGGCAACAGCTAAAAAATTAGAATGTTTTAGTAGACAAAAAGTCTTTCTAAAAGTTAAACACTGGAATACATTCTAAAGATCTATAGGCATCCAGATTACCTCCCCATTCTGAAATTATCTCCACTAGTTTTCAAAATCTCCCTTAGCTATGTTCCTAGCTTTAGTAAGGAAGTATAATTTTTATTCAGGAAATACTGAGATTTTATTGTCTGTGCTTAGACCACACAGACAAAACAGAAATATTTTGATAACAGAAAAACCATTGCATTATTAAATTTAGCATAGCAGGCTAATTTCCTATTTTAACTACAGAGATTTGCATATAAAAAAAAATAGAAAATGCACTCTACTGTTCTGCTGTTGGTTCTGCAGCTGATCCTCTTTCTAGCTTGAAAATCATTTGCAAATTGTGAAAGGAAGGCAGTAGGTTCCCACCTCACCCCTAAACCCAGAGCTGAACTATTTCTGTAAAAGTCCTTATTTTAGGCTGGGCAGTTATTCTTATATATAACTGCCTTATAACTTATAAGGCAGTTATTTCAGGCAAACCATGTGGCCTCAACATATTTTTGAAACAAAACAACTAATAACAAGAAAGTAAACCCAAAATTTAACAGATATCAAAAGGTAAGAGAGAATAAAGCAAAAACAGCACAAGAAATTTTTTCTTTCAGTCATTAAACTAAGTGCCTCTTTTCTCCCATACAGTCTGCCAGTGAGCAATGAGCCATATCTAAAAATGGACCTTCTAAAAAAAAAACAAAAAAACCCCAAACCTTTTAAGTTTAGGTTAATTTTAGGTACATTATACTCAAGTGACTTTGGAGCGTAGATATATTTAAAAAATATATATGGAAGAAGATGTTTTATGTTGGCTACTGCTGATGAAGACAGCAGAGGTAACAGGAACTACGTCCAAGAGAAGCTAACACGAGAAGACAGACAGTATATCATCAAAGACGTTTTCAGCACCTGTTAGCTTATTATACAAAATCAATGAATAGTCAAAGAAACCCTTACATAAGGCATAAATAACAAAGCAGCAAAATACTATTGTGGTTTTTTGTTGTTTTTTTTTTTTTTTTTATAAATAAAAGTAATCATTACTACACACAAGAGCAGACCAAGATTCAGGAGGAAATAGCGTACTACCAAGATAGACAATTTATAGGATAAATATAGGACATGATGACAAATATTTTTACACTTCTGATGGAAGAGACTATACTTCCTTCTAAATACATGGATGCTTTTATCTCAAGAGGCCAAATATAAATTTTCTTGTGTATCATCATAATATAACCTATAAACTTTGCTAAAGTTTCTGGGAAATACATTATTTGCAGGAGCACAATGTATCTGTTGTGGCAAAATTATTTATTTATTTATTTATTTATTTACCCCTAATACCAGAAGCTGTCCATCCCTCCAAAATAAATTGAAGTCCATAAACGATTCTATCCTCGGTGGAACTCATGGACCCAAAAACTTCCTTCAAACAGTAGAGCCATACTGGAATAACCATAATGGTCCCTCGTCATTGTGTGATATTTCTAAAATGCTATTTCTACATAAATATGAATGTAGGAGTATAACATTAAGCTTCTTCTGGCCTTCTCTGAGCATCAGTGTAGAATAGCTCCTTATGAAACAGAAGACAGGCCTAGCTGTTCTTCCAACACCTAAGCAAAATGTGAGTGGGCTTGAACACATGGTCTCTCAGGGGCTGGGACGGGTTTAAATACTCACATTAGGGAGATGTTTGTCCTTTATTTTCAGAAATCATCATAGCAATATATTAAAGAAGGAAGACTGGTCTGAGGTTTTTTGTTTCTTTGTACTCATTCTCAGACACCTGAATGGCATATCCATAGTTTACGTACACAAGAAACAGAGTTCACAAGATCTAAAGTGGAGCTGAAAATAGTTACAAGAGTTTCTTGGTGAACACATTGAAAAAATGTGGTATTTTTATAACTATTTGCATCACTTTGCCAAGGCTATTAAATACCACTAGGGAAGCGAGCAACTCAAGGTCTCGGAAGCAACTTTACACTACAAGAGAAGAATTTTACTTTTAACTGGGTTTTGTATGTTGATTTATTGAAGTAGTTTCTGAACACACTGTGAAGGAGTATTATAGAAATATATTTGGTCCAAACATGCCATTTCATACACAGAACACAATAAATATATTATTTAATACTTGCTAAACTAGGCATTATTTTGCACATGCTGATGTTCCACCTGCTTTCTCATGAGATGAATTTGAACTTTGATATGCCCATTTCTCTCAAGACAAATAGTTCAAATGTGATAATGCTACAAACAGCTAAATATGGTTAGACTACTATGTTCTCATATTTCTGATCAGCCAAGAGCTACAGAAATAGACTAGTCAAAAAAAGAAGGATACCCCTGAGAGGGCATATTGGTGTAGATGGAAAGTAGCGATAAGATTCTCCAATGCTTTGGAGAATACTATTGCATAAATGAAAATAGATGTGAACCCAAAGCCTCCTTTATGCCCTGTCCTTCAATCCTTTTCAGAATCAATCAAAAAATAAATCTGAAAAGTTAGATCAAGGAAAGTAAACTGTTCAGAAACCAAACTTAATTGATTATAGCTGCAGTAGAGTAAATCTTAGGTATCACTTTGATATCTTTAATTGTGTAATTGGAAAGACCATAAAAAACTATTTTAAAGATAATAAAAATTTATAAAAACCTCCCTGATGTAACCACCTGTCCAGTGCCATAATGCAAGGAGAGGTTTAAAATTTTCTTTAATACTACTTTAAATACATATGGCTTGTAGGATGGTTTGTTTATTTGTTTTAAATGTATAGATTTAAAAGTCAGCAAGTTTGTTTGCTTGGAATTTGTTGTTGTTGTTGAAGGGGAGGGGATAGGAATGCTACTGCACATCTCCTATCTAAATAAATCTCTGACAATCCTGAATGTATTTTTGATCATGTGACCCAATGAAACATAAACAGTAGCATCAGAACTGTGTGACACCTCATCAGAGATTAGGTGAAAAAACCCTGAAAACCTGAAAACTATTTAGGCATCCACCTAGGAGCTTATGTTCAACATTGCTCATGCTTATTCTCCTGTTCAAATGGCTTTAATATGAAACAGAAGATTACAATCTATGTAACTTTTTCCAAAGTTAGAAGAGCCAATGATTTCTGCAAATATGAAAGATGGAACTGAACATTTTAGTGAGGAGGGAAGGATATGAACAGCCCTGGTAATGGAAGAAGGCTAGGTAAGAAGCTTTGCATGACAGATGGGTAGGCTAATACTCAACTAATAGACAGACCAAACTCATGCACACTTTTCAAGTAGTAAATTTATATGTAAATTGAATTATGTTCAGAATAATTTTGTTGAAGTTATTGACCAAAATGGTCTGTCATGTAAGATAAGGAAGACTCAAACACTTACAAAGTTTTAGACACATAGAAAAAATTACATTATTGTCTTGATTATTTTTTATAAAAAGGTTGTGAAATTCGGCGTACTCATATGCATACAGGCTACACACAAACACTTGTGAGAGAGGACTAATCTAGAAAATGACTACACTCTTCAGGATAGGTACTGCATTAAAAAAGAACCACAGGTAAAAAGGAATATAGATGCATATGTTTTAAGCATGTATATTATAAAAGAAAAACGTGGATGTATAATTTCCCTGGCAACCTTGAATACAACAAGCTCTTAGACACTAGACATGAAATTAATTTTGAATGAAGAAAATGATTTTTCAGTTGACACAATTCTGGCTTCATTGAAAAAGTATATCCTGAGACTGATATGAGACATAAATTTCAAGATGGAAACTTTGCTTCTACAATATGGAAGCATCAGAGTATATAGCCATAAAACACTGACAACCCACAAATTCATATCTTTATTTTAGTTATGCACCAGCATTTATGTAAAGAAATTGTCCAGCTTGTCTACATTTTGTAAACTTTTAAACCAAATATAAAGTACATTTAAAATGCTCACTACTAAAACACCACCATTCTATGCAAAATAGGCACTCAGACTGGATTACTACAAGTAACTATATAGAGTATTGACCATGGAAAATGGAGCCTTTTCTGACCTTATACACTTCTCTCCTTGGGTGTAGCTCAAAGTAGTTCAAACACCAAAACTGTCCCTCCCCTCTCCTGAATGTTTGTTATATTATATCCACTACTGTTCAGCTAATGGAGATGGAGAACAGTATCAGATTATCAAAGCCATTATTTCAAGATTGCATATATAGCCCTCCTTAAATGACATCTGCAAAAACATAATATTATGTGAAAAAAGGCAGTGGATTGCTTATTTGACTGTATCTAAATGTTTATATTGCATATACAAAAATGCCTATATAACCATCTCTGGAAAAAAAGGGAAGGTTTTGTTCCCCCTCACAATCTCTATTCTTCTGTTTCTCATCTTTGACATTTATTTAAAGTCAACTGCAAAAGATTCTGTTTTATAATATCTGAAACAAAAATAACTGTTAAAAGAAATTTTGGTGTGAAAGTATTTTAGACAATATTGTCTCAAGTTTTTCCTTTTTCTCACAAGACTGAGAGAATTTGCATTCTTAAAATTCTTCCCACCACACTACTATGATTTAGAAAACAAAAATCAATTCCATTTGTTTACTTTGCATTGGGTCCAGATGTTAAGGAACACAAGTTGACATTAAAAACACTTGTAGATTCAGAATTACATGATATTCTGCAATAACTATGTTTGCTGAATTTATGTTGTCCTAGAAATAATGAGTAATTAACTCATTAACTGCTTTCTGAAGAGACAGATGACATTGGAATACAGTGTAGAACTGATTCTGACTGGTGCAGAACAAGTAATTCACTGATTGTTCAAGAACTTCAGTATCTGATGATGGCAGATTTTACTTGGAGCAGCTGCTGCTTCTAATGACAGAAACAGGAGTCTGATATACTCTGGACTTCCGATATTTGGTGCGTATGTGCAGATATGCCAAATAAATCATGCATGATATTTCCAGTTCCTCTTGGGCATGTCTATTTCATTGTATTTCCTCTAGAAGTTGATCTACATGCACAGGATATCCACAGTCTGAATATACTGAACTTACTACTCATGTACACATCAGTTCAATTTTTTTTTTTTTTTTTTTGCGTACACTTCATGTTCACTACGCGTGTGATGCAATGAGTTACCCAGAATTTCCAAACTCTGACAACACAAGCCCTAGATATCCAGATGTCTTAGAGATCACTACTTCAAAGGATTGCATAAATGGGGTGGAGGTGAGAAGGAAGATATAGCAACCTATTTAGTTTTTGAGTGATGGCACTTTAGACTCCAGAAATTTATGTTAAAAATCTCTAACCCTAGTGATTACCCAAATAAACTTCACTGTGACCAAACACACTGACTGATGTAGCACTATCTTCTAAAGCCTTTCTGCACCTTGAAAGTTGGAATTAGGGGACATGAATTTTCATCAGTTTTTGTAGCACAGTATCAACTGTATTAATGATTTGTCAAATATGAGGAGCCATTCAGAAGATGAAGAGAATATAAAGTGGTGAACCATCCACTATTTTCATACTGTTTTTTGCTTTTTACAGGAGCCAATCTTAGTTACTCTTTTACTATTCCTCCCCAGTCTCTGCCCCTTTCAATCTTAGAGAATCACAGAATTGTTTTGGTTGGAAAAGACCTTTAAGATGATCAAGTCTAATAGTTAACCTTACACTTCCAGTCCGACCACTAAATAATGTCCTTAAGCACCACATCTACCCATCTTTTAAATACCTCCAGGGATGGTGTCTCAACCACTTCCCTGGGCAGCCTGTTCCAATACTGCACAACCCTTTCGGTGCTGGAAGTGACATTAAAGTGCCCTGATGAAAGCATATTGAACAGAAGATTTATACTTCAGATTACTGCAGCTACTGCATTACTTTACTGAATTACTGCACTGTATTGCTAATTACTACACTAACATACTGGATTAGTACAACACATAATAAGTATTTGTTTCTTGATCCTACAATATTATAAACATTATGTTGTGATGCACAATAAATATAATTACTAAAATAGTGAAAATGACTTAGTGACTCCTTGCTAAAAGTAGATATGTTTAACAAAGTTACTGCTTATTATGATCTATTAAATAGATAAAATTATACTTTTTCTTTCCTTTCAGGTATCTTAATTTTGCTGACAAAAGGTTCTATTTTAGCGTTAACGCACAATCAGAAAGTTTTATTCAGAATGGAAGAAAATGTAAATGAGAATGAATGTAAAATTCTCTCCTTAAAATGAAATGCTCTGATAGTTTAATGATAATGATAATTTAATTGTATACTTTAATGAAACATGCCGTAGGCATATGATTCTAACCTAATATGTACATTTCATATTTATATTAAAATTTAATTTATTTTGATTTTATTTTGATACAATGCATTTCCATTTTAATTGTGCAACTTCTCAGGTTCATTTTTTTTATCCATAGATAAAAACCTATGACAATTTCCAGAGAACAGTATGATATAAGCTATGTATAATTTATTATGCATTTGAAAATTTCTCATTGGGTTCTTATCTCAGTTAAAAATACACTGACGAGCAACATAATGGGAAAAAAACTCCCAAACACCCAACTCTTCTCTTGACTGAAAAGTATGATTAGCGCGGAGCAGAACTGAAGTTCAGATATTACTGTGCTATGTCATTTGTCGACAAAATTGAAGGTGGAACCCTCCCATTTCAAAGTATTTTCACTAAAATTTATACAAATATTTTAATTCCTTAGGTAAGTCTCAGTTAATACAAAGAACAACTTTGTACAATAAAGTAATGCAATAATGAGCCAAACTATGTGAAGTTAGTAAACGTATTGATAAAACAAAATTACTTTTTTTATACAGGTTACATATATATATTATTCCATGTATCAGTACTGAATTAAGAAGAATAAGGTAATATAGTTATTTACACAGATGGTCATTAAAATGGTCAAAATTTCAGTTTTTCCGCTGTGTTCTACATTCTATGTAGCTCAAATTTCTCTAATTTGGAAAAAATAATTATTTAAAAGAAAGCAAGTGTGGTTAATAAGTATATTTTTAAATTAATGTATAATTGCACTAATAATAAAATATTTTTCATGTTCTAACTCCAGTGTATTTGATTTATACCAATATATTGTGGTAAAACTAAGAAAACCCGCAATATTGAGGGAAAATGACACAACATGTCAGATGGCAAATTTCAATAATAGAAGTAAACAAGTTCAGTAAAATGAAGAACACTTAAGAACTACAGGAACTACAAGAAAAATAAATAAAAGGAACAAGTTAGGAGGTTAAAATTGACAGGCAACTATAAGGAGTCACAATTCAATTAAAACATGAACACAACTAATTTCTTGAAATCAGTATCATTGATTTCCTTTTTCCCCTTCTTCCTTCTAATGATAATGGACTTGACTATTGGATGAAAACTAGTCTCCTTTCCTATGACTTCTTGGAAGTGGGAAGATGTAAAGAAGCTTAGGTCATTATTATAATTATTTTCTCTAAAAAAAATCTTTAAATTAACAAATCAGTTACAGAGATCATCCACCCAACAGAACATATCTATGTGACTTGTTGCACATATTAAACAGGTATTTCCAAAAGTATTATTAAATACTAAGCAAATATACTACAGTGATTAAATGGTTGAGTGCTCAATTACCTCTGTGTTATGCTAGGCAGTGTGTGCTTGCAGCCCAGAAAGCCAACCATGTCCTGGGGTGCATCAAAAGAAACATGACCAGCAGGTCAAGGGAGGTGATTCAGACCCTCTACTCCGCTCTGGTGAGACCCCACCTGGAGTACTGCATCCAGCTCTGGGGGTCCCAGTACAAGAGAGACATTGAGCTGTTGAAAAGAGTCCAGAGGAGAACACAGAGATGATCAGAGGGCTGGAGCAACTCTCCTATGAGGACAGGCTAAGAGAGTTGGGCTTGTTCAGCCTGGAGAAAAGAAGGCTCAGGGGAGACCTTACAGCAGCCTTCCAGTACCTGAAGTGGGCTTACAAGAAAACTGGAGAGCAACTGTTTACAAAGCATATGTAGTGATAGGACAAGGGGTAATGGGTTTAAACTAAAAGAGGGTAGATTTAGATTAGATACAAGGAAGAAATTCTTTCCTGTGAGGGTGGTGAGGCACTGGAATAGGTTGCCCAGAGAAGTTGTGGAAGCCCCATCCCTGGAAGTGTTCAAGGCCAGGTTGGATGAGACTTTGGGCAACCTGGTCTAGTGGAGGGTGTCCATGCCCATGGCAGAGGGGTTGGAACTAGGTGATATTTGAGGTCCCTTCCAACCCAAACCATGCTATGATTCTATGATTCAAATAAGCATTTTGTGGAACTTTAAAAAATATTCTAAAAAATAACTTTTAAAAATACACATATCTTCTTATATACAAATATTTTTATCTATATGTAAGAACATAAGAATCTTACTGCAAAATATATTGACTTTCTTCAGACTCCCATCTTTCTAGTTCTGGGTTTTACTCATAACAAAAATACCTGAGGACACAGGTACATTGATTTCCTACGTGACTCTTAAAAATCTTTAACAGCTCTTCAGAAAACTTCTTCTTCTCTGTTCCTCCTTTCTTTTTCCTACTTCTAAGTAAACCTCAAAAAATTTAGGATATATGAATATATTTTCTAACAAAGCCTTAAAAAGTTTACATCAAATAATCCCAGTGCTGTAACATTCACTGAATCTTTAAAAAAAAAAAAATCAAGATAATTAAATAATTTCACTTAAAACCTTTCATTTTCAAAAATTTCATTAGCATCTGATTTAATTTCTCATTAAAAAAAAATCTTAAAAATCTTTAAAGATCTTTTAAAAAATCTTCTTGCCTTCTACCATCTTAAATTCTCCTGTACCACACAGCAAAAAAAATGCTTGTTTAATGGGGAAGACCCAGTAGCAGGTTTTTTTCTCCCTGATTCATTTTTCCTGTCTATTACTAAGATACTACATAAAAAGATATAAAAAAAGCATAAGGTAAAGTGTAATAGATTAAGAGTTCTTAAAGAATAAAGGGGCAAGGATAGAGAAATGATAAACATATTACAAGAAAGTCGGGGGGGGGGAAGAGATGAAAATGTGTAGAAAGAAAGAAATAAAATGCAGATATCAAAAATGAGTAAGATTTTTTAAACAAATAGGTAAGTTAAATCATCAAAACATACACCTATACTTTAATCCTCAAATTGGGCAGATACAGTTAAAAATTTGCCAATGCTTGGTGACATTTGTGTTCTTCAGAAGAACAGAAGTTCAGAATAGTGAAATGCATTGGAATCTAAAGTTCTCTTGAAAATAAATGAGACTTAAGAACCTAAGGAAAACATTGAGTCACTTTTTGAACTGCTACATGATGACTAGTGTCATTCATTGAGATTTCCTGGTACTATTTCAGTTCGATAAGTAATTTTTTTTCCCCAACTTTGATATCTCTGTTTCAGATTGATTTTGTTTTCTATATTTACGAATTATGAACTGTACCAGTGGTCTTGTTAAATTACTTGCACCTTGTACTCATTTGTGTCTATAGTATACAGCTCTTACTTTATAAATTCTTTATGGATATTGCCTTAGAATGCAGGACTTCTGAATGATATACTAAAATCAATTAAATCTTAAAAATAATTTCAATCTTTTCCTTCTTGTGACTTCCTTGATGTATATAGTTATATACCTGCCAATCTTATAAATATTCTCTGTAAATATTCAGTTCATTGGAAAAAAAAGCACAACACTTTATTTCTTCATTTTTCAGTACAAGAAATTATACAACTGTTCAATTGCCTCCACTGATCGTGATTGCTCTATATAACCAAACTTTATGACTCTTCCTAGAAAAAAAGGATGGCTACTATAAGCTGTTTTTACTGAGCTTGTCTTATGTGATAGGAGTTAGTTCTTATTTATTTCTGGGGTGGAAATCCAGGTTCATTACAGTGAACAAAACTCCAATGACTTGATTTGAGATACTTCATTTTCAATTCACTTCGTAGTCCTTTAGAAGTAAGGAGTCTTTAAAAATTTTTACATTCACTTTGTAAAATTATTTAAACTCACTTTGTGGTCCTTTTAAAAACCCCAGAAGTATAATATTATGTCAGCAAAACTGAGAATCAAACTTGATTATGTTTGGTACTGATAGATCAAGGATTCTTCTCAATTACATGAGAGAATAGAAACCTCTGATGTATCATCAGCTTTCACATTTATTTTATTCTTCCTTTACTTCTGTCTTAAGATTTATTGAGAAATACTTGTACTTCTTGTTCTCCATTGCCACTGAAACCAGAAGATTCACACTATTCTCAGGGATATGTAATTAGGATGTATGTGTACTGTCATATTTAAATTAAAAGAGGAGAGGAGAGGAAAAGAAGAGAAGAGAAAAGAGAAGAAAAAAGAAAAAAGAAAAGAAAAAAGAAACAAGAAAAGAAAAAAGAAACAAGAAAAGAAAAAAGAAACAAGAAAAGAAAAAAGAAAAGAAAAGATAAAGTTAGGTTCAGTTGGAAGGGACCTACTGCAACTAGTGAACTGCGTGACCACTTCAGGGTTGACCAAAAATTTAAAGCATATTATTTAAGGGCACTGCCCAAATGCCTCTTAGCATTTGGACATATGCTTCTTAGCACATCTTTAGACAGTACAAGTATGCTATAAAATCACTTACACGAAAAAGTTCTAAAATATTTCTCATGATGTTTGCATATACTGTAGTAAAAAGTCTACAGTCTTAAGAAAGAACAGATGCAGTCCGTATGAACTGTAAAACAATTCAATAGCACTAACATTACTAATCTCTGAATTCTTTGTGTATAAAAGACCAAAAATGTCAGATTATCCTCTACTAATGTAGTTATCATCAAGCTAACAGTACTTAAATACTTGAATAGCAAATAAACAAGGGAAAATAGCACATTTAATTTCCTTCCTGATTTCACATCTAAAGAGGACAGATCATACTAGAAACTGTCATTGTAGTATCCACATGAAATGCTACTGAATGCTCGGCATTTGAAGCTTCTAGATTTAACTGAATGAAAGTCATAAGGGACCTCGTTTCCCCCCCCCGCCCCCGCTTCTGAATAGAGGAAAAGATACACTTTCCTGAGTTTAAGCGATTGGTTTCATTAGAACTCAGGACCCAAAAGACACTGCGTTTCTCTTCCAGCTATCATATCTAAATATATTTTTCATTAGCCTATCAAGCTGCATCTTGAAAGTAAGCTTTTCAACCTTCATCTACTGCTTCCTTCTACCGAAAGGCTTCATCATTCCAATAACAAGAACTCTTCTTGCTCTTCTCCCTAATATAACTATTTATATATTATATACTCATTTGTCCTCATTTAAGTTCTCCACATACTGGCATTCACTTCCTGAAACATTTGTCCTTTCATCCTGTCTTACATTTTCTTTTGTAAGGTGGGATGATCAGAACAATGTAACACCATTATAGTTCTTTTATTCATCTATTCAGTCTGAATTCTTTTTGATGAAGGAACTAGAATCAGGTACAGTATTCCTCTTGAGATCTCACTACTGCCTTATAAAATGATACTCGTACTTCCCTACCTCTAATGGAAGTATTTCACCAAATGCATCTACGGTTCCTTTTTCCTCTATTAAATAGCTAAAACACAAAGTCTTCTTCTCTTTTGTGATTTCCAGTTAATAATCTTACAGAAGAAATTCTTCAGCCAGCCCTTCACACAACCTACAATTATCATTGAAGTCCAGATAGTAAGTATGGTAGACTCATTTACACCTGGCACTTTAATTTTAGATAGATAGAGACCTCTAGTTCTCTCTATACATCTCTGCCATGCATACCCTTCAACAAATATCAGTTTAGGAAACAAAAGAATATTGTTATTGTTTACTTATTCTGGAAGATCTTATTCACAGAACAATCCTATGGAATACAACAGTATGACTCTCATTCTGTAGTTATCATTTCATATCAATACTAATGTATAATAAACCAGCACTATTCTGATATCACTAACAACATTCTCAAAAAAGCCTACAGTGAAGACTACACGTACAGTACATTTTTATAATTTTAAATATAGACATATATGATATAGTAAATTTTATTAAATTATATTTAGTAAATTAAATTTTATCTTTTCAAGTATTAATTTGCATAAATTTGGGAGCATTAGTCTTAAATTATGATCAAGAGTACAGGAAAAATATATTACCAAAGTAAAAACTAATTTTAAATATATATTAAATAGAGAAATAACTTTTAAAGGAACTTACAGAAACATCTTAAGTAGTTCTTATATATAGTTCCCTAGTAATTTCATATGCCTGGCAAGAAAGTAGTTTTTATACTTTTGTGCATATTTCATTGTCAAAGAGAGGCTAAAATACTTCAATAGAAACATCTGTGGAATATCTCCCCATGATGGAACTTTCTTCAAGTCAATAAACAATAGTCTTATATTCACAAACATTCATCCAAAATATGTCTGTGTCTTTGTAATGAGGAATATTTTATGGAAGAGCATTACAGATTATTTAATGAGAGTCATTTGATAAGTTTTCATGGCTATTATAAGTATGCTATTAAATATTGGGTTTTGCCAAGTAAAAATTGTAATTTTTTACTCAGTATATGAATACCTACCTTAATAGTATACACATGTAAACTGTTCTGTGAGTATGATACAGTAAAAAATATCTAAAAGATTTTGTATAAAGATTGCTAGCAAAATCAAGACTTTAAATGTTCCATGAGGGAATAAACTGCACATAGAACTAGGCATGGGCTTTCTTCTCCATTAAAGTCTACACAAGACTGATTTCACCTGTTTGCTGGCTGTGGTACCTTAGTACCTGTGGTACTACTTTAATATGTGACAAATAAGTACCACAACATTGTTTTAGCAGTATCTTGATCTCTATATTTTTTTTTTCATAATGTAAGGCTTAGCACTTTAATATGACAAAGTAATTCAGAAGTATGTGCCTTACCTATATCTTATATTAAAGGATAGGTCAGAGAAGAAAAGGACAGTGAGAAAACAGTGGAGAGGACATTGTAGTGTCATGATTACAAACAGGAGATGGAAGAATCTGTATATATATCACAATTACTGCCAAGTTTGACTGCCAAATCAGTAGACTCTCAAATCTTTAAATAAGAAGAGATTATTACAGGCCCTCAGATACACCCTCATAACTGAAAATAAGCCTGCTTTTTTTTTTTTTAATTTGACCAAAGATTTTCTGAAGTGAATGCATAGCCACACAAGCAGTACACACCAAACTATATTAATTAATTTATACCAGTTAAAAATCACAAAAATACTCCAGATTTGTATTGAAATTAACAGAAATTAAACATAAATAGGTGTTTTAATGATTTCTTTTTCATATGCAAACCAAATACAGTGCTTGTTTTTTTCAGGTATCTTACTTAAATTACATGTTTTAAAATTCTGTAGAATTGCAGCTCTGCTGTTTTGATAGGTGTTAGTAAAAGAAGCTACAATAACTTAGACTAGGTGACTATCTGATCCAGTAGGATAACAGATTCCAACCTAAAGTTATCTTTACAAAATATCAACCATATAAGACTTCTACAAACAGCTTGTGCTATGAAAGGTAGTCCCGCTCCATATATTTGTGTTTATAAATTCTTCATGCACAATAGATTAACGTAAAACAATGGATTAGCACAATAAAAATTAAAAATATATAATAAATAGCATTCAACAACATTAACCTGCAAAATTAAGCTGCTCCTTCCCTGAATTTGTGCATGTGTAAAAACATACCACATGCAATTTGTTTCTGAACGTCTATGCTGGTTAAATTAAGACATTCTAGCATTGCTATATCTCAACTTCATGTTTCAGATATCATCATTTACCTTTTAACACTATAAATAATGCTTTGTTTATACCCCAAATGATGTTTATTAGTAGTACTTTAGCATGTGGATTACATCATCCAAATATAGGAACACATCAGATCTTTGGCTTTACTACTTTAATAGTTGCAACTGAATTCCCTAGTGTGCTAAACTTTGCTTCATTCATTGATTTCATGTTTGATAGAAGAAATAATGTACAGATATTTTAAAAAGCCAAAATTTTGCTGAAGATTTAAGCAGAAGAGAGATGATTACAACTGCATCACCAATTAGTTTAGAACAAAGCAGCTGTTTATAAAGTACATTTTTTTATGCTATGGTTGATTATGTCTTAACACATATGCAGAAATATTAATATTTTAATCTCAATTGTCTAAACTTTCATCAGATCTCACGCTAGGCTTGATAGTGAACTGTAATTATATAAGCTATAAAGTGGCATCAAAAGAAAATTCCTTATCTTTCCCTTTTGTCTTTTTTATAAATCAAATTAATTTAAATTACTATGACAATATTATTATTAATTTCATTTTTACATCTGGCTGCCCCACTAGAACTCAATTTTAAGCAGATTTAATACCTTTCCTATTTGGTTCAATTACATTTCCTGAATGGATACCTGACCTTTCATTTTTAATCTATACAAAATATTTTTCTGTCACTACATGGGCACAAGTAAAATAATATCCAATACCTCTATGAGTAACAACTGCAAGTTCTTTAGTTCTTTCTATCTGCTCAGCATTTCTTGGTCGTCGTCTTGTGCTTTGTACATTTGCTTGATGAAGGGAGAGTGCTTCCTTGGAAGTGGACGACTCCAGAATTGATTTTCGTATATTCATAGCGTGCACTTGTTGCTCTTCAGAAGGTTGTCTATAGGTGGTCACTGCACTGGATACAGCAACATCAGCAGATGTGCTAGCAACAGTTATAGCACCAGTAGTGGCCGCAATACGCTCCTCTAACTCACCAATGGAGGCAGTTTTGATCAAAGTGGAAGAACCTGTGGGACACACAGTAGCACTGGATGCTAACTTTTTCTTTTGAATTGTGTTTTCCTGATCAACCTAAGAGATTCAATTTCCCCCTGTTTAACATAGTAAAGACAACTGACATGAAAAGAAGAAAGTCAATATGCTTTATTTAAAAATTTGAAGTAATCAGAACATTTTTTAAAGCTAGTGAACATTTTGTAACTATAGTACACATTTAGTTTTAAATGTCCTAAGAAATTATAGTATAAACTTCCGTACCAATCAGAATGACAGCACATAATTTCCACCCCTGCAAATTCAGTCCTGAAATCAGCATGGCTAGAGCAAAATAGACACCTATATCATTAAAAGGGACCCCACATGTAGAAAAGTGATAACAGCCCTATTGAGGAGTGATACAGCAGCATTACATAGTAACCTAGGTAGTAGGAGAACTTTCCATACTCCCAACTGCTAATAAGGCTGCCAAATATATTCATACATTTGATCTTTTCATCAAAGCTTGACAGGGCTCTAAAAGCTCATGTAGACTTGATGCAAGGCCAAGGGTAGATGGATAGTAAAAGGTACACATTTAAACAAAACATCTAAGCATAATTATCTATTGGACAAAGGCTGTTTCTGTAATTCTCTTTTTGCTCTCTGATTCCTGTAATAGGTCAGATGATTTTACTCAAAAAACCCACCCACAAAATGTTTGAAGAGTTAAAAAATAGTCCATGCACTGCTTTTGAAAATATTAAGTAAAACTTCTAACTTGTCTAGTAGCTAAAATATATAATCTATGTGTGAATTTTTAATTTTTTATTCACCTTTTCATTCTTCCCCAATCCCCAGTTTTAGCTGCAAATGCTTGGAGGCCAAATCTCTCACCTGTGAGCATTTAGAACATCTAACACAACTGCAACTCCATCTTGACTGGAACGAATAAATGACTGGGCAATGCATAATAAAATTCATAATAACAAATTAGCATAACCCAAGTTGATGTAGCATGAACTGTACTATATTATACTAGTATCTTTAAAACATGGTGGGTTTATTCCATAATAATGATTAGGGGGCTCTTGAACACTCATTCATACAATAATATTCCACACTTATCTTTTTACTTCAGAGCTGTCCTCTCACAAAGACTTTGAGATTTGTCCTTTAAGTGTAGTAGGTGATGACAGGATGGAAACCAGAGTTTTTGCACTGTTAGAAGAACCTATACACTAGAAAGTGGAAATAAGATTCCCAGAGGAACTGAGCAGTATATAGCACCTTTCATGCACAAGGTGTATGAAATCTCTTGATAGAATTATCAAATGTACTGTATAAATAAACAGAACAGATCCTAATGTCAAAATACTCAGTCTTGCTAATAAAGTCTCTCTTGTTTACAGCAGAAATTTTAGGCTGAAAATATATTATTTTGCTATACCATTAAAAAAAATGCTACCATAACAGAATACTTAAGCATTATACAGACAACTAATAGGGCTGCTGTGGGTACATATTATTTTTGCTATCTTACATTTAATGTCTTAATATCTGTTCTGCAGCACACTTCTAAATTGCACAGTGGTGGTTCTCCCTGCAAAACTAAACAACCTTAAAAACACCAGGTAAGAGTCCAGGTTTATGTGCCAGAGACCAAACAAAAAACTACATACTGTCCTATGATGACAGCAGTATAAGTAACTAAAACAGACCTAGACATGTTTTATTCTTTATTTCAGAAGAAAAGAAAATAGTCACAACAATGAATAATATCAAAAGACTAGACTAGTTATGATGTAGGGTACAATACATTTTGACATGCTGGTATCAAGATTAAAGCACAGAAAATACAAATGCATGGTAGAGAGATAATGGTCATGATAATGTTGATTAAAATAAAAAAAAAATTATTGCATATTACATAACCACTACTATTAAAGCAAAATCTATGTGGATGCATCTTTATCATGCAAGCAAATGTACAAGAACAGGCAGTCACCTGCTCCCAATATCTCAAAGCAAAATTATATTTAGAATTCAGTGAAATGGCATGTATGTCCTAGTGCTTTAAAGATGCACAGCACTTTAAATGAAAACAAGTTAAGAGAAAGTTCATCTCAAAATAAGAAAACAAGAAAAATTATGCTTACTTAAAACTTCAAAGCTTATATATTGAAAAGTATTGTATCACTTTGATATAGAGACAATGTTCAAGCAAAACACCTAACTTGTTAGGTTTCCCCATCCACTTACACTGTGGAAAAGAACTCATGCAGATCAGTAAACAGTATGATGTGATTTACATGGGAAATTTGAAGACAAATTTAATGTTATGTATAAACAGTTTGGTAAATATCAGCTACTGCATAGAATAGATGCATTCATGTTTGCCTAAATATCATTTGTAATCTGCAAAAGCATGAACTTTGCTTTCTTAGTATTCTGTGAAAACAGGTTTAGACCAATTGAAATACCTGTGTTGTATGGGCAATGTAACATACTCTCTGCTTCAGTCATCTCTAGTCAAATCTAAATCTCTAATTTTCTATATGATAGACAAAACCTGCACACATATTATTTTCCCTTAATATTCTGGTTAGAAAAAAAAAAAAAAAAAAAGACAAACTTGCAAGACTGATTTCTGCTTTTTGGATAAAGTTTAAAACAACACTTTTCAGTCAGCTGAAGTCAACTCAGAGGTAGGTCATCACTTTGAATTCACAATCAGCAACTGAGAAAATTTGAGGCTTGAGGAACTACCAGGATGCACCATGGGAGGAAGCAATAAGGATGTGGAGGCAAGAAAGAGTACTTGTTGCCTGGGGCATGGGTTCACAAAGAAAGGGAACCTAGCCAGCCCAGACTAAAGCAGTCTGAGACCTACTAGACCGGACAACCATTTATGTAAGTGAGTCCCTGTGGATGGAGAACAGATTAAATACAGTAAAATTGAGGACCTTTCATGTGTCAAATTAGACTGCTTAGGTAAGGAAAGATTTGAAAGTTGTAACTGTTAAAACTTTGGATAATGCAAACATATGGAAGACCCATAAGCCTTTCTATTTATATAGGAATGGAGGTTGCTCCTGATTCCAGGACCATTTTTAGTAAAGGAAAGAGGCAAGAGCCTTTGACATTTGCCTGAGACAAAGCTCCAAAAATAGATTATGAATCTGTGCTAGATGCACATACTTTGTGTATGCAATATGCTACATGTATACACAGGGTTCCTGTTGTAAACATGATAGCAAAGCAAATTTACCACAAATACTCATAGTGGAAGTTCTCATTTAAATTAATCTAATGGAGTAACTTTTCACACTTTGCAGAAGCATTCACCAGCAAAAAAAATTAAGGCGGAACATGGTATCTAGTACAGTGAAAATTCTTATATTGAAAATGATTTTTTTTCTACACTTTTAGGAGACTATGACTTGGGAAAGCTTCCCTTTAAAACAGGGAATGCTATAACAATGTATCTTCCTTCTCCAATCAGTACAGATATTTTAAATGTACTCATGTAAGTTGTAAGTAATGTGCCAATACTAAATTAAAATTTAACAACTTTTAGAAGCAGTAGGCCTGAAAAAAGTAGTCACAGTAGTTCATATGCGTTGGAAAGCAAAATCAGACAAATGCAATTCTTGTTAAAGAACTTAATTTGAATCTCTATACTCTTTAGAAATAAGTTGTTTTCTTAACCAAAATGAATTATTTTCAGACAACGCAACCTGAGTTTTATGCTCATTTTAGAACATTGAGCTCTACGCTATGTTAACAATCCCAGATTAAGATTTAGATTTCAGCTGTGAATGTTGTCTCCGATTAAAGCAGAATTCTTTTTCTCTTCCTGTTCCACAACCTTCCACAAGGTAAAGTATCAGTGATTAGTCAACATGTATTAACACATGATTTAAGATTATGTTTTCCGTAAAATTAACATAATTAACTACCAATATTTAATTGCCATTTTTTTCTTACAAGATATAACTGAGAATAGTGTTTTGGCAGGATTCAAACAGATAGGATTTTAAGGAAAATTAATTCTCTAAAATAAAGTGACAGTGTGAAATTACAAATACACCTATATTGACTGTTGATTGACATTTTGGTATCATCTACAAAGCCAATGAGATTGCACTCTGTCACCAATTGAAGCTCATCGATCGACACATTGAACCGATTTTGTACCAGGATGGACCACTGCAAGTACTCCATTTCTTACTGGACTCTAGGTAGAGTATGGCTGTCCTGGTTTCAGCTGGGATAGAGTTAACTTTCTTCCTAGTAGCTGGTCTAATGCTGTGTTTTGGATTTAGGATGAGAATAATCTTGTTAACACAATGATGTTTTAGTTATTGCTAAGCAGTCAAGGAGTTCTCAGCTTCTCATACTGGCTTCTCAACAAGGACGCTGGGGATGCCCAAGAAGCTGGGAGGGGCACAGCCAGGACAGCTGACCCAAATTAGCCGAAGGGATATTCCGTATCATATGACATCATGCTCAGTATATAAACTGGAGGGAGTTGGCTGGGGGGCAGTACCACAGCTTGGGAACTAGCTGGGTGTCAGCAGGTGGTGAGCAGTTGTGCTGTGCATCACTGGTTTTATATATTCTTTTATCATCATCATCATCATCATTATTGTTCTCTTCCTTTTATGTCCTACGAAACTGTTTTTATCTCAACCCACAACTTTTACTTTTTTCCAATTCTCTCCTCCATCCCACTGCAGGCTGTTTGGTTGTTTCAACCGCCTGTCGGGTTAAACCACAACAATGGCCCATTTATGACTATCCTCTAAATTTACAGGATATTAACTTCGGCAGTGGAACAACAGATGAAAATTGTCAAATTGTTTGTAAGGCCAAGTAAATGGGATCTATGGCTACTGTTCAGCAGCTACTCTAGTTCATTACAATGAGTTTTGCTGATTAATTCCTAAGAATCAGATTGAGTTCAAAATGTGAGCAAATAGTAATATTCACTATCTTGTTTATTCAGGATGAATTCAAGATGCAGGACTTTATTAGTTCTTATGACACATATGATCCAACCACAGACCTCCCAAACAAAGCTAAAGGTCCTTAATTCAGATAACCCTAAGTCGGATTCACTAGAGGAAAGTGCTAATGGATCAGCCTGGGATTTTTCCTGTGTATTTTAGTAGCAAGAAGTAAGCTATTCTATCCTTTTGCAATAGGTAATTGAGAAAGAAGTGTTGACAGTTTTAAGCAAAAAATAAAATGCATATTTCATTAAAGAAAAAAGAGGTGGTTACAATTATATATATAATTTCAAAAAAGAATAGTCACTATATTCCATCTTCATTCTTCTTTCAGATGTTCAAGGACTTTTAGTCAAGACTTATTTAGTATCCTCACTTAAAACCTTCTCATAGTTAACTTACTTTTCAGTGACCAGTGCATCCCATTAAGAAGGAGTTTTTTTAGCTAATAAAATATCTCAATTAGCTGTTCTCTTTGAAGTTATCTGTCATTAAATATCTGCTGTCTGCAAGACTTTCCAATATAGTTACAAACCTAATTAGATGAATGTATTCTGGATCTGTTAAAGGAATTTTCAGTATAAACGGCTGACATAAAACATTCTTCTGACCAACTCGATTTTCAGTTCCCAACCATTTAGAAAAGAAAGAAAACTGTGGATTTAAATAAATACATGTCTAAAAAATATGATTCAAAACAAGTTTTTAGACTTCAGTTCAAACAGGCAATGATTTTCAAATTTGGATTTATTCAAATAGCAAAGACTCCAAAATCTGTCTAGGCAGAAGTTTCATATATGCATTTTTTGCTTCCTTGTGTTTTATTGTTGTCCACAATTTGTGTGAATTGATTCAGAATTTAATTTTTATTTCTTTTTGGTACCAGAAGGCACTTCTTTGCATTCATGCATACTCTTATGATTATTTTTTTTGCTTGTATTGTTTTCTCTCTCCTTTTTCAACTCTCCAATTGTTATTTCTTTCTTTTTTTTTCCTCTTCATCTTTTGTACTATTTTTAAATGTAAATCAACTGCTGCAGTAAGACATATACCAGAACAGTCTGAAAGTAACAATTAAGCTTTGACCAGAAATTTTCAGGGATGCAGGAGATAAAAACATTTGTCAGCCTTCAGCACATACAAATACATGTCTCCATGATTTTCCAGATGCTTCTCTCAGTAAACTTATGACAACCTGAATTTTTTTGGGGCAGATATTGAAAATATGCTAAAATTATGTATCTTAATTTTATCAAACTGATTACATTGAATAACCTGAATTTATATCCAGACAAAATCAACCTTCTAGTTTTTGATAATACAGAAATGTCAAACATCTTAACATGATTTATCCCCCCTCCAGTAAACTCAGAAAATAGACAGAGAACTACCACTTGTTTTCTCTTACACTTATCTAGCAAGTAATAGATTTTATTCCAGTAAAATATGTTTGTTTAATAGAAAATCAATATGAAAATGACCAACATAGGCACAAATATGGATACTGTTCTTTCAGTTGGTTTAACTTTAGTGAGAAAATACTTGTCAAAAAACCTATTACTTTTAGGGGAAAAACAAACAAACAAAACCCAAAACAACTGAACTTTAACACACATGAATGTTTGAAAATTAAAAAGCGGTGATTTGAAATGCAAAAGAATTATTTTCATATGATCACTTGTTGCATAGATATGGTCATACATTGCTTTCTTCTCAAAAGAGGTTTGCATCAATGCAAGATAAATCTGTAGAATCCACCATAATCATACAAAACCTTATAAATTCTTCAAGACCCTCTTTCAACAATATTATAGGAATCTATGAAATGAATGATAAAATACTGCAAATGAAAAGTATTCACATCTCTTGACCTTATTTATTATCTTTTATCATCTTATAAAAGAGTACCTTTAATGTATTTCTCAACTAAAACCCCTTGCCAATAATGCCTTATATATTTATTTTCTTTGTATTTTGCTCTTGTGAATCATAGTGCAACAGAAAGATTTATTTACCCCTTTTACAGATAGGGTAACATCAAATAGGCAAATCTTCAAGAACAATTACTATACAGACTATGAACATAGCAATGTACATAGCAACCATGTAACAAAAAGATATGTTTCTTTCTGTCTAGGAACTACTTAGGACAAAAGGAAAATGAATGCATTTTATACATTCTGCAGTGCTAAATATAATCCACTGTGCTTAGCTTGGACCATACACCAGAACAGAAACTGCTGCTCCACTCCTTCATGAATGGGATTTTAATGACTGGATTTTGGACACTTTTGGAAAGCATCCTCTTCTGAGATTTTAAGCAGAAAAAATCAAGAAATAACAGGGAAAATGTTGCAACTTTCAGATTTCTAATTCTGTTTCTTGTGTCACCTCGGACATGCCATTGTACTGTAGTGCTCTCATTTCTTATAAAAAAAAGGAAATTCACACTTTCCTTTTACTGCCAGAGCGATATTAATATTAGTTGCCTAATATCTTTTCAGTGCCATAAGCAAGGGAATTAGTATGCATAAATCAAATATACAGTTTCAGATAAAACAATGCTTGCTAAAGCTGGAACTAGATATTGATTTGACTTTGACACTCCTACTTTTTATTTTTTCAGTGAAGTTCAGATGCATGGAAAAACAATGAATGATAAAACCAGTAATAATTATCTTTTATTTAGTCTTAATATCAAAAAATCTTTGTATGATTGCTCTTGAGTATCTAGGATAGAGTATGTCATCTTTGCCCTAAGCAGGCTAAATGCCCAAATTTTGTATTCTAAATCCAGCGTTAGGCATCAAGGAGGTATTTGACACAAACTTATTACTAAAGTTTACTAAAGTAATTTAAGACTCAAAAAATTCATCCAATGTATTAATCTTCATTATAAGGAAGGTAATTTTAAAAGCTAATTTTTTTCTTTGTTTTTGAATAGATTAGTACTTGTTTGAAATAATAAGTTCTTAGAAAGTCTGTTCATTTACCAGGTAAATGGCAAAGACAAGCTTGCAAAAAAGGTATCTTGCCAGTTTACCTTAACACCACTCTGTATATGTTCATTGCATAGGAAAGAATACAAATCTTAATACTTAAGCACATCTTTTGCATTGTTTACTCTACCTGTATCTAGCAAAATTAACAAACAATGATACAGAAATTCTGAAGATTGTAGCCTAATAAGTATAATTTTGCCATTAGATATGTGTTGACCCCATTCAGGCTTGCCTTGACCTGAGGTTGTTTTCACTAGTTCTGATAATTTGTAGTGGTCAACTGAATATTTCCTGACCTGTTTGTATTTCAGGAATGTTGTGCTCTGAGATTACTGCATACAGTAAAGCTGTGATAAAGCTACATAGTCACTGCATAACAAGCAACAACCCTTTACACTTACTAAAGCTGAGGGAGGCTAATGTGCAACTTTCACATTTTAGTAAAGAACGAGAAAGAAGCAGACTGTGTTAAGAAAACATAAAAAAAGAAAGAATTCGACTCAAAGACAAGAGAAAGTCCTCCCCCCGCCCCCTACCTGCCCCGTCACCACCATGAATATCACACTTATCCCAACACAGACCCTCAGATGCTATCAATTCATTATAATCCCCACACCAGGGAAAGGATGAAAATTAGACAAGAGAAAAATAGTAGAGAGTAGGAAGGAAGTGCTTAACTATTATAACTATTATTATTGAGGTTTTTGTGTATTAGATAATTTAGACTACCAGACTGTTAAAACTTGAATTGGAATAACAGTACATGGTTAACCCCATATAAATTGCATTCTTCCCTAGTAAGATTCTCTGTCTAGCATTATACTATACAAGTGCATTACAATCCAACTAACTTTAGATCTGACGTGCCACCAACGTGGGTCACAAAGGGTTGTGATAATGACAAGTCTGACCCAAGTGTGTTAAAACAAAGTTGTTATAAGCATTTATAATGTTATTTAAACAGCTGCTGGTCATAATGATGTTCTGTTTGATCCCATGGCTCTGGTTTGTAAACTCTTGTTTACTCTATGTAATTCCTGCGGCGCTGTTTATCATCTCTGGGAGAGGGGTTCGTGTTCTCATATTGTTGTATTGTGTGATATCCACTTATGATAAGATATCGTCAATGGTCATGAGTCTGAGCTGGTACTTGTATGTAGCATTTCCGTCATGCCTAAACCTTGGACAACATCTTTCAGAATTGATTAATAATTACACCCAATCTCCCAATCTATGGGGAAGATGGGACGGGATGGGAGGGATACCTTCTCCCACTCTTTCACCTCCCCTTTTCTCTTTTGGTTGGTTACAACAATTTTTGAGAATTTTAAATACCCTTGGAATGTTCAGGCCAGTATATTCCTATTGCTAGGTCTGAAGATCTGAAGATCTGTTACATCTGAAGTTTTGTATACCAAACGTAAATTATGTTTCTATGTATCTTATACCACTGAAATTCAATGACTGTTGGGACTTTGAGGGCTCTAATTGGCCTAAACAGCACTGTTCAGCGTCCCCTGGGCCTCCCTCCACCTATGTCCGTGGATCCTGGACCCTTAGCCTAGGGCCATCAGTCCCTGCTCCAGCAAAGCCCCACCAGTGCTGGTCTCCAGCTCCCCACAGCCCTGCCCTGGCAGGCCATGAGGCTAATGTCCCCATCTGGCCCTGTTCCCACAGAGGTGCCCGATGCCCAGGGCTGGGGCTTCCTTCCACTGCCCTCGCCCTGCCCTGCTGCCTGCTAGGGGTGGTGGGACCAGCACTGGCTGCCATGGCCTGCACTGCCGGCCCCCACACAGTTTCCCTGTGGTCCCCAGCTTGCCACCCCTCAGGGAGCCACGGACCCTTGCTGTACCCTGACAATTACTGTCTCTTAATCACTGTGAAAAATACAATGCCTATGAACAAAGCAAAGTATTACACTTAACAAGAAATATTGTTCTTCTTTTAGATCTCACTCAAAATAAATAAATGAAGTTAATCTCTAAACAGTGTAAATGTTGATTATAAAGTAATGCAAATTTGAATGATTTATAAATGAAACTGTACCATCTTTTATTTTTTTGTTTTATCGAAAAGGTCAGGACAGGCTAAAAAATAATACTTTTTAAGAAAGATAAAGTCCTAAGTGAGATGAAACAATTCTCTGGAAGGAAGAAGGTTCCTTCCAGTGCAAAACAAGAGCTTGGCCTCAGGAAAAGCTTTCCTGTGAGATGCCTCCAGTGATCCATTAGCCAACAATTTCAATATGTCTTAAGATAAATGCTTACACAATAAAATAAACCTCAAATGTATTCTTAAAAGTTACATATGTATTGCCTCAATGAACATTTCAAGCAATTATGCACCACAATACAATGAAATAATTCTCTTTCAACAGCCAAAATGGTTACTAATATCCAAAATAGCTACCTCAGTTACTGCAAGTATCTTTCCTTAGCAGTGTATCATGCTGTACAGAGAAATGCTCACAGAGAGACCTTCTACAGGAGAAAGAATGTCTAAAAATATGGCAATTTGATTTTCAGAAATGGCAGATGGTTTTGGATACTTAAATCCCTTAGCTGATAGAACTTAAGGAGGTCAAATGTTGAGATGACTGGTTGCTCGGCGTATCTGAACACTTCAGACTTTCACAGAGTTCTGGAGGTTGGACGGCACCTCTGGAGATTGCCTAGTCCACCCCCACCTGCTAAAAGCTTGCTCAACTAAAGCAGATTGCTCAGAATATTTTTCAGTCTGTGTCCAGTCTCTGTCTCTACAAGGACAGAGACTCCTACAACCCCCCTGGAAAACTTGTTCCATGTTTCAATCACATTTACAGTAAAAAGGTTTATTCTGTTTAAATTGAATTTAAACATCATCTAGTCCAACTCTCCTGCTAGAGCAGGATCACCTAGAGCAGGTTGCACAGGATTGCATCCGGGTGGGGTTTTTTCAGTATGTTCCCATTACCATTTATTGTTTCATTGGGCAGCACTGAG
This sequence comes from Aramus guarauna, assembly GCA_013400195.1. Lineage (NCBI taxonomy): Eukaryota > Metazoa > Chordata > Aves > Gruiformes > Aramidae > Aramus > Aramus guarauna. The sequence goes on along the minus strand of VXBL01004729.1, from coordinate 296,880 downwards.
AATAGTCTGGTTCCATCTTCGTTACTCCCTCTCATCAGAAATTTATACACATATGCACCAACCTCCCTGTTTATTTTAAAAAATATTGATCTTTTGAAGTGTCTTAAAAACTATATTCTTTAAATTGGAATCACATATTTTTTAGAAGTGTGCATTTGAACTAGAAATTTAGAATGATATACATTCTACACATTCTTTCAGCTTTTTTCCTTTTCTTATAAAAATACCCTACCCTCAGGTTTCTCTCCTGTGACAATCATATTCTTGGATACAAATTCTGTGGGTTAGCAAATCGATTTATTTTCCAGAAAAACTCAAAGCTGACACTGGAAAAAAACATCACTGAGATCATGTCTCATTTTCACTCTAAAGAATACTCTCAAAAATAAAAATTAAATTTGTATGAAGTTATCAATATTTGTTAAATTTACTGAGACAGTGAAATACCTTTTCAAGCCGTTCAGCTTCCTCAAGTTGTCTGAAACGTGTCCTTTATCCAAATTAAGGACATACAGATTCCTGGACTCAGTCACAAAATCTATTCTTCCATGCAAAAATGGAAATCCACGAGATTTGCCAATCTTCTAGCGTCATGCCAGAAAGCACAACTTTCTGGCTTCTTGCTTTGCAGGAGCCTGCTTACAGCAATTTCTTTACCTCTATAAAAAAGTCTAACTGCATTAGAAGGCACATTTATATCATTAGACCATGAAGACAACCAGAGAGGTCCTGGTAAGCAGAACTAGAATTTAGGTTTCAGACAACAAAAGGAATAAAAGTCAGAAATTAGGATTAATATTAGGGTATGTTCCTTGGAAAAAAAGCAGAAATAGCAGCCCATGGAATCAGGGGACTGAAATGCAGAAAGTAGTGCAAGCTCTCTACCTCAGACATTGATCTTAATGTGTCATAACATATTGTGGGATGCTTTCCATATAACAGATACTTCAAAGAGTCAGGGTAGAAAAAGACTGGAAGACATGGTTCCAAATTGTTCATATATTTTCATTATTCTAGAAAACTATGAATTAAAGGCTGAAGCTGCACTGAATTTAGGCTGCTTCTGATTTTTTTTCTTTAAAGAGAAAGCTTATGTAAGAATACCGCATATAAAGAATAAATTAATTCCACCAGAGTCATGATACTTTTCAAATGAAAATACTTCAGAATAAAAAATGGAATGTTCCTTTATTTCCAGCATACTGATATTAATGCCAGGTTCAGAGACCTGGTTCTCTATAGAGAACATGAGGTAGTTACATGTGCTTTCGTCTCTGAATCCCACTGAGATTACTGAAATGATAATCTATGAAAATACCTGAAACCAAAGTCAATAGACTAAATTTACAGTATTCTAAGGTCCACCACTGACACAACAAGAAATAAAAGAAAGCAAGAGGCACTATACAGGGTTCAGATGCTCTTTGTGCCATCATAAATAGTAGAATATGAATATTTTACAAACCTTACTGTGTGAAAGGCAGTAATTTCCAATTTCACAGCCACGAGCTAGGTATTCATGGGTTTCTGGGGTATAGAATTTTATTGGAGATGCTATGATTGCCACTAAGCTGATTTTTTTTTTTCTGTTTGTATTTTTATCTATTTCCATTAATTTATTTTTATATCTTTTAAATAAGTAATGGTCCATTCTTAATATTCCTGAGGAAAAATAAAATCCTAAATATATAAAAAAGAACAGTTTCTCTGTGGTTTTACCTGCAGAAGATTTTATGTTTTTCTACACAAGAATGTAACATGCTTTGTAGTATATATTATTTCTTAGAACCTATGGTCCTTAGCGGGTAACAAGTTGAAATAACTATCATTTAAATATTACTGGGATTAATACCAGTAAAAAATATAAAAGGCATCTCTAAAACAAGTTTCATATCTTTTTCTATACAAAATATCTCACATAGTACTATGATTTGAGAATGATTTATGCAAACTTATCTTGAATGGAAACCAACTTGTATTAAACATGGCTTTGTTGGAAATATGTGAGTATTTTTGACTGGCAGGAAGTTTTGTTGGGTTGTTTTGTGGGATAAAAAATCCATTACAAATCTTTCTCTTCTCAGAAATGTAACTGTGAAAGGCATCAGATACCTTCTGCACATGTCTTGAAAAATATTGAAATGCTCATTCTTTAGACTGAAGTTCTATTTGATGCTTATAGTTTATCATGTTCTCTGTGGCTCTCATTAGGTTCTGATTATTTCTACTTAGAATTTGGCTTCTGTTAAAACTGTCAACAGTTTTACAGTCATTGCTAGATATTTACTTTACATAAATTAAATGGCATTATGATCATATTTGCAGAAGCAAGAGCTTCTGAAAGACTTTAAAGACTTCCAAAGTAACTTCTTTCACATGTAAGAAAGTTACTGGATAGCAGTGATTAAGAATTCTCAGCAAGTATTGAGTAAATTTGTTCCCCCAGGAAATAATAATTTAAAATAATAATAAATAAAAAAAAATAAAAAATAAAATTTAAAAAAAAAAAAACAAAAAACAAAAAACAAAAACAAAACCAAAAAAAAACCCCCAAACAAACCACACCACATTAATTCTAACAGAAGATGAGTACAAAGACAAGTACAAAAAGAAACATTTTACCTCTGTACCAAGGCCATAGGATACTTAAATGTCAATTAAACCCTCAAAAATTATATTGTGATAGCCTCCAAAAGAGGTAAATGGATTAATTTCTTCCAGGTTGGTTATATTCATAAAGTGCAACTAGGGTCATTGGCAAGCTGAATGATCCTTAGCTTATGTACTACTGACTGGTTTGCTCTAAGTGTCGAAACAGTGTATTCAAATGGCTTCAAAAAACAGCAGGTCAGTTTCTTAAAACTGAAGTTTCCTTCAAGACTGTAATGATAAATTTTTTTGATCATTAATTTATTTCACACATATAGGTTTTAGAACTTTTCTGGAGAAAATATGATTTCAACATGTGGCTTTTACATCTCATGAAAAGACAAACTACCCAGTACTAGGCTGCATACAAATGAAAAGAAATCCTTTCTTCTTATATCTCCAGTCATAAACCTACATACGCTATTTGCCTATTTGTTATGCCAATACACTAGACATATATATTAGGAATTAAAAGGTGTTGCCTTTAATCCCAAGTTTACTATTAAGTGAGAAGAGAAGGGAAAGGAGTGACAGGTGAAGGAGAGTAGAAAAAACAGCAGTGTATTTTCTTTTCAGAAAGTCAATAAGGCCGTTCCCTTTTGTATTTGTGTCAGCTTTATTTAATTTGGATTTATGTCCTTCAAGTCAAGGATTCTCTTAACAAGTATTTGTATGTATCATAGTGCTGCAAGCCAGTACTATAAACTAAACCAGCATGACTTAAGCAATTCTGCCAGCTTTGCGAAAAGCAGAAGGGTTAAAGTTACCTAGTTTTCAGCTGCCCTGGACTGGGACTCAAAAGACCCAGTGCCCTACTCCACTGGTAACTTTCTAGGTGACTTTGGGGAAGTCACTTCATTGGTATGCACCTCAGTTTTGGCATCCAAAACTGACATAGTAATTATTTACGGTACTACACCTGAGATTCATGACTTTGCAATCTGTGTATCTCTTCTCCTACTACAGCTCTATTTATTTTCCAAGCTGCAGAGTCCTACACTAGTCAATCACTTTTCAATTGGAAACTAATCCATATGTGTGATGACCTTTGCTATCTTTCTCTGAACTTTCTTCAACTTTGCTATATTCTTCTGAAATGCAGAGAAGCTAGAGTAACAGCAGACTTCAAGGTTCAGGTCACTTTATACAGCAGCATGCTTTCTGTTTTGTCCTCTACTCTTTTCCTAAGGAGTGCTTTTTTAAGCACTCTGTGGACCTGAGGACTGTATAGTAGTCTTAGTATACTGACTACCTTAGAACATAAGAGCTTGCTATTATTACTGACAATAATAATGATCAACAGATCTCATAATTGCATTTGCAAATTAAGATAATTTTACAGTGCTCAAAGAGAGTTACAAAGAAGCAACACAAGTTAAGGTCTTTAAATTCCCCACAAGTGCAGCAGGAAGACTACATGACTGTAACTCTGAGACCCCAGTCACTTAAAGATAAATCGATTGATGCAGCAATGGTTTAGGAAGCAGTGGTACAAATCTCATGCGCTGTTAAAACAAACCTCTGTCTAAACTAAATGACTACAGTCTACTGTTACTCAAAGTAGTAAAGGTGCCCCTGACAAAGTGTAGCGTCTTTGCCAACACTCTCGCCAACTTTCTGATGAGAGGTTTATACTAAGAATGATGGAGAGGGAGATAATGAGCCACATTTAAGTGACACAGTGGTGGAAAAAAGTAGAAAGGAAATGAAAGATTTACAGGAGTATGAGAGACTTCAGGAATGATAAAATGGGGTGAAGACACCGCTGTCTCAATTTTACATACACACATGCAGTCAGCCTGGGACAGAAGCAGGAGGAACTGGAGCTGCACATGTCATCACAGAATGGTGACATCATTGGAGTAACCGAGATGTGATGGGACAGCTCACATAGTTGGAGTGTGGTCATGGGGTTTTGGAAGATTTCAGGGACAACTTCTTGATAGACATAGTGGTTGGGCCAACCAGGGGTGATGCACAGCTGGACCTGCTACAAACTAACAAGGAAGAGCTGACTGGAGACATGGTATTCAATGGTAGCCATGACTGCAGTTACCATGCAATGAATTCAAGACCCAGAGGGGAGTGAGCAAGGCAAGTAGCAGAGCACAGATCCAGATTAGATGGTAAGGGTCACAAGTTTGTGGTTAGTGGGTCATAATCTTCTTGGAGGATTGTAACAAGTGGAACACTGCAGGACTTAATCCTGTGACCTGTCTTGTTTAATACTTTCATCAATGACCAGGAGGAGGATATGGAATGGACTCTCATTAGGTTTATAGGTAACACCAAACTGGGGGGGACAGACAATATGTTTGAAAGCAGACTTGCCATCCAGAAAGACCTAAGACAGGCTGGAGGAATGGGCCAACAGGAATCTTGCAAAACTAAATAATGACAAATTCAACCCCTGACAAGAGGAACAGCTGATGACTGACCGGTTGGGGAGCAGCTCTACTCAAAAGGCCCTGTGGGTCCTGGTGGACAGCAAGATGAATGTGAGCCAGCAGTGTGCCCTGGCAAACACCATCCTGAACCGTATTAACAGAAGCATGGCCGATACAGTGATGGGAGGGATTACCCCCACCCCTATTTAGCACTTATTAGTTCTGTGTCCAGTTTGAGGCTCACCAAAAGAAGGGGCTCTGGGAAGAAATTGAAAAAATGGAGTGTGTTTGGCAGATGGTCTCCAAGATGGTTGGAACTGGAGCACTTGCCCTGTGAGGGAAGCCTGAGGAAGTTGGACTTGTTCAACCCAGAGAAGACAGCTTCAGGGGGACCTAAAAGGAGCCTTCCAATACATATGAGGTGGGATGACAAGAGGAAAGGATATAAATTGAAACAAGAGAAGTTCCAAATAGATATAAGGAGAAACTTTTACCCTGTGAGGACAGTCAAGCTGTGAACAGATTGCCTGGAGACATTACAGAGTCTCCACCCTTGGACTTTTCAAGACAGGAGTGGATAAATCCCTGAGCAACTTGGCTTTATCTCAATGCCCAGCTCCTTCTGAGTAGGATGTTGCCTTCCAACTTGAATTATCCTGTGATCTTATACCTAAGCTACTTCTTCGGGTAACTTAAATTTTGCATGTGATTCACAAATCACCTTTTAACTTCTTCAAAATGATAACAGAAAGGAATTCTAGACAACTCTGCACAACAGTATTTTTAATGGATGCTCAGTCCACTCTATACACTGCAAAAACCACCTTGTTGACACAAACTTTTCTGGTAGGTTTCAGCAATTTCATGGCAGAAGGAACATATTCACAGCTATGGAGTACAGTTTGAGGACACTGGCAGAATCAATTTTAAACACTTCTCTCTGCACACATCATCTTATACCTTCCACAGTTTGTCCTGGCTACAAGTTTTTTCAAGCCAGTTTTTCTCAACTAGCACAGATTAGATTCCAGTCATGCTATGCATTATACAAGTTTTCTTATCTAGCAAGTCATAACTATTCAACAGATTCCCTTCAGGTTTAATCTCATTATTACTACCAGTCTTCTCACCTCAATCTGTTGCTCACAAATCCTCAGTCTCCACTCTAATCACTTTACTTGGCTCTCTGTCTGTCTTCTACATATTCCTTTCCATTAAGAACTCTCAGCTCAGTTTTTTGGGGTTCCTGATACAAATATTTATTTTTCTCTTTCCTTTTTTCTCTCTCCTAATCCCAGCAGCTGATATTTTGAAGCATAAAAAGATCCATTGACTGGAACCAAGGGCGAGAAAGGGTAGCTCAAAACTGAAATAGTAGTTCAGAAAATTCTTTCATTCCTTACTTGGAGTAGAATTCATTAAAACATTAACTTTTCATTAAATAGATTTGAGTCCTTATTTACCAAGAAGTTGGGGGGATATACTTTGCAAAAAGGAATTAGATTCTGGAATTACATAATCTTAGACTAAATTCTGAAGAGTAAAGCCAAATGTCCTCAACCTTACCTGGGAATTAGTAAAAACTGTAGTATCTTACAACACTTAAGTAATAACTTCTGACATATTGCATGGGTAACTTCCATATTCATACTCCAGAGCAGAATTTTGAATCTAATTTTTCTATTGGAAAAAGAGTAACTTTCCTATCTTTAGGCAGGAGACAATTCAGCATATTACTCAGTCTTCATGCATATGGTGTGATTAGAGTCTTCACAAATAAGAGAAGGAGAAACAAGTATATTTCCCATACTTTGTGCCTCAACATATAGGTTTCCAGTTCATACAATTAAATTTAAAACTAAACAACTACTCTACCTTTATCCTCAAGGACATGACAATATGATTTCTATCAAAAGTGCAAGTGTTCTCAAGCAACTAAACAACAATCAACCAACTCTGTCTTTAGACCAAAGAGAAGAAACAGAGACAGCAAGAAGAGATAACAATTTATGCAGTCTGATTAGAAAGTACATGGGAAACTTGAATTTGAGGCAAGACACAAAAATTCCCACATTCAGTTACTTCATTATCTAGTTCTCTACATCTGGATGTTTCTTTCTTATTAAAATGATCTCTTTCATTGACGGGGTGTCCCCTAGCAATATTTAAAAAAATGAAAAATTTTTCATTTGAAATTGAAAAATGAAAAATTACCTCCTGGAATTAAAAAAAAAAAAAAGTTGAAAATGCTGAATGAGAGAGGAGAGAGGGAAGGAAATGGAAGTAATTCATCCAGAAGAAATAATTCTAATATATCTGATGTCACTGAAAGTATTTATTTAACATTTAAAATCTGTTTTCCAAAGTTAGACTGCTTCAGGAATGTTTCCTTTGGTGTCTAGTAAAGGGTCAAAGCTGTTTAAAACCTAACTGGAATGGCTTATCACTTTTGATTATGGTGAAATTATTTTCACAGCAGAAAAAATAAGCCACTTAATGAAAAAGCCCAAACATACTATGGGATCATTTGAATGTCAACATTTTTCAAAGGGTAAACAAAGTGTTCCAACAGTTTATCTCAATATCACTAAATACTCTGAATGTAAACAAGTGTTTTATCCCAGATTTTTCCCTCAGGTTTTTTACCATCTTGACATAAACAAATCATCAGTACAATATATTACAATGTTTGATGGCCATGAAGCATACAGATACACAAGTTAATGCATTAATTTTTTGACCTTATCAAAATGAAATATTTTGAAGGTCTTATAAACTCTACAGTTTATGTACTATTATTAGAAGAGTTCCACTGTCAGAGCGTATTTATTTTAATAGTTATTTTTTCTTGAATTCTAGTTGGTTTCACTATAAGATTCCTTATATATATATATATTTAAATATATATAAAATTTATATATACACACTTATGTATATCATAAGCATAGTTTTATATATTTAAAGTACTTATATATATATTATATATATGAATAAGATCACTAAAACCACACTGATTTTTAAATACTTTTTTTTTTTTCCTTTCCATAAACCAGGAATGTTCACATTACCTATGAATTTTATAGTTTGAATATGCCATTTTCCTGGGTTTAATTGTTGTTTGAAATTTTGTTTTTCATTTCAAGTTATACATTTCTGAACTTCCAACAAAACTGACCTAAGGAAAATACTTTCCTTTTAAGTAATACCTAATTAAAATAAAGAGGAATTCAGTACATTTTTTCTCTTCTACAGAGGAGATGGAATTGCTTACAGTAAGTAGTAAATAAAACACTGTCATTTGCTCTTTCGTAAACAATGAACAGAAGTATGTAGAATAGCAAATGAAATGGAAATATATTAAAATGTTTAAATGTGCCTAAAATATTAGAGGTTTTTCTTTAGGAAAAAAGTATGAAATTAAGAAGACACATCTGTTAAATCATTAAAACATGGGAAGGACTCTTTACTGCATCACTTACCATTTATTTCAGAAGTAAATTGCAATCTATCAATTTAAACAATAGCACAGAATACTGTGTTTTCATACGTAACATTCATTCTATTGACTCTTTTAATGAATTATGATTTTATTTGAAGTAGGAAAAAAGTGAATTAAAATTTTAGAAATAGATCTTTCTGGATCTGTATACAATATCAGAGCTAACTTAACTAACCACCAACAGTGGTGTTACTAAAACCTAATAGGGAGAATTCTAAAAATAAGTACTTTCAAATGGGGTAGGGTCAACGAAATGCAGCAATTTTTCTCCTCTCTGACTTGACTACAGTAAAATCAATGTCATTCTGTGCACTGTCATTGTGTGGGTGTATAGTTGTGAATAAAAGACATCTCAAGAGTGCAAAGGTGAAAAATCATCTGTTCAGAAAGTATAGCTCAGTATAAGATGAAGCAGAGCTAAAAGACCCATGAGTAGGAAAATCCACTTAAAAGCATTTACTTGTGTGACAATTTATGCAATTTAAGTTCTTGCTATACCTGGAGTCAAAAAAAAAAAAAAAAAAAAAAATCTCCAAAAAACCTCNNAAAAAAAAAAAAAAAATCTGCTAAGAAGCTCTGGTAATTTCCTTTCATTCTATGAAGAGAGAGTTCCTCTTTCCTCTATCCACTGCAAATCACATAGCCATCTGGGCTGTTTTGACAATAGGAGTTCAGGGTCTGAAAAGTCACAGATTTACAATTCTGAGAACCAAATATCTGTCTAAAAAAAAAAAAAATCTGTCATCTGTTAAATAAATTAGCAGTGCAACCACCAACTTGTTTACACTGCCCTAAGCAGAAGCATGCACAGCCCTTATTTAAGGAGCAAACTTCTACACACATGACACAAGTGATGTAGTACCTTAATTTCTCCCAGGGAATCTCAAGCCCATGAACCTGCTGGTGGTAAAAAGCCATTTCAGGAGGTGACTAGTCACATTATGTGAGATTCAACCTGAGATTAAGACACCTACATCTACATGTCTACAGTTGCACTAGGTATATAAATTACCATAATAAATGGAAAGCTCATCAGTGTAGTCAGTGGTATGTAGTGGTTTAATTCATCTTAAATCACCTTGGAAAGGACATAACAGCTGCCTTTTAGGTGTTCTTCCTTGTTTTCTAGTTTCTATGCCTGAATGGCATGGTATTCTGTAAATTCTAATTTGCCAACACCATGCAGATGTCTCATTTTCTCTAGAGCACCTCTACCCAATCTCTTCTGTGCGGTCACCTGAATCACTCTGTAACCTGTGCTCACAGGATTAGCTAGGTATGGGGAAGATTCAGTTGCATGTACATAGCTTGGGTTGGTGCAATTTCATTACTTCATAACACATTGTTTTGCAACACCTTGGTTTGTCTGCCAGAAAAGCCTCTGCACTTCTGCCACTGCCATAAAAACATCTTGGATACCCTAGGTAAACATCAGTGCACATATATTCATGTACAGTTCCCAAACTTTAATGGATATTTAGATACCTATAGATGTCTAAACCTACAGGTTACAATACAGAGACATCTACTTTTTGATGTCTTGGAGCTGAATCTCACATAAGACTTCGTTACAACTGCTGAGTCTTCCAGCAGTAGTACTGTGTACTGTTCATTGCAACAGCTTTTGAGATGGGGAATGAATTACAAATTCTGTTTAAATTGCTAGATGTTCTGGAAAAAAATGAAAAAGACAGTTTTCTCCTTCTGGCAAATCTACCCATGATGTTCTATGGCAGCTTAGTACTACTTACTTTTGTTCTTTACCTTATTGCCAATTGCTTCAAATTCTCTCTCAAAGCAAAACCAACAAAAAAAAATCTAAGAAAAGTCTAACTCCATAAATCATTTCTGAATGGAGATACATTTCTATTCATATACAAAATGACAGAAAGAAAAAGAAAACAACAATGGAAAATCAAGCAGAGAAAGAGAAAACTTTTCAACATCTGTTTTCTCCATATTGCATCACACATTGAAAGCGCTGGCATTTATTCAACTTGAGCTCTACATAGTTGGTTGTCAAGTATTAAGCAGAGTAACCATTTACACGCTTTTCAACATGAACATTACAGATAAACTTTATTCTATTCTGAAAGCACATGGATATAGTTCATCTCTTCCTCTGTGTTTTCCTATAAGCAAAGATCCATAATGCAAGGCAGATGTGATTGTGCACTCAATCGACATTTAATGCTATTTGGCTTATAGCAGAAGCATTAGTTTGTACATGGCTTAAACAGAAGTAAAAGGAAGGGGGAAGGAAGCAAAAGCAGTTAAGAAATGGATTTCACAAATGAAATAAATAGCAAGTATAGGGCTACTACTGAAACCTTCCAGAGAATGAAAGGAGGAAGGAAGGAGAGAGGGAGAGAGAAAGGACACTGGGTCTCAAAAGAAAGCAAAGTTACAGATTCTTAAAGTAGTATGTAACTATCAGAACATGAAGAATTCTTTTCCAAAAGCCTTTTCAGAGTCTGGGTATGCTTGACACAAAGAATATTGAAGTTTGTGTACACCGGCCTGTAAGACTGGAAGCTGTGAAGCTAACTTAATAGCTTGTGTCCACTTAGATAATATTGTAGATTCATACGTAAGTGATGGAGTGCAAAGAGTAGCCAACAGAAAGCAGCAAGTAAAAGGAACTTCTACAGGAACTGCAAATGGATGGAGTAAAAAAGCACAACTAATTTTAGAAACAGCAGAAGAGGATTACCACTGCCAAGAAACATTGAAGCAGCAGCTTCAGGAAGATTCAAAGAAGCTTTGGTTCTACTTCAACCAACAGTTTCTAACGCAAAAAGAATTTTAACAAAGCAATAAGGACAGAAAATGTCAGGACAAAGAACCCCCAGTGAACAGAAAGAAGTGCTGGAACACAGGTGATCAGCCAAGCAAGAATAAGTGTGGTTTTTGACACCACAACCTGGCTAGGGAAATATTTTCATTCTCTTCTAATTGACATATATCACTCTGATTATCATTTACCAAGATCTTTTAAATATTGTATAATTCTATATCTTTCATGAATTAAAATGACTATGAAAAGAAAATAATACACACAACCTGCATGACAAAGAACTCATATGAAGCTGAGAGTTTCACATAGTTTCATGTACCTCAGTAAATGTCATTTGTTTGGTATAAGCCAATTTAAACATTTTCACAGGTGTTTGCAAGGCCTTAAACAGAAAATTAGTCAAAATATTATAACTAATGAAATTAAAAGGACTTGTACAAAAGATTATAATACCCTAGATTTTCTGTTGCTGGTATTTTTTTCATATGCAGCTAGATTTTAAGACTTTGCATTGCATCATTTTTAGTCTTCTTTTCAAATGCCTAGGTCACAGTAGCGTCAGATGTTACACTGAAGCTAGGCCATGTGAGGCTGACCTATGAAAAAGAATCTTAAAAAAGCATTTTTCATAAACTTAAGAGAAGTTAATAAGCCTTATTTTATATCCTGCCTAAAAAGTGGCCAGAAAAGTTGTTTATTTTCTTTTGTTTGAATAAAACAACCACTGAGTTGTTTTTTTTTCAGATTGTAATTGGTATGAATTGCAGGGTTTTGGCGGGGGCGGGTCAGGGGATGGGGAGGCTGCACATGTGAACTCTGTGACAGGAGGTCTGGGCCTGCCCCATGCTGGTCAGCTGCCTCCCCAGTGGATCCACCACAGGACACAACTGAGCCTATCAGCAGAATTTGTGACATCTCTGCAAAAATGTATTTAAAAGGCAGTAAACACTGAGAGAATGGAACAAGGCCAGAACAGGAGTGCTCCATTCCAGAGCTACTAACACCCTCAGAGGGACTGGAGCCCACGGATAACCCACACCACAGCAGGTTCTTCCCCTAAGAGACTGTGGCCCATGGTACACTCACATCAGAGCAGAGGAAATGAGTAAGAAGGAAGGAACAGCAGAAGAAAAGAATGAGAAACAAGGAATAGCAGAAAGAAACTCCTAAACCTTGACCTGAACCTTCTGCACTGCCCGTCACATCACCAAAGAGACGAAGTGTAACCTGTGGTGGAGTAGACAGAGGAAGAGGAAGGAGAGCTGTCTGAAATTAATTTAAGCCTGCAAAAGGGGAGAGGAAAAGCATTTTCCCCTAATTGTTTAAATATTTGTCTTTGATTCCCAACATCCAAATCAATAATGAAATGTTTTAAATTTAAGACTGTTTTGACCAGTCAATGAGTGATCTTCTCTGTCTTCATTTCAACCCACGAGTTTTCTCGCTCTTGTTCTTCCTATTTTCTGCCCTCTTCTTCTGTGGGAGTGGAGTGAGTGGCTGTGGGGATGTTTCACTGTTACGCAGGGTCAAACCACTACCCAAATACACTAGCACAAAATGTGCAGTTGTGCAAACAAAACTAACAAGCCAAGGGAGTCATTAGGTGAAAAGAGTACTGAAGTGCCAAGCGGTGATGGAGTAACACTTATGCAGTGATGAAGAAAGGTGAGACATTACTAATTCTGATTATAACATTACTGCGTAGGAAAGATTAAGTTTCAAGGAGAGAAGTCAGAAAGAAGTTACAGTAATATCTATGTTAATTAAGCAGACGGAAAAGCAGGTTTTTGCAACAGTTAATAATAATACAGACTATTGAAAGGATTAACAGAAACCATCTCAAAAGTGACACAGAAATAAACTCCTGGAAAGAAAAGTAGGCACATGTATCTGTATTACATGGCTTTTTGGAATAGTTTTCTTTATTTTTACCAGTTACCTGCTTTTGTGACAACTCGTGTCAGTGTACCAGTGAAACTACTGTTTGAAAATGGGCTTTACAAAAAGGCTTAAAGTTGTCTCTAGCTGAAAAAAATAAAGGTTTCAGTTGTCAACAAACTGAAATATTTTTGTGGTATATATTTTTATTTGTTTTCTAAATGTATGAAATATTTTTAATATGTTCATTTAATTTCCTCACATGGTTTCCTTTTGCCTATCATCAACCCCAAACCCACTCCTCCCTATTATCATATCTGCTTGATTATGCACATTTAATGCTTTTACATGATGAAATTATTTACTTCCTACATTTTTTTAAGAGTTCTAAAAGATAATTTCTTCTTTTTAAGCATGATGGACTACTGCAGCATTTCACAACTTCATTTAGAGCACACATTAACATTCATTCAGCAATATACCATTAAAAATTAAATGAGCAAACCAAAATAATAGTAAAACCCCCATAAATTAATCACAAAAAACTTAGGTGGTAAAGAAAAATAGAAAATACATAACATATTCAAATCTCCCACAACTCCCAACTGACGTTTTATGTGATTTGCAAAAAAACACATTTTGAAACTAAACAAAAGTCTATTCTCTTTCATAACCTATTACCTTACATTTTTGGCAGGAATGCAAGTATGTGTGTCATCTGAGACATTGTTCTCCTTTCCTCAGTAGTTCAAAATGAACATCTCAACAATCCAAATTACTTCATACAAACCACCAAAAATAGTTATCACATAGTTTCTCAATTGGGGTAGGATCTAATAGAGGACGTTCCCACTTTACATCTTTTAACAGTCCCATAAGGTAGTGATTTCCCAGTAAAGAGTGTGGTTTATCATATTTGGCATGAAGGATATCATACAAAAAATAAGTCAGCACCTTTTGTAAACAGTTATAGCAGCCCTGGCACAATAGTAGGAAGGCTCCTTTTACCTAAATTCACTCAGAATACACATTCCAGAACATCTATGAATTCAGGAAGTCTAAATGGAAATACACAATATTTGCTGAAATAGTAATCAAATTTCCTCTGTTCTTGCATAGAATATGTTATCTGAGGCAATCAAAGAGTTGTAAAATATTTAGTATTATAAAAGATCAATTACATCAAAAATTAGTCCTAGTCTTTTGTTAGTTGCAATTTTTACATTAGTTGATTAATTTTATCAGAGTCTGCAAACATTTATGCAGCTACTCTCTTCCTATGCTAAATTTCCTATAGAGAACCATAAAAAGAAATTCCTGAACTAAATCCCATTCGAAATGCTGTGATTTTTTTTTTTTCATCAGATAAATGGAAAAGCACAAAAGCACAAAAAGGGTTACTGTTCCCTGAAGATCCATTGATACACTGTAGATATTGAAAAATATTATTTACAGTAATGCTTGTGAAAAAGCAGACAGTATTGCCATACATTAATAAAGCTCAGTTTTCATTAGCACTTCATCATCATAATGACCTTGTTCCAAATGGTGATATTCCCAAGTTAATGCTTCAGATGCTTTCACTCTTACTCAAAACAATGCTCATTCATAAAAACAGTGGATAAGAATCTTGCAGGTTAATTAAACCCTTAATAGGACAATGCATTCAGAAATATGAAGTAAGAGATATTAGTGATTAAATGCAACATTAGTAAACAGAAACTTACTCACTGTTTTACAAACATGACTTATACAACCATGGAGGCAAATACATATGTTAATGATAAAAGCATTATTTCTGTATCTATTACAGAATATCTTTCAGAATATTAGGACCATTTTAAAAGCTAAGTACTTGCACAGGGTAAAGTGAAGTAGATATCTGTTTTATTTTTTTTATACCTGTATTTAGATACACTAGATAATACACTACCCATACTCTAACATACTGTAATTTGATATAATAGGTTGCACAGCTGAATTTATCATTTATGCAAATTCAAACTATACCTTTATGAGGATTTTTTGAAATGGCCCTTCCCACTTCTACAACTTCAGTCACTTTTTTTTTTTTTTTTTAAATATAACCAACCACAACAAAAAGTGTATTTCTTTAAATGTACCTTGGTAGTGAGCACTAAATCCACGGAATCGGTGGTTGCTGTCTGTTACAAAATGCAGTCTTAGCCAGTTTTTGTTGCTGATAACTGGAGGAGGTATATTCATTCCAGAGAGCCTGAATTAAAAAAAATAAATAAAAAAAAATAAAAAAAAATTATCAAAAGATTAAGAAATTATCAGTATAGTATGTTATGGCAAGCACGAACAGACAAGATTGTCCACTATGCATGACCAAGTGACAGGATACAAATCAACACTAATCCAGAAACCACACAGTCACATTATTGGTCAGTTTTTATCCCTTTGCCAATAATCCAAGGTACATTTCTCAGCAAAACCAGAAAGGTAAGTCACATACATCTTCAGGATGTCAACATTCTAAACAGAGCTCTTCCTGTAGTTAGAATAAAATACTAGCCAACAAGTTATGTTCTCACGTTGTAGATTCCTCTTCTATTTTAAAGAAAAAGAAAAAAAAAAAAAGAAGAGAAGAGAAGAGAAGAGAAGAGAAGAGAAGAGAAGAGAAGAGAA
>VXBL01004729.1:214131-280852 GCA_013400195.1 Aramus guarauna | reverse complement strand
AAAGAAAAGGAGAGAAAAGAAAGAAAAGGAGAGAAAAGAGAAAAGCATCTGTAATGAAACAGGTCATAATGCTATTCAGGCAATCCACAAGTGAGAAAATGAGTGCATTCTGTTCTAGAAATTCCTTGGTTTTATAAAGGACCTTTCATCTAACCTTTGAAGTAGCTTTGCAAAATGCAATAATGTCATTATCAATATTGTTATCTCCATTCTACAGACAGACAAACTCATGCACAAAGAAGGAAAGCAACTTCAATCACCTAGCAGACCAGCAGCTAAAAGAAAATTGTAAGAAAAAGCCTCCAAGTTCAGAGCTCTGGCTTTTACAACCAAAATCAAATCAGCATTGCTTGGTGAATGGCTGCATATAGTCTTTTGGAATGCACTGTCTTCCCCTACCTCCCTTTATTCAATTAGAAACTTTTGCTTTGAGTTTTCTTCAAAAAGGCATGGTTTTCCTGTTTCAAGTAGAAACAAATCTGACAATTTGAAATTCTTTATAAAATGTCTGAAGAATTTTATATGGTGCTCTGTGCTGAAATAGTACTTATTTTTTATTTTAGTGTAAAGTGGATTTTTCCCAGCTGTCCCATAAAAATCACAGAATCATAGAATCATAGAATGGTTTGGGCTGGAAAGGACCTCATAGATAATCTAGTTCCAGCCCCCCTGCCATGGGTAGGAACATCTTCCACTAGACCAGGTTGCCCAAAGCCTCATCTAGTGGAAGGTGTCCCTGCCCATGAGAGGGGGGTTGGAACTAGATGTCTTTGAGTAACTCTTTAAGTAATCTTTGTAGTAGAGATAGAATAATATTATAATTTCAACAAATAGAAGTGATACACTCAAAACTAAGAAAAGTAAATAAAACCAAAATATTTTACCATTTAAATAAAATATTTTTACTTGATTCCACTTTAAGTTGTGTCAACATATTGTCATTAGACATCTCAGTTTCTTTAAACAGTATTTCTGAAAATGAACTTCTTATATTAAGTGTTTGGATCATCAGCAACAGAGCAATGCTTCAACCAGATAGAAGACTGGTGTTCTCTAAACTTCTGTTCTTTGCATCACCATCAGTGTATAACCTTGTCTAAAACAGTATTTGCCCATCTGAAGTTCAAACCACTTCCCAAGAGTTATTTTGTTACTTAATCATAGAATGGTTTGGTTTGGTTTGGAAGGGACCTTAAAGATCACCTAGTTCCAACCCCCCTGCCATGGGCAGAGACACCCTCCACTAGACCAGGTTGCCCAAAGCCCCATCCAACCTGGCCTTGAACACTTCCAGGGAGGGGGCATCCACAACTTCTCTGGGCAACCTGTGCCAGTGCCTCATCACCCTCACAGAGAAGAATTTGTTTTGTTTGTTTCAAGGTTCGGAATCATATTATGATAGCAGTATGCAAGAGTACAGCTCGCTAAAACACTAATGCAAATTAACAGTAAATTCAATAGAATAATGGCAAGTTTCTTGAGATGAAAGTTTTGTTCTTTGCTTTTTTGTCCTCATATAATGCCTAGACCTAATTCTGAGCTCAGTCCTGACTTTGAGCTAAGAAGCTGGTCAGCTCAACCTGTCAAAATTTGTGTCTTTTTAGATGCAGAAGCCTAGATTTATTTTGTGCTTATGACAACCAACCCAGGGAAACTGCATGCTTCATTCGATAGCAGTCCGTCCTCTAACATATGATCACGTTATTCTAATTTAAAGCATGCTTCTCTTTAAAGTGCAATAACGGATTTCTGTGTCATTTTATGACTTGAGGTAAACACAGGAGTAAGCTTCTGTACAAATCTCCTCTTCTCCAATTTCTGTACCACTTGTGTTTGAGGGTTGGGGAAGTACAGTTGGGGAGGGAGGTGGCTAAGAGGCAAGAAAACAAAATGGCAAGTATCAATAAATAGTTTTTATGGAACAATATTGTCTTCTATAAAGCTAATATTAGAGCTTTCATTCATTCTTTCCCTTAGCAGTCTGTTCTATTAGAAATGATACAGTGAATAAGATGTGTGATAGCTTTGAAAACGACAACCAAGAAAACTCATGTTATCTATTCTATGGATTTAAAAAATTTCAATTAAAATTTTAGATAGAGATTTTGGTTTGACTTGGAGACTATATTCTTAACCTTGAGTTATGATCCTCCTCTTACAATGACCAGAAAACTATTTTTTTTATGGTTTTATCCCTTCAAAGTTGTTTGGTGGGTGAGTAATACAAGCGTATTTGCAGATGCTGAAAGGTGCTGATAAGCTTATTCCAAACCCAATTCATTCATTCCTTCAAAGACATCTTATTCAGAGTTTTTTAACTCTTTAATTAGTAATTCTGTTGTGCTCAACAACTATTCTCAAAATACTATGGCAAACAGAGTAGCTTTTTCTGCCTGTCCTTTAGATTAAAGATGGGATGGAAGCCTAAAGCTTAAAAACTCAACATAGAAAATATTAATTAGTGCTAGAAGCCAGAGGTTCTTTTGCCTACCTAAAGGCTTGAAAGGCAGTTTATTCCTGTTCATCCTGTACTCAAAATTAATTTTTCTCATTATTTCACTAGTATGTACATGATTACTAGATCAGGAAGTAGTTCTGATTTCCCCACGTTATTATATCCTTACCTCAAAATTGTGCAAGGGGTGGATGGACAAGTGACCTTCATAACACTTAAAAAAATTGCTTCCATTCTCAGTGTAAACCAAATTTCTTTTGTGGGTCAGTCCTAAGGAACGTGCCTAGCTTCACCATTAATTGTTTCCAGATTTTCAGTTGGTTTAGTATTGTTAGAGACAATGAGCAAGGCACATTTAAAGTCAACTGTAATCATAATAAAACAAGTGATTTAGAAGTGATTTTTTAATTGAAAAAAAACACAAAAACCCCTCCTTAAATAAATGACTAATTAGCTTGTGTAGGTATTATTTTGTGAGGATGACTTTTGAAAGAATAACACTTTAGAGGTAGCATTCTTTCCATCTTTTCCCAAACACGCTATCTAAAACCAGATTATGTTTAAGAACACTTTCCAAATTTCTGAAACTGTGCTAGCAACCTCGTTCCCTCAGGAACTAACATAAATGACAAAGTGCTTGACTGGCACCACAAGATATTAAAGCTCCTTCAAATATTTGCTTTAGAATGTTCTTATACAATGGAAACACACTAACTTATCTGATTCATTTCAGTTGGAGAACATATAAAATCTAACTTTTTTAAGTTTAAGAAATTTACTCAAAATCCTAGATCCAAGGAATTTGGATCATGTTAAAAAAAGTAATAAAATTTGGTTTAACATGGTTTGGATCATCATATTAAAAAAATAAAAAAACTAGTGCTATGAGATTGCAAAAGGATGTGGCGAATGGATAAGGAATTTCTTGTATTAGTATTAGGCAGTATTATATTAGTTAGTATTAGCACTAATTCTTGTATTAGTACTGCTTTTTTAGTGTCCACCCCTCACCTCTGCCCCACAGAATTGCCAGTCATTTCTTCATGAGTCTATAAATACACCACTCCAAGGAACAATGGTTTCATAGTAATTGCTATGTAAAATCTAGGTACTCCTAGGTAGTCCTCTGACAGTTACAAGCCAGTAATACTATCCCTAATATAAAGTACGCAAAACATAATCAGAAACTTATGGTGCTTCTTAATTTATTTATTTTTTTAATATATATTGCTAGTTAAGAAATTACAGCACTTATTCAGGAAAGTGAACATATCAGTTTAATCCTTGTTTCGGACGAAGGAGTAGGAATCTAAAAATGTCACTTAAGTTCATCATCCTCAACACAAGATGACATGTATAGAGAGAGGCAGTTTCGATACAAATATGATTATTCATTTATGTGCAATTTCTACTATTCATATTACTAATGAGTCATTCTACAAAAGGATTAAAGAAAGTGTTCTAGCCTGCAAAGGTTAGAAAATAGGTAGAAGAGACAAAAAGGAAACCTCAGCTCTCCAACTCTCTCCCAAGTTTATTTATGCTTTTTTTGTCACCCAAGTTCCCCCCAAATCTGGATTTTAGTGGTACACACAGCCTCTGACAGAAAGAGATTCTAGTTCGAAAGATCCGTGGTAATCATTTGTCTAAGCAGAGCATCCTTCTTGGTTTGTGTTAAGACAGGAAAGACTCATTTTTCTATCAATGAATTGTTCTCGATTTATTTATCATTTTATTAGCAAACAATTCTAACAACAAATTGGTATTTCAGATAGGAAATTCTGACAGTCAGTAAGATCTATAGAAAGTTTCATTCTGGTGAAAGCTTTAAAGCCAAAGAAGCAGCCTGCCTGTATGGCTTCCTGGCCAGCCAGCTGCTTAGCTGTTCTGCCAGCTGCCAGGCTAGCCACAGCCCCCAGCTGCCTCCTTATCCAGCTGTTGGGCTCGGTGGGCCTTTTAGCTCTCTTCTTCTGATTTGCCACCCAGTCGGTACCAAAATGTCTTCTTCCAAACCCCTGGAAATTTCGTCCTGTTATAGACAATGCTGACATCCAGAATTCCATGCAAAAAAGGCCCCCAAACAGATTGATTTCCTTTTCTAGTCAGCTTTACTATATGGTGCGTTGTTCTAG
The DNA here is from genome assembly GCA_013400195.1 of Aramus guarauna. Taxonomy (NCBI): domain Eukaryota; kingdom Metazoa; phylum Chordata; class Aves; order Gruiformes; family Aramidae; genus Aramus; species Aramus guarauna. The sequence continues at coordinate 276,265 of VXBL01004729.1, read as the reverse complement.
CTAGCTGTTAAATTGCATTTGTACATTGCTCGGTACTGATTAAAGTGAGAACTGCACTATAACGTGTATTCAGCGTTAAGAGGCAGAAGCCTACACCTTTTGATTAGAAGACATGAAATCTTTCTACATTGTCACTGTGATTTTCAGCACGAACCACACTTTCTAACAGCCATAAAGTGACTTAAGTTGCTACAAATATCCTGTCACAAATGTAAGAAGTATACTTTAGTTTGATGCTCAGTTTTTGAAAGGTAGAGGTCTAATTAGCTGTCCGTTTGGTACAGCTATTTTTCTGTATAATACTATTACCTAATGAAGCAAGACAAAACAGCTCTTTTATTTAAATTCTCACCCTGTAACTAATTGTTAAGCAATATAGAAGGAACAACCGTTCACTGCTTACATATTTGAGAATAAACCTATTACTGCAAGAGGTCTTACTGAACAACGGAAACAAAAATAAGGCTTTAAAACACATTTCCTAGCACGTATTTTGACTAATATATATTCTGCTTATAAGGTTTCTCTTTAATAACCACAAAAAATCTGAAAAATAAACTACAAGTTTATTGTCCAAGGCATGATAAAACTTCACCCTAGCCATTTAAAGATACTTATGTTAAAAGACTAGTTTTATTTTTAAAATAGGTAATATCTAGTTAAGTTTACATATCAAATCAATTATTCTTTAACCTATCTATCCTCGACAGCTATGGGCTATACTTAAGATGATTCTAACTAAGCACATGCTGATATCAACTGAGTTCTAACTAAATTCACAGTTCCTAAAATCTAATCTTTACAGTTCATGATTTCTATGGGATCGTTCCCAGAAAGTAGATTTGCAAGCTGACAGAATTTATAATGGCAACTGGCAGAAAATGATTGCTTATTCTGCTCATATAACTGCCCCTTTTCTCACATCAATTTATCTTCTCCTCAAACTATAAAGCTGTTCACCATTACCATAATGCATTGGCAGTCCAATCTACTTCTGTGCCAGCTACTATTCCAAGCATAGCTACACAGAGCTACTACATACCATCTACAATACTTTCCTAAAATTCAAAGAAAAACATCGTATCTACCATAAAGGAAATGGAGCTGTCTCATCTTTTTTTGTAGTTCAAAAGATGTAGCTCCCCTCTCCAAACTGCACAGAATCCTGCACAGCAAATTTAAGTCAACAGACTGTAGGCTTCCCTTCTGCAGTTGTCTTTCATAAACTTAGAAATGCTCATGGAGAATCTTCAGATCATTGGTTGTGAAACAGAGATTTCAAGTATCTCACCACTATGCATAGCCAACAATATTTATATTAGATAGTCTGTTATCTAAGCGCTAACTGAAATAATGCTCTTTTGTTGCTAATCAAGTGAATAGTAAAAGTGTAAGGCTATGCGTGTATATGTGTCAGTGAAGTTCCCATTTTTGCATCTTACTTGGTTTGAGGTTGTGGGTAAATCACAGTTTACAGAAGAAATAAGGCACTAACATTTTTGAGAATCAAAATTTTATTCTTCTTGCACTTCATTAAAACATTGTGCCTCCATCCCCTTCTTTTCTGCATTATTTAGGAGGTAATTTTAAAAAATCACTCTGCTTTAAGCTAACTCTCATCCAGTGAAGTCAATTAGTATTTTCTTCTCCCTCAAAAATCTAACACGTAATTCCCACCGTATGTTGCAAAGTACAATTCAGGGTTGGTTGGTTTGGGTTTTTTAATAGCATAATGCACATGTCCCATTTCCTCCAGAGACATACTGACATATCATAAAATAATATACACTTCCTTTAACATTTGAAATGCAGACTGCCAGCTAGCTATAATCTTGATAAGTAGGTTAAAAATCCCTGTCTTGTTCATGCACCAAACTAGATTTAATTACTAAAAATCTTCTAAAACTATAGTTCTTACAAACAGAAATTAAAACAGAAAGAACTGCCTTTTTCTTTAAAGCCAGGTGACAAATAAATGAGGATTAGTAGAAGACACAAATGATAAGACAAAAATGCTTGATTTTCCTCAAATTTCACAAGTATAGTATTCGCCATTCTTACAGAAATGATGGCCAAACTATTTAACAACTACTTTCAGTCACACTGCTCTTCTCTTTTTCATTCACTGCTTATCTGTAATGATTGTCAACTTGTTAAGAAGAGGCTCAGAAGTTTATTCTGGATTAGTCAGATAAAAATATAGTGCATAACATACAAACAAAAGAATTTAGACATGATATGGATATGGAGAGAGACAAAAAGTGCCCAGATTGCAAAGGTAGTCAAAGCTCAAAGCAGATCCATGAACAGATGTGTAAAAATGTCAAGGAAGGATATAGACATTATAAAGTATGCACATTAGAACAGGTTGCCCAGAGAAGTTGTGGATGCCCCATCCCTGGAAGTGTTCAAGGCCAGGTTGGATGGGGCTTTGGGCAACCTGGTCTAGCGGAGGGTGTCCCTGCCCATGGCAGGAGAGTTGGAACTAGACGATCTTTGAGGTCCCTTCCAGTCCAAACCATTCTGTGATTCTATGATTCTATATAAGGGGTAAGAGATAAAAAAGAATCAAATTCACAGTCCTCACCCTATTTAAGTGCCCAATTCTATTTTACTATGTTTGAATCTGTATGGAATGGTAGCAGAATTTAAGCTTTGTGTTACTTGTTTGGAGCAGAAATCAATGACACCGAATCATGTATTTTTTTTTAGTGAAATTGATTTATTTGCAAAACATGTGCATTTTAATTTTGAAGAAAAATTATTATCAAGTAACAACCATGCAAGCCCCACTAATACAAGCCTTAGTTTAGCATTAAACATGTCAAAAAATATTCCAAATAGGAAAAATGTTTTTGTTGGAAAAATATATAGCAAAATTTTTCACACTTTTTTTTTTCATGAAGCATCTAGTTCCTACAATTCCTCACAAGTCAAGAGATTCAAAGAAATTGAATAGATCAAAAAAGGAATTTGAGGTCAATACCCCATTTATAAGCACTGCTGAAACCCATTCTAATACTATTGAAGCCTTAGGCTAACACAGACTTAAATCTTAGCATAACTAGGTGCATACATAGATCTTATAACTCATACATACTCACTACAAAATCTTAAGCCCTTGTTTTGGTGCTAGCTGCAGCTGTGTGGAATTTTTCTCATTGGTATTATTTGCTGGTTGAAATAAAACTGCTATATAAAAAGCTTTGATTAAAAGAAAAGGGCAAAGTATCACAGGCCTATTGTGCATTATCCATGCACATGTACATGCTAATGGATTTTAATACTTACATAGCACAAAACAAACACTACAAAAGATGGTAGCCTCCTGCCCCCTTGAAAAGAGAGGAAAGACCTACCCAATGGAACAGCACGTGACCAGTGACTTATCTGGTTTGGTTAATTTTTGGTTAAATTAGGGAGCAGTTGTATTAAAACCAAATGTGAAGTATCAACCACTTACAGCTTATTGTGTTTCCTATACTTGGATACAACATATACTCATTAGCAAAGATTTCTAACATCCTGTCCTTTGCTCTCCATGATTGCCTTGATCCCATAAAACAAAACTCTTGTAACAAGCTTCATGATGAACATATTTTGTAAAATGTAGATGTAAGGACACTCATTCGTGGATGCAAGACTAAAACTCAAGTCTCTGATTTAATAAATCCAGATCTGTTTAGAAGGAACCAGATTCACACTAAAGAAGCAAAGCTGAAACTAGATGCACATTTAACAAATTGCTTGATTTGAAAGATCCTGAAGGATTTAATAATTAAGTTAACATTTCCCTCTAGTTCCATTAACCCAGTTAGTAAGACATTTACAGTGGGGTTCAGACACTAACCTAACTACTAACCTTTTGGTCAAGCACTAAACAAGTAAGCTCTCATTATCCTTTTTGTTTCCAATTCTGGTGATGAGATTAAGGGGTCGTAATGGCAGTCATAAATGACTATTGCATGGTAACTTCGGGTACTGGCCTTTCTTTTTACTTACCCTTTTTTTTTTTTTTTTCCTGGAAATGTTCTATTCAAATTATATTAAATCATTTCAGAAAAAGGACACTGTGACACATATTGTCAAACAGCCAAAAAAACCTTCTTCTGTCTCTTACAAAATTTATTGTTGTCTAAACTGAGACCTCAAGATTTTAATTTTGCTGAAGATATAAGTAAATGTTACATTTTAATACATATTTTCAGTTATCTTTGCATAACAAAATAGGTCAACAAGATCAATAATTTCCTGTAAATTGTTCTCTTGTGAAAGTATTTCCAATATAAATACTCAAGTAACATGAAAGTATTTTCAGAGCTGCGGATTTCCTAGAATTTTAATTGCAGCTTACATTTATGCAGCATTAACATATATAATATTGGTATATGTGTATCACAGAAAAAGACTTAATGAGACATCTCTGTGAGAGAAGCTACAGAGCTCTTATGTAAGTGGAATTTTTCATTTAATTGTGTGTGTGCAACTCAAGCTGTAGACAGGTATCAGGGCTGCTCTTGTGTATGCGTCCAGTGCACTGGAGTCATTAATTCCCTGGATGATTCAGGAATTGACCATCTAGTGAGATAATAACTGGCTTGAGAAAATAGACTAATTTGAAAGGTAATTCCAATACCAAAATATGTAGTTTCCCAGTTGAATCTTCAAATAATGAAAACAAGAAACAACACTGTAAGAGAAAGATTATCATATAAATAAAGAGGAAGGGAATTGAGTGAATCTTCTACATTGCCATAGTTCAATGCCCAGTCATAATGAAGGACAGAATACATCTTTCAGAGGAGAAAGTAAACAGTACTAATTCCCTCTTGAAGGAGGAAAGAAGACAAAGTCTTCTCTCCGTAAAACCAGCTCTTTCTCAAAGTCAAATATGCAGCAGAAAAGTAAAGTAAAAGTGTCCAAAAGAAAAGTGTCTAAAACATAACATTCTAGTAGCAGTTTCAGGGTAATATATCGCTCAAGTTTTAAGTGGTTACAAAGGCACAAGTCAGTGAAAGACCTAGTTCCTAAGGTCAGTTCCTGTAAAACTGTCTGTAGTAGGACTAAGCATTTTATTTAACTGAGAATCAAAACATTGACAAGTTTGAAGCTGTATATAGACTTGATTGTTATTTTCATATCCCAGAACTGCAGCCAAATGACTGTAAAAAATCTATTTTTTATTTTTAGAACAGCAAATTATCATTCTTCAAATGTAACCTAACTAACTGTTTCAAACTAAACTAGGTTTTAGGTAGAAACTCCACTGTAATCACTTATTTCTGATTTATAAAACAAACAAATGAAAACTTAAATAAGCCAATGTTTAGGAAGAAGAGAAAAAAAAAATCCTACATTATGTCACCTTGAAAAAAAAAAACCTTTTCTGGAAAGTACTTTAACAAACTATTGATTAATTTTAGAGTTATTCAGCCGGAGGGATAAAAATAATTCACCCTATGACTCTTTTTGTCAAGTTCATTATGATGTCTGGAAGACTGGAAAAAAAGTCTTTGTTTTAAAAATGTCAGTGTTGAAATATATGAAATCTCTGTCATGCATTTGCAATGTTGGAAAAAGTTCAATTTTGAAGTAAAGTTACTGTCACATAAAGCAAGTCTATGACAAACCACTGTATGATCATTAAGGACTGAATAAAGGTCCAACTGATGATTAATGAAAGTTTGTAGTACTGTGGATATGAAATGTTGAAAAGTGCCAAGATTAAGAAATACTTTTTAACTTCAGCATTAGATTGCAGCTTATAAAGCCAGATGTTCATATGTCAAGGATTTTCCAATTAATCTGTTGACTTGGCAGAATAATGAAGTATGATGACAGGTAAAAGGAGACTTCTAAACACACATACTCTGAAATATTTGTCTATGATGCAAGTAATGTGTTGTTTGCTACCAAGTAATAAACATAACACTGATGGACAGTGTTACTGTCCCAACTGCCTGAAGAACTAGTATCGTAAATTGATAGATGTCAGGGACTTGGAAGGAGTCATTACTCATAAATGTGATGTAAATACCTCATATACAAAGTGAATTAGTTCTTACAACTCAATTTTCCTGGGCAGAACATAGAATCAATATAAATATATATTAACTTCACTTGGGCTGCACATGATGGTTAACTTATGGGTCTTTCTACCAAATTAGCTGCAGGAAGTTGCATAGCTCCTTGGTGTGACTGATGAGACCAAGCTATAGTCAGGGCAGTCAGCAAGGAGCAGAGGCAGATGGATTTGAATGCACCACTGAGAAGATACAGCCCCAGCTTGACTAGGCTGTGCAGGTGAGGCCTCCCCCAAAGGAACTCCTTCTGGTTGCCCAGAAGCATGGTGAGGTGAAGACCAAGAGTTGCCACAGGATTTGTCTTCCTGCATGCACTAAAGCAAACCTTTGGGACACTGTCTCTTTCAAGAACCTCAAATGTCTGAGGCCCTTGGCTGAAGAGCTGAGAACCCTGGAAAGGTATAAGGATGAATGTGATTATCTGAGTGTTTTCCATGGAATTCTGCACATTTCCTCTCTCTACTTTCACAGCTACTCTAAAAATTGAATTGGATACAACTTGTATCTGACCAATTACTTCTCTGGGTAAGAGTCAAACTGAATAACTAGGACCATTATCAGTGAGAGGTGTACAAAGTCTACCTCTCTTAAAATGTTGACCATATCTTACTATTTCATATCCAGTTATTTTCTCCACTTCCTTTTTTTTTAATTTTATATAGCAAATTATTATACCTACACGTCTACTGCCCAAATAGGGGAAGGAAGCTTGTTCTTCAGTCTTTCTGGTAAGTGTTAATACAGGAACAAAAAAAACCCAAAACATTGCGCCTGGTAGTACAGTCTGATGTTCAATAGACTACACATGCAATAGTATTGTATAGCCTGTTATACACAAAATCTTGGGACAGAAGAGAACACCTCATATATGGAGCCAAAATTTACTGTTAGTCCAATTGATGCTTTAACACACTTATAGTCTAAATATTGAAAAGTCTCATAATAATACTTGTAGTTTCTTTAATTAAAGAACTCTTCCTGATATCTATCTCTTTTCTCTGGTGTTATGCTCACCATTTTAGTGTCCTTCTGTGTCCTGAGATCAGCACTTCATTCTTTCCCAATGTCCTGGTATTGGCTGGAATAGAGTTACGTTTCTTCCTAGTAGCTGGTATAGCGCTGTCTTTTGGATTTAGTATGAAAATAATGTTGATAATACACTAATGTTTTAGTAGTTGCTAAGCAACACTTACAATGAAGTCAAGGACTTTTCAGTTTCCCAGGCCTGCCAGCGAGGAGGCATGAGCCTTCTGCAGGAGGTGCACAAGAAGCTGGGAGGGCACAGCCAGGACAGCTGACCCAAATTGGCCAAAGGGATCCTCCATACCCTATGGCGTCATGCTCGGTGTACAAGCCAAGGAGTGACGATCACTGCTCAGAGGCAGGCTGGCCATCAGTCAGTGAGTGGTGAGCAAGTGTGCTGTGCATCACTTGTTTTTTATATTCCATTATTGTGATTTTCTCTTCCTTTGCTATCCTATTAAACTGTCTTTATCTCAACCTATGAGTTTTACTTTTTTTTTTTTTTGCATTCTCCTCATCTCACCATAGCGTGCAGGGTGAGTGAGCAAGTGGCTGCATGGTGCTTAGTTGCCAGCTGGGGTTAAACCACGACACCCAAACAGAAGGGGAAAATGTTTATTGTAAGTCATCAGTACCCTGAGGTCATCCCTGGAAAGATGTTAATGATAAAATGCCCCTTCCTCAGTCTCGAATCATCTTTGGGCTATTTGATATTTTCTTAACAGAGACTTTTTTTTTCTCATTGCTCCCAGCTTTCTCCAGCCTCAATTAACAGAGAGGGCCAATGTGTGTTACATAGCAACAGCCTAGAGTTGTCAGATCTTTACTATACATGATAGTCGCATTGTCATTTGACCAGTAGGCAATTGTCAGAGCTCAAAAAGCTAAAACCTGCTCAGGTCAAGACACCTCAGAGGAATCCTAAGACAATCCTTCTGTCAGATCAATACAAAGCCTTTGGCTACTTCTTAGTAATAAGGCAAAAGTCATATTTACTGGGCTCTTAGTTGATATCAATATTGCCAGATTCACACTAAAGAAACTTGGAGGCATAGGAAAAAGGAAGGAAAGAATACTTCTCCCTGCAGCTAATTCTCATTTAACTTCACTACCAAATCCTTAATACTTCATGTAACCACATTAGTTAAAATGAAAAGCACATATAGATATGCAATATTCAAACTGGTAAAAGACTAATTATATTTTCTGTACAGCATAAAGGGAAATTGGTGTGCAACTCTGGCTGGAGATAAAGTTTAAAATATAAGTCAAATTACTCCCACTCTGAAGCAAAATTAGGGACCTCATGGGTCTTATTAGAAAAAGTACTTTTAGACTCTGAAAGTTTTCCTGAGTATCTGCTATTCAGTTACTTTTAGTTAGATATTAAATCCAAAAGCAAATGTATCTTAAAAGAGCTATAAAGAATAAAAATACAAAATGCTGTCATGTTAGGCCTGAGTCAGTTATGTTATTTCATCTTTTTTAAGGGTGATAATAAGACAGTGCAAGTCCTGAAATGCCTTTGAAGAACAAGTGATCAACACAAAGTAAGAGGATAAAAATTAAGCAGCTTGACTCAAACTACAGGCGATCTTTTCCTGAGAGTTCACTCCTTCCTATTTCCTATTTTCTACTTCTGAAAATGTATCAAGGTAGATACTGAAATCTGTCAGAAAAGGCTACTCTTACTGCATGATTTAAATGTAATTGCTGTCAAGGAATCCATGCAGATTACCCACAGAACCATGCACCTCAGTTAGTTTCCACCTTATTTTTTTGTGAATTAATGTTTTGCTCAGTTACATTTTATGCAACAACTTTCTTCGATATCTCAAACATCTGGTTTCCTTCTAGTTCTACTGAATTTATCACATAAGACATTTACATTTTAAAATTGCTTACATTTATCAGTAATGACCTTCCCCTCTTCTGCAATATATCTGTAAGCTAATAATTTTTTTACTCAATAATTTTATAGAACTTTCAGCTCAGAATGCTTGACAAATATCAAGAAACTGTATCATCCTTTATTTCATTAGAAAAAAAATGCCAAAGCATCATGAGACAATGTGTTGTTCTCCATTACAAAAATCTAAGACAAAACTGGAAACTGCCAGGGCAATAGGGGCATCTTTTTGGCCCTGACTAGCCCTGCCTGGGAACCCTGATGACCCTCTGCCCATGGGCCAGGACCCTCATTCCAGCTCAGCCTAAGCTTGCCCCAGCTCTGTCCTTGGCCGTCTCCTTTTAACTGGGCTCCTGGAGGGACCCTGGACCTGGCTCATCACTTGCCACGTTGAGGGCTACCACTTGACTCTGTTATCTACGCCCCCGGCTCTGACCCCTGTGTTCAGCCCCTGCAGGACTGCACATCATGGGTGACCGCATGGCCTGCGTGGGGTCACCCTCAGCTCCCAGTTGTCCCATCCTTGCTCCTGCTGCTCTCAGGCGGAAATAGAGTTCAAATCTCCCACTTAAACTGCTCTCATAATTGAAACTGCAAAATTTTTCTTTGTTAAATTATCTCATTTAAACAACACTATCAGTTTGCTTTTGTTCTGCATACTTGATCATACTTTTATCCAGTTGTAACATTCATATTTAAATGTTCTCTGACTGCAATTAGGGAAATCTTTCTTGTATCTTTTTTATGAAGGATTTTTAAGATGTTATGATAAAATTAAGATGTGGATATCATACACCTCCATCATTGTTACTCCATAGAGATATAGCCGACAGAAGGTCTTTAAAACCAAGGACCAAATCTTTGAAATTATCTGTGAATAATAAGGGATAGGACAGCTCGCATTTAGCCTTATTAGATAGGAGGTAAAAAGAGAGAAGGAGATTGGACAAGTAGCATCAGTACTTGTGCAAAATGTCTCATTTTGAAAGAAGATATTATGACACTTTACAAGAAGATTTTAGATGTTAATTCCCAGTTTCAATGGTTCAGAATAAAAAAACTTCCAAAGCTAAAAGTTAAGAATGCATCATCTATTTGTGTTTGTATGACTAGGTGATATTTAGTAATCTATATTGTGTTTTGTTTTTTGTGAGGACGCTGTTTGGTTTTCTCTTCATTTCGTAGATTGGTAGCTTCTATGAAAAATATCTTAGATCATTTTATTTCTTTGCCACAGAGGACTGCAGGAGTGGCCTCTGCAAGAAGAGACCAAGGGCTGCCTTGTGCCAGACAGTTAGTTCCAATCAGCTCCACAAGGAACCCACCACAGGACACAGCTGAGCCCATCAGCTAAACTGGTGTCACCTCTGGAAAAAAATATTTAAGGGCTAAACTCTGCACAGGCAGAGAGGATTAAGGCAAAGAAAAAAAAAATCCTGTGAATACTGAGGTCACAGAAGGAGGAGGTGCTCCAGCTATTCCCCTGCAGCCCATGGAGAGGACCATGCCAAAGCAGGCTCTCCTAACAGGAACTGTGGCCCATAGAGAACTGTACTGGGTTTGTGTGGCAAGGTTTTGGTCACGGGGGGGCTACAGGGGTGGCTTCTGTGAGAAGCTGCTAGAAGCTTCCCCTGTGTCTGACAGAGCCAATGCCAGCCGGCTCCAAGATGGACCAGCCGCTGGCCAAGGCTGAGGACCCCATGCTTGAGCTGGTAGATGCACTCAAAGGAGGTTGTGACCCCGTTGGAAGCCTGTGCTGGAGCAAGCTCCTGGCAGGACCTGTGGAGAGAGGAGCCCACGCTGGAGCAGGTTTGCTGACAGGGCTTGTGACCCCGTGGAAGGGACCCATGCTGGAGCAGTTCATGAAGAACTCCAGCCCACGGGAAGGATTCACGCTGGAGAAGTCTGTAGAGGACTGTCTCCTGTGGGAGGCACCCCACACTGGAGCAGGGGAAGAGTATGAGGAGTCCTTCTCCTGAGGAGGAAGAACAGCGGAGACAACATGTGATGAACTGAAAACAACCCCCATTTCCTATCCTTCTGTGCCACTGCAGGGGAGGAGGGAGAGAAAACTGGGAGTAAAGTTGAGACTGAGAAGAAAGGAGGGATGTGGGGAAGGTGTTTTTAAGATTTGGTTTTATTTCTCATTACTTAAGTCTGATTTGATTGGTAATAAATTAAATTAATTTTCCCAAGTTGAGTTTGTTTTGCCTGTGACAGTAACTGGTGAGTGATCTCTCCCTGTCCTTATCTCAACCCATGAGCCTTTAATTATATTTTCTCTCTCCTGTCCAGCTGAGGATGAACAATAGCAGAGTGGCTTTGGGGGGCACCTGGCCTCCAGCCAGGGTCAACCTACCACACTCATGTACTGACAATATGGTAATGGAAAGAATACAGCCATCATACTGGATGACCTAAGTGATTTTCTTATCTAGGCACTTTTCTTCTTCATTTAATGTAGCTAAATGCTGCAGCATAAAAGTCTAAAGAAACCCTATTATACTTAACCAAGGAAGAAGTATGTGGAAATGCAGATACAAGTTTAGTTCTGGTTATGGTAGGCATGCAGTAATTACTGTAATATTACACTCAGCCTTACAATGTTGACCTTTTTTTTTCTTTTTTACAATATAAGAAATTACTGAGAAACTAAAAGGAATGCTTTATGTCCTCAAAAAACGCCTCGCTCAAAAATTGAAATGCCAACTTTTCTTAATGTATCAAATTTAAAAGAAAATGAATGTAAAACCCACTAAAGATCTCTTTCTCTAACCTGGAATAGACATGAAAAAAGCCAGCAGCAAAGTCAGTGACAAACACATTCAAAGTGTATTTTTTTTTCCTATTTTTGCAAACAATGGTGAGTGACTATTAGAACAGATTATAAAAAGAAAAAGTAGTTGTTTTTTTTTATCACTTAGCACTTTTAAGTGAAGACTGTAGAAGACTGGCTAATTTTTTTAAATTAGCACAGAAAAACAAATGAAATATAGAAGTTTGTCATTTACAGGAGGAGGCACTAGATTATCCACTAGTATCTTTCTGGCACTAAGCCTTGTATCTATGAAATGCATATTGAATCTTAAAAAATTACAGGAGTTGCTTTTCTCAACCAAAACAGTGTCCTTTTTACTGACCTCCTAGACTAGTTCTTAAAAGCATCTGAAATTATCTCTTCTGTTCTTTACTGAGAACCAATGACCTCTTCAGTTCTGTGTAGATTCTGTAGATAACTGGTATGTCTACACAATCAAGAGCACTACCTCTGAGATATTCAAATTTGTGCCAAGCACCTCATTAAATCCGTTCGGAAGATCATATCTCTGCCTGTACACTCTGAACCACTAGAAAACACAGTGTGGGTATCAGCCACCGAATGAAAGAGGCTTGTACCACAGGGCACCACAGAGCACCACATGACTGGCCGGAGCTAACACACGCCTGCCTTTCAAAGTGAGACAACGTACAGAGATATTCATGTGCACAGAAGCAAGAATAATTGCCCTGAGCAAGGATTCCCATGGATGCAGCTGTACTGCTTCCAGTTCTAGACCTAGGTTGGTATGGCACTGAGCCAAACCTTGTAGATATACATGAAGTGAAGTGTGGGTAAAGCAAGAGTCTGGGCCAGACTCCACTGACTTTAAAGAAATCATATACTATTGATATGCTATTGATTATTGAGTTTATATATGCTAAGATATCCAGAATAACACAGACATATTTTTTTTTTCAGTGTGGGGTTTTTGGTTTGGGTTTTTTAGAAAAATATTATAAAAAGTATTTAAAAAGGCAATATTTGTGGCAAACCTTATGAGAAATGAGACAAGATGGATTGTTGTTTCTTAATTTGAAGTATATGTATGTGTACATGTAAAAATTATTTTATCAATGTCAATTCTTCAGACATAGGTGTGTGTAAAATAATAGGTGTGTTTATATCATTATTTTCTTTCAAAATCTAAATGCTGCTCCCAGTGATGAGCATACACTTCAGGGACACCACTGTATGGGTCTGACTGCTAGCCACCTGCTGCTTCCAGTAAATCAGACTGTGAACTAGTGATCCCTGTCACAGCATTTTAACCTCTCCATGCTTTGGAACCACGCCTCTGAGCTGAACATTTGTAGTTTAATTTGTCCAACAGAAGAAAACACACTGCCTGTTAAGGGAGGCCATACTGAAGATTTAAAGAGCAATAAATGTCTAAAAAAAGCAATACAACAAGAAATTATGAACTAAGAATGTATAAGAGTCTCCTGAGTAGTATAAAATCTCATAGTATATTTTTAATTGTGGATAATTAGCACTATTTAAAATAAGAAAATGTGATTAATAATTGGGAATATTTCAAATTTCTTTTACTAGATCAATTTGTACTATTTAGAAAAATCCCTGGATTCAAAAGTCTTATTTTACAGCTGTTAAAAAACATTCCTATTTAAAATAAATATTTATGTCTTAAAATGTAGATGCAATATTTTCTTTGTGATATAAGCAAATACCATTTGTTCTTAATTCTCACCTCTTTGCCTTTCCCTCTCCCTAAAAAAATGTGAGCAAAATAGGCCCACTAAAGAATGCTGGCGGCTATATAGGGCACAAAGAAAATGTTTATTAAAATATTTACCTTTAATAAAATTAATGTAAGCGTTTAATATATTGACTAATACATATAAAAGCTTTGCTAGAGAGCAAAAACACAGTTTAGAAGATTTACCAATCAGTATTCTGTGTTGTTAGAATGAAATATCTTATACGCTAGGAAAATCAGTGCCTCACGTAAAAGGCTAGCTCAATATGTAGATTTTCCAGACTAGTGCAGATTGCAGGCAAACATTCCTTAAAATAATAATTTTTACTTAATTTACCATATAAATCAATTATTACTGCCAAAATTCCAGTTCCATTTTACCAAAAGAATTTTGCCCTTGTGTTGGACATCTGTCTGGAAAATGAGATAATACAAATTATGCAGTAAAAAGCCAACCATATTAGCTTTAAAATATCTTATATCAGAGTTTAGCATCTATTAACTTCTTATATGATGCCTCTGACTGATATTAGTAATAATGATGATATTGTTATCTGAGCACTCTGAGAGACTTCACTATTCTGATATATCTGAGTTGGAAAGTTTGCAAATATTCAGATCTAATAACTGACAAAAGATAATAGGTCACTAATTCACTTGTTATAAATTAAGACTGACCTTTAAAGTATTGCACTTATAAGAATGTAATGACTAGGAAGATAATGACCAGAGCATAAGCATGGGCAGGTGAAAGAAAGCTTAGGCTCCACAGCTGCATCAGTGTACTTTAGTCCTAACCTTTAATGTTCATCCTAGCACAGAGAACAAATGTTAGGCTTACTGAGCTACAACTTTTTTTTTTTTTTAGCAAGATATACTGGGAAATTCCTGACTAGGAAACAGATTTGTGTAATTGCTAATGCAGTTTTACAGGCTGTAAAAATACCAAAATATCAAATATAATTTACATTTGCAAATGAATTTCAATTTACAATTTTTTTCAGCTACTTAAGAATTCAACACTTTTCAGCATCTGCAACTTATGAAGGTTGTGTGCCTGCATAAATGCAGGGCAAATTCTATAATAAGTATTTACTTTTGCACACACAAAAGCATGCACATGCACACAAACTATGTGAATAGTGCACACAAGGACATACTGCTCACTGATGTTTATGACTATTTACTTCTTGTGCTTTCCTGATGTACTTACTGAGTATTATTCCTCTGTCTGGGTATTTACGCCTTATTCTATATTTATGCCTCTTCTTCATTTGGTCTACAGCATTTTGTACTCGACTGAAGAAAATTTCATGCTAATGATTTGTTCATGTTCACTTTAATTTATCAGCATCATTTTGAAGTATGCTTCTGTCCTCTAAAGAGTCTGCAAACCCCCACAGTTCAGTGTCATTAAGGATAGTTATGTATAATTCTTATTCCACTGTCCAAGATACAGCAAAAATATTTAACGTTACCAGGCCTAGAACTAAGCCATCTAAGATGCAACACAAAAAACCCAGACTAAGCAGTAACTATTCTATGTATACCTTTTCCCAACTAAATTCACCACGTATTTAGAGAGAACACCAAGTCTTTTTAGTTCTGCTAGTTTGTAATTTAAAAAATTGTTAGTAAATAGAATTAGATCGTGCATTAAGCAATTTTTCATCACTTACTCCATTATTTCTTTCCAGGGTTCAGAGATAACTGGCTTTGTTACAGCTTCCCAGGTGTTCCTGTCCTTTTCCCTGTTATTTGCTTTGCACTGAGGACCTGTTTTTCCTTGTTTTCTATTTACTTCTAATGTATTTATGAACACTGCATCATTGTCTTTTATATCCTGTGGTAATTATAATTCAGCAACTGTGATAGCCTTTCTTATTGGATCATCATAGCTTCCTATTATTTTGTGCTTTTATTCATTAGTCATGTGGTTCTTTCTGCACTTTTTGTAAAATATGTTTCTGTTCTGTATATCCTTATGACTGCACCAGGAGCTTTAATGGTCTCTCATTATGATTTATATCTTGTATTAGGATAGTCTGTTATTACATACTTCATATATTCACTGCCACTTACTGCCGGATCTCCTGTAGATTATCTGAACCCTTCTTTTTTCTTTTGTTGTTGTTTTTTTTTTCATTTTTTTAATGTCTACTGTTCTTGTACTTAGTACTGATGTCTATTTACCCATCAATAATATTTCACTCAAATTGCCTTATCTTTCATATTCTTACACAGATTCTTTCTGTTTCTCATAACTGAAGCTAAAGTAACTAACTACTGTCCTAATAATTTCCGCAAGGAAAAACTGACCTAGCTTATTTCTAAACACTTAGTTGCCCCATATGCTGCCATTCTGCACTTTCAATTGATTTCCAGATAAATTAAATCCTGCTTTTCATCAAATAGTCCTTTACATGTTTCTGATCATTTTTCAAAATAGAAGGAATACCGTGCTCTTCTAATTTAACATTTGATACTGGCAGCACTAGCTTTATATTTTCTCTTTTTTTGAATACCATATATATATATTAAAGTATAATACAAAAGGATATATTGTAAGAAATCCATCTTTGTTTACTTCTTGATTGACTTAATGTAAATAAATATATCCATACCAGATATTTTATACAGTACCTCTACCTCCTTTTTTTTTTTTTTTTTGGTCTATTTGATGCAGTACCATAAAAAACACCCATTTTTTTAGCTGGCTATAGTATTAGTCTCTCGATTGGCAGATACCAATGGCATCCGACTCCTAACTGATTTCTTTTAGGGTTAGTTGAAGGCTTCAGTTGAGAGTGTTTGTTCCTAGACATTTTAAAATAGAAAATACATATACATATTCTCTTGAACAACCTCTTCAACAACAGGTTTTCATTCTGAGCACCATGCTAGACACTCCAGCATGAATTATGAGCCCCTACAATTTAAATCTATGTTCTATGTTTCAGGATGCAGCTAAAGGAAAATTAGAGACCATAAATATAGGATATGTTGCAAAGTACGATGGACCCTACTGTGTAAACTGAACTAGGCAACTGAAACCACCAGGTTCATTTTTACCTTCTTCCTGCATCAATAGCAAGCTTTGCAAAAGGTAAGAGGAATAGTCATGTTAAATATATCAGTCTTTCACTTATTTCGAGTTGCATTCATTTTTAAACAGCAACACATAATTGAAATCACAAGTTTGGGGATTTAAGATTTATTTCTGTGTATTGATTCTTTCTAGAACTTAATAATACAGTCTGCTGCTCTGCTTCACAGTTTTGGGAACTCTGTGTCTAAAGTCACCAAAAGCAAATGGAATGGCTATAAAGGCCTAATGCATAGACTACAGTAATAAAAATAATTTCCAGAATTTTTAGGAAAGATATAGTTTCATGGTTAGAAAAATTTTCAGTATAAACATAACTTTCAGCTAGCTAGTTTAAATCCATTAACAGGTTTGTGGAAAGTCTTGCTAGCAGATTAATTTGTAATTCAAAAATGAATGAAAAAAATAATACTCTAAGGACTGTTAGCCTTTGCTGTTCTCATAATCATCTGTCATTTCTCTTCCACAGGAGCTGAACTCTGCTTTTAGCTGTGTTGAACACTGTAGCACTTCTTTAAATCCAGCTTTTTAAGGAAATTCCCTTATTATAAATAACTTTCTGGGGGAAAAAAAATCCACCAAAAAAACCCCACCCAGAACACCCCACACCTTAAAATAACCAAAACACAAACAAGCAAAGATACCTGCATTTTGGGATTGAATCTCTACTTCTGTAAATTATACAGAATTTGAAAGTTTTGTTAAAAATTTGGAAGCTTCAGTTCAAGGTTGATTTTGCTTTGTTTTGTTTCATTTCATTTCCTTTCATTTTGTTTTGGAAGACATGGTGTCAGAAATTAAGCCTTATTGCAACAGTCCTCCACCTTACTCTTAAGTTCACTTAGGACATAGAGAACAGTATGTTCTTGCTCAGCAAACAGAGATGATGGTAAAAGTTTATCCTCAGACATAAAAAATAATGGAGAAAAGAAGTTGTGCAGCAGTGCAATATATCCACGTGAAAGATGTCAGAACCTGTGTTATATGCTTCAAGGATGAGAGATTATATACTATGCAGTACGTGGTTTTTCTGCTGATTCAAATATACCAGTCCAATGCTACAAGTTCAGGTACAGAAAAGGCTGACTGAGAGATGTGAAGGCTCCAGCAACTTACTGGATCTAACACAGAAAGATCCAAAAACTCTCCTTAGCCAAGAAAGAAGACTAGGAGTTCATTTAATCCAGATATATAAAAATCTTCACTAATAAGCTTTTTAGTAGAGGGTAGAAAAGTCCAGTAAGAATTCCTAATTGGCTGGAAAAAGAAACCAGAGAAAAATTACATTAAAAGTCTTGCTCATCTTAACATTATGATTAAACATTAGATAATGCCAGCTGAGATATTAGATTCTATATTTGCTGAAGCCTTAAATAATGACTTGGCAACTTTAGGTTTTCTTTCTTAAAGCCTTAAATGAAGGCAGACTATTCTTATAACATAAAGCGAAAAGTTTTGAACTTCAGCCCTGAAAACGTTTTACAGATGCAAACCTATTACTCCTGATACACCTCAGTTACAATAATTTATTTGGTTTATACATATCATGTAAAAAACTCTTACTGGCATGACTGGAATTACAATACCCTGTATAATCCCATCATATCCTTGATGGTATCTAATAATGTATGTACTGATGTGTTAGATCAGAAATAAACTACAACTAATATTTTATTTCTGACAATGAGCAGTAACAAATAATTCACCAGGAATGTCAGAATCTGTGATTATACAGAATGACATTTATCTCTTCATATATCATCACAATTTCCAGCAATTTTATAGACTGCAGGCTTCTTGAATGGAGCCCTTTAAGCAGGCCTTCATGTTTAATACCCTTTGATAAATTTTCCTTTTATGAATTTCTGATCAATTTTTCAATCTATTTATAATTTATCTATCTATAACATCAATGACTTCCACAGCTTAATTATGTATGCCACAGAAAAGTTCTACCTTTTGTTTTAAATGTTCTGCCTGATAAATCACTGAATGTCCCTATTTATTTTAGTGTAAGAAATGAAGAATGAATGTTCCTTATTTACCTGACATATAATATTCATAATTTTGTGAAGCTTTCAAATCATAGAATCCTAGAAAGANAACAGGTCCATGTCTTTCTTGTACTGGGGACCCCAGAGCTGGATGCAGTACTCCAGGTGGGGTCTCACAGGAGACCTTTCCTTTCTCATCTATTGGTTTTCAAGATTTAAAAGCTTTTGCCTGTTTTATGCCTCTCCCTATAGATTCTTTTCCATAACTGTTTCCATCATTTTTCCTTTTTCTGTACTGTTTTTCATGTTATTATATCCGTCTTGACACAGGCTATCAGAAATTAACGTGCTTCAGGAATTAGGTCACAGTGAAACTGCATTTAACTTTCAAATGTTTTGGGGTTTTTTTAAATATATTTAGATGAATTTACCCTCAGGGTTTCAAAATAATTAAAATGCATTGTATTTAATTTGGAAACAACTAAACTGTTAAACTTAAAAACAGTTTAAAAATTTATGGGATAAAAATATTTATTGAAATTGACACAATTATTTGAACAGGCTTTTTTAACTTCATGGAGGAGGGAGTTGAGAATAAGTCATTTGTTCAAGACTCATTTCCAAAGCTCTAGATTGCTGCTTGTTGGTGGTTTTTTCTCTTGCATTAATTACTGTATGCAGAAGAAATAAACATACAGTAAACATGCTTATTTTATTTTTTACTGACTGCCATGTCATGACCAGGAAGCTGTGGGTTCTGACTGGTGACCTGCTTATTGGATGGCATGTAATTATTAAAAATTGTTCTGACACTGGTTTGACATTGTGTCAATCCTTAATATAAAAAAATTACTTGAGTGGGTTCATAGGGTGCTTAATGGTTTGTGCTAGTTACTGGTTCATTTTACAAGTGAATTTGCACCCTAAATCACCTAAAGCAATTTTCATGGGCAAAACACATGGACAATCACAAAAAGAAGCAGCAGCAGCATCTGAAGTTCTGAGCAGTTTGTAGGCCCCATATAACTAATGTTTTGTCTTGTCAGGATTTATTCATGAACACAAAGGATTGCATTCATGTAGTCGAAATATTATACTTTTGACTGTTGGGGCCTGAGACATAAAAGATGGAATTATGAATGCATATAGTTTACCCAATGCACAAAACATACTAATGATTTTAATCCAGAATTTAGAAACAAGAGTGAGATAGGATTATCTCTGCAGGAGTTACTGTTCTCCCACAGCCCGTCACTTACTTTGCTGAATAAAGTAAACAGAGATCATGGCAGGGACTCAGAACACATGGCAGGGAAGTGTGTGGTTTAATTACTCTGGAATGACAAATTAAATAACTACATGTTTTGGGTTTGGGTTGGTTTTTTGGTTGCATGTTGGTTGTGGAGGTTTTTTCCCTGCCTTGTTTTGAGATTTATGTTATCCTCTGCTTTATGTGCAATACTCTTTCCCACACCATACAACTCATGCCGCATAAAATACGGCTGTTTCAACCTTACTTGCAAGTTCAGTCACTGATGTTTCAGTCAGGACAAGAGCAATCAGTCTCCCTCACTACTCCAGTAATTGCCACCCTGAGACAATAGTAAATGACATCAAAACAAGTGCAGTATTCTGCTGGAGTAAGCACAGTAAAAGTGTTCCCTGCTAAATTATCAAGCCATCTTCCTCTTTGTATTTCTTCCAGAAACTACTGAGTCAGAGACCACAGATTTTTCTGCATTTGTTTGTTTTTATCACTGATCATGCTTTTCAAGTATTCATTAGCAAGTATTTTCAAGTATTCATTGCCCTAGGTCTAGACTTTTTTAATGCTGTTTCTACAAAACAGAGTTAAAAATAAGCAATAATGAAAGCACTCTGGGCTGCTCTGTCCAAAGAAGGTTAAACAGGGCCGTGGAAGCACAAACACAGTAGTCAGTAAATCGTTGCCCAAGAGGGACGTTGGAAAAACCTGAGTAATCTTCTACCATATAAGGATTCAAGAGAATTATTTTTCAATTTGTTTCTGAACAAAAGTTGGTAAGACTTTGGGAAAATATAGTATAATATAATTAATATAATGCTATCTCTGTTAAGACGAATGTCTATAAAAAGCCCATCCAATGTATTACTTCTCATTTAAAAACTGCTGGTGGATATCTGATTCCAGATGAGATAACTTGATACATATTAAAAAGTACCATCAGAATAATGAAAAACTGTATCTTCAGATAAGGCTTACAAATGTTCACTTTTGCAGGACTCACGAACATAGGAAAGGTAAGAAATTAGGAGTAGCTTCAGAAATGTTTCGGAAGAGATGGCATTTAACCACCAGGATATAATATTTTTTTGCAACAACAACAATGAAATAGTGCCTTCCTAACCTTGTGTACCTTAATCAGAATAAAATGTTTTATACCATCACAGGAACACAATAAACTAAGGATACAGTAGAAAAATATAAAGGAAATCAACTCTGTGGAGTCTCTGTGCATAAGGTAAAAAAAATATGCAAAGCCTTGCATGGGTGCTGTCATTCAATCTACAGTACCTGAGAGAAAAATAGTTCAGGCTTTATTTTGACAATAAGGTGGTCCTACTCCTTCAAGAACCAATCTTCCACTCCCTATGCACCTCACTGTTCTCTTCAATTCTTGTGTTACCTACTGACTAACACAGGAAAAAAAAAAAAAAAAAAAAGTTAAGTTTTTATCTATATAGCTTCCTGATGCAGTTCCTTTGTGACTACATAAATGCCTGAGCCACACAAGGTAGGGCATGAGCTAGAAATGAGTGGGAACATATTTTTTCAAAAGCAGTTATCACTTTGTGGCCATGTAAAGCATTCATTTGTACCTTAATCAGCCAAGGTGACTCTGTGATTACATTTGACTCCATGCCTGACGCAAGTACACACTGTAATTTAACAAATAGTTGTCTCACTCAGGCTTGGCTCTATTCTATAGTAATAAATCACATGTACCAGATAAGCTTTAGCTTACTGTAGTCTAGAGGAAGACAGGATGATTCACAGTTCTGGTTATGTACAAACCCCTAAAAGATGAGTGGGAAAATATGAGCCAGGGGAAGGAAAGACTCCAACATGATCCCATGTCTCTTCAACTCATGAGCTAGAACTGGCCAGATCAGCCAACCTGCCCAGATGAAAAGTCATACCACTGCCTATCCATATGGCAGAAAGAGACCACCAGAGATATTTGGACCTCAAAGAGATGTTTGGAGATAATAAACACTTGTGTGTTGATTCTGACTGTAAACAATGATTTCCAAATAAGAAAAAAAAAAAAAAAAAAAAAGGAAAGCCACAGGTTGTGTAGTCTCCATGTTTTCAAGACCAGTGTGGATAAAACCCTGAGACACCTTGTCTCATCTCAGAGCTGAGCCTGCTTTCAGCAGTAGGATGGACTAGACAGATCCTGAGCTCTCTTCCATGCTGAATTACCCTGATTATAAGATTCTATCGTTCTGTCTTGTGCTCCCCTACAACCTAGTTATGTAGATGCATACATAAAATATTGAATTCCAGCATTAAACTCTTGATTTACATCTTTGGTTGATTTGTATTTCCATGGATATGACAGTTTATAAAGTCAGATTCTCCCTTTATTAAGGACTGAGTCTATTTATTGTAGAATGTCAGAAAGTAACTAAGTATGTCTTTTTTAAAAAGGCATAGGCTTCAAGGTCTTTCTGTTAAGTCACAGAATGAAGATTTTCATCATGTAACTCATCCTACACGTGTCTATTCTGCCTGTAAAGTTTGAGACATGTTTGTGCATTACACTTTGAAGTACAACCTGAGAAATGAATGCAGAAAAAAAGTACTAGAAAAGGCTACCATGAAAGGGTACACTGGATCGAGCTGAGGTGGAGTTAATTTTCCCCACAGCAGCCCTCACAGTGCTGTGCTGTGTATTGGTAGTCAGCCAGGTGTTGGTAACACACCAGTGATTTGGCTGCTGCTGAGCAGTGCCGGCACACATCAAGGCTGTCTCTACATTTCCCCTCCATCACCAGTAGGCTGGGGGTGGGCAAGATCTTGGGAGGGGACACAGCCAGGACAGCTGACCCAAACTGACCAAGGGGATATTCCATACCATATGCTGTCTGCTCAGCAACAACAACCTAAGAGAAAGAAGGAGGAAGGGGGGCATTCATTCTTTATGACATTTCTCTTTGGGAGCAACCACTACACATACTGAAGCCCTGCTTCCCAGGAAGTGGAAATCACCTGCTCATAGAAAGTAGAGAATAAATGTTTTGGTTTTCCTTTGATTCCTCATATGGCCTTTTGCTTTTGCTTTATTAAACTGCCTTTATCTTGATCCACAAGGGTTTTTTTTTCATCTTATTTTTCTCCCTTCCCTGTCCTACTGAGGAGGTGTGATGGAGCAGCTTGGTGGACACCTGGCATCCAGCCAGCATCAACCCACCACGAAGGGCCTTCTATTTCAACAGAAACACACAAGAACAAATAGTACAAAATAACATAGAGAAGCCTCTGCCTCTACTGTTAAATGTAATTTGATATCTTTTTCCTCTCTTAGATTCAAATCTTTTTCATGTTGCAGTAAGCATTTTGAGAGTACCAGATGTAAAATCAGTTTCAAAACCCTTTTCAGATGATGGTAATCAAATGGAATCACACAACAGAACACGAAAAACATGCCATTAACCTCCACAATCACTGTAACAAATTCCCCTCCTAAGACTACCGCTGGGCGTGACCATATGTATTACAGAATGCACTGTGCTTCTTGGTCTGCTCTGAAGGATCTCATGGAAATGCCACAGGTGAAATGCTGAACTGCCAAGCACAAAATCAAAGCACAGAGGCAAACACTAAAGGACAGAAATACCTGGCTTCTACAGAAAGCTTTTGTTTCCAAGAAAGCAAACCACTTCATTTCTGTTCTCAATCCTTCAGAAAAAGAGGATGAAAACCATAATGCACAATGCATGGATTATCAAAGACTCAAGCCAGACAATACTTTCATCATTAGTATTCCACCTATTCCTGAATTTCTGCTTACCCTGTTCTACGGTTAAGCATTCTCTCTGTTATCTTCTGTTCCCTGTTTTAGAAGGGGAGAAGGACTTAACTGCTCCAAAACTTGGCTGCTTTTTGCAGTTACATATTTTTTTTTCCCAGTTAAATCCAATAAGAAATTAATTCTATCCACTATCAGTAAACAAATACTCTGCTAATCACTTTTCAGCAGGTTTTTATGACTGTGCTTTCTTTGCTATACTAACTGAATATTTTTTTCCATCTATTCGGCTATATCTGCATTATTCTTCTGAAGGCATTTTTCCTGTGTTAAGCAGTATCAATTTTGCCATTATTCTTTAAATTTGAACTCAACTGTATCAGATTAAAAACCATCTATCATCTGGGGCATTCAACATCCTTATTAGGATCATATTACTCATAGACATTACTTTTCTGAGTCTTTCCTCTGAGCATTAAGCACAGATTTAAAAACTTTGTATAATAACTAGTGAGAAAACAGCAATATCTAAGGCAGTGCCAAAAGTCTTCATTAATAAAAACCAAACAATTATACTTGTCACTTTCTAATTTGAAGTGATTTTTCAAGAAAACAGTCACCGGGCCTGAGGTGGGTATTTTTTCTCCCCATTTTGATGTCTATTTATAAGCACTTGTGCTTCTTGTCTGTTTTGGTTTTTTTCTCAAATATATAATTATTCTTATTGGTACTTGCACTGCTAAGGTGTGATTGTCTATCGCTGTCCTGCAACATTTATGTCAGGCAGAGGTTTTCCTCTGTAGCCTTACAGATGAACATCATTTGATCAAGTCTGTTGACTGAAAACAAATCTAACCTATTCCAGCTCTGGATGGCTGTATAAATCAAATAACTGCTTTGTTTCAAAGATATGATTGAGAACCTGTTGTGTGAATGCACGCGTCTGTTGTAGGTTAATTGTCAACAACAGTATACTCAATTTTTAAATGCCTTCTGAAGGCTAATTTCTATTGTAACTGAACTGGCAATTAAAATTTACCATGTAGAAGTCTAGCATGAATTAACTGCATCTTCCCTCAAAAAAAAAAAAAAAAAAGTTCTTTTCCATAATAACTATCATCTGCTCATCCTCATTTTGCTTGTAATTAGCAGTAGTTGATGTGAATATTGCTTACAAGTTCTGCAAAGCACTGAATATTTGTCATTTTGTTCTTTCATAGCACTAGTAAAATGGGATTAAGAGTCAGGAAATATTAATTTTCACCATCATTAAATTGCAAATGAGAGCAAAGGCATGTGAAATGTCACATAAGATGTCATGTATGTTTTAGGAAAAGTATAGTTAAGGAATATGACAGTGAGAGACTTTGTTTTCTAGATATTACAGGAGGCCTACAGTGCTCAAACCAATTGTCCCAGGGAATGATCCCAGGACATCAGGCCATGAACGCAGAGTGATGCTACCTAAGGCTCCTCCAGAATGAATGGGCAACATTCAGGGTGGGTAGCACTTGGACATAATTTCCTCTGGGCCCTTCTCCACTGTTCTAAGATATATTTTTTTCTGTTCTTACTATTCAAAATGTCTAAGATAATGTTCTGTTGTCATGTGCTTTGTAAACCTCCACAGTGATCTTTTTATAATGTTGTATAAAGGCTACAAGCATGTGAAAATGTGTGATCCTATCAAAATGCATAGTGCCATCCTGGAATAGTGATCAATGACTACATTATGAATAATGAAGCTTATTATAAGGATCTTGAAGTTTATTATAAGGATGAAAAGAGTTTTAAGTATGTCAGACAAAACCTTTGAAAAATGGAGGGGGGTTGTTGCATCTAAATTAAGGGAAAGATTTTTTTCACAAAATGTAATTTCATTCTCCACAGAATATTTAACATGAATGCAAAGGAAGTGTTTGTTTGGAAAAAAATACACAAAAACACTGTTGCAAGGGAGAAATTAATTTTGTTAGCCTTTGTTCTCTAACAGTTGTCTATTTCAACACAACTGATATGCACAAAATATGCAATATCAAACAAAGAAATATTTAAATATATTTCAGAACAGCAATAAATTGCCTATGGTTTCACCAACATAAATTTCATTCAATATGTATCTTTTTACATTGTATCTAAATTTACACAGGAAAAAATTATAATTTGGTTAAAATCAGAATCAGACTGATAGTCTAGACAATACCATACTTCAATTTACTATGGAAAATTCTATGCCTCCTTTACATTTTAGGAAAATTAAATAGGATACATTTTAAAACACCCAAGAATACACTATCAGTAAGAGAGAAGTGAGGTGAGTTATTTTGTTTTAAAAGGAGTAATTACATCATATTTCAGATTTATGTTTGATAACAGAGTACTTAGATGTCCTACTATTTTGTATGAACATGTCAGTGGTAGGTCAAATGTTGAAACACCACACAAAGATTTTCTTAGAAGTACAGTCATACCCAGAGAGAACAGAGCTGAAAATTTTGGGGTTTTTTTTGTCATGGTAGAAGTGAGGTACATTTTCCCTACAACATTTGAGACACTGCTACACTCTCAAACACCTTCACATTAATGCACACCTTCATGTTAACAAATAATAAAAAAATAGCACAATTATACATTCTTTTGTTGTGCTTTAACTCAGCAGGCAGCTAAAACAACCACAACTCACTCCTCCACCTGAGAGGGATGTGGGGAGACAATTAGGGAAAAAAAAGGTAAAACTTGTGGTTTGAAATAAAGACAGTTTAATATGACAAAAAAGGAAGTGAATAATAATAGCATCAACAAAACCAACAACAATAATAATGATAAAAGAATATACCAAACAAGTGATGCACAGCACAATTGCTCACCACCTGCAGACCACCAATGACTAGCTAGTTCCTGAGCCGTGATCTAAACCTTCAGCCAGCTTCCCCTAAGTTATATACTTAGCATGACATCATATGGTATGGAATATCCCTTTGGCCAGTTTACATCAGCTGTTCTGGCCATGTCCCCTCCTAGCTGCTTGTGCACTGCCAGCCACCTTGCTGGCAGGGCAGGATGAGAAGCTGAAAAATCTTTGACTTGTTGTAAACATGACCTAGCAACAACCAAATATCAGTCTGTTATCAACATTATTCTGATTCTGAATCCAAAACACAGAGCTATACCAGCTACTAGAAAGAAAATTAACTCTCTCTCAGCCAAAACCAGGACATCTTTGAAAAGAAATTGTGAACCTTATTCGGACTACAGCAGTAGTTCTCTGAATTGAGAGCTCTAAGCACACACTTTATGACAACCATTATTTTCTATCACTTTCCAGTCTATCCATCAAAAATGTATTGGTTAATTCAAAACTAATCATCATCTCAAGTTCATTTAGGCTAATACCTTTGGTTTGTTGGGTTTTGTTCAGGGTTTTTTTGTTATAACCCAGCTCTCCCAGCATGTAGGAGGAGAATTTGTCAATTTGTTTTTCAACAACAGCTAAATTAAGCTGGTAACCAGAAATAGAAGATACAGATTTAATGTCTTTCCCTAGGATGGTGTGAAATATATACTTTCCATCCTCATCTGCTCTCATCAGGAGATTGCTCTAAGCACATCATTCATAGAGTATTCTGGGAATGAAGTTCTATTACTTTGTCTATACAATTTAACTAGGGTCTTAACAATTGCCTTAACAATTCAGACTACAGTACATGCTGGAATCCAGGACATCCATGTCAAAGCAGCCTAGAGAATCATTCTAGTTTTCTGCTAAGTGATTATTAAATATTCCATTAAAGTGACCAACAGCAAAATAAGAGACTGAAATATCCCAACCAAAGTATCCTAGAGGCAAGCATTAGAAAACTCTTACGTGTTCAGATACTCTCAGAATATTTAACTCTGAACTTCCATATGCTGGACAAATTACCCCCATAATGACATTGCTACTTCTTTCACTAATGAATGTTTCAAACTCTAACTTTTTTCTTAGGCAAAAATGGGGATAATAGTTTCCTCAAACTATTTTCCTAATAATTTCTTCTCTGTTCCACTTCCAAAATGAAAAAACAAAACAAACAAACAAAAACCTTCATTCAGTTCAAGTTACTAAATGTCAGAATCAGCCCTTTACATCAGACAAAAAAAAACCCTGAAGGGCATATATGCAATTTTTTCCCATTATTTAAATAAAAATGCCCTATCAATATTTTCTTAAATAAAATACTTTCAGTAACTGAAATATTATAATGACTGACTGGAAGACTACAGAAAGTTAGCACTTCATGAAGAATTCCAAGTCTTGTCTCATGGATAACCGCAGACTATTTGCTTGATGTATATTCTAGCTCATTGTTTTATTTAGAAACAAAAGTAGGCATATTTTGTTACACAGCAGATGTGTAGAAGAAGTTTGAGGGTTTTTTAAATCAATAGGTGTAATAGTCATGTAAAGCAACAAAATCTCTAAGAAACTACTTTATATTACTACTTATTATCCAGATAAATCAATATGGTTTTAGTAATTTTACAAATTATGTACTATTTGTTTTCCAGAATGAAAAATCAAGAGCCTGGTTTTAGTTTTAGAAATATACTTCTATGTAGACTTTATAAACTAAGACATCTTGAACTAAACCTCAAGCTATAGTCTAAGGGGATATAAAGTATTACCACTGTAAATCTAATTAACAGATTTTTGTTAATTAAGCTTTCCAAATCTATTTTTCCTAACATATGGGGGTATACTTTTGCATAATTGAATACATCAATCTAATTCAGGGAATATAAATAACAAGCTAAAAAAAGAATATTATCTCAATCTGCTTCTCTACATGAGCAATTATTAAATTAGCATTGTAATTTTCTGTTTTGTAAACAGAAAATATGAGAATTTCCATATATAAAATAATCTTATTATATCATTTAAATATAGACAAAGCCTTTTGCAGAAAAAAAAAAGTAAATGGTCGTTTGACGCTCATGACTGAATACATAAAACATATTCAAGAGTAATAGAATGCACCTTTAGCTATTCAAGTGATTCATATTGTCTGTATGTCATTGGTGTTACCTCACTAATAGTTATTATAAATTATTGTTTAAAAATTATTTTAGCTGACAGCTAGTTGAAAAGATTTCATTTTAACAGTCTGAAAAACTCAATGGCAATTAAGTAATATTCTAATACAGGTAAATAACTATGTAGGTGGCAGTATGAATTAACTCAAATTATGAAATACTATTTGCTAAAGCTGAGACTTAGTGTAGAGGCTTCTACTATACCCTGAAGTAGTAAGGAGTATTACTTATAAGAATCACTTGCAGAAACTGAGACTGATGTTTTCAGAACAATATAATCATCTAATCTCTGATATTTTCTTATTATAAAATTAAAAAATAATGGAATTTATTTGGCCTATATTTGGCCTTATTTGGGTGGGATTTTGTATTCATAATAAGAAAACAGGACTCTACTGACTTTAACATGGCTGGCCAACCACCTTTTGTATCACCTGTTGTTCAAATGCTTGTCTGTTGTACAGAACCCTCATAATGCTTTATGAACCAGTTAAGAGCTTAAGATTTTACTGGAGAGTATCACTGTTATTTATGGTTTCATATATGTCCTCTTTTTTGTGAGCCAATAGTATATTTAAACCAATATAACAAACGCAAGGATTTGTCATATTCGCATTTCTTATGTGGAGTGATGCTATGTTACCATAAAACTACTAGGCCAGAAAAACACAGAATGTATCATTTATTTTTTCTACTTAATTGAACCTGATCTTGAAAAAGGTTGCTTACTATTTTATTTCTTCTACTTGTTTTACATAATACCTCTACATTGTTACTACTGCTAAGTCAACAAACAAACAGAAATTCTCTCTAAAGTTAGTATATTTCAAAGAAAACCCAAAAAGTGCTGTGGCTACTCAGCTCGGGGTGTAGCATCTCACAGACCAGGATGGAAATTTCTCAATGAGTGTAACACCAGCCATACCCCCCAGCACATGATATAGTGAAAGCACATATATGGTTTGCTGTACAGAAACTCCTCCAGAGAGAATCTGTGACCAGCAGGTGTGACCAGCGCTACTTCCCCCAGCTCTCTGCTGGAATGACTCCATGCTATTCACTTTCTGACATTATGAAATCCCCTGAAGGCTCCACCAATCCTTACCAGTACAACAGTCCATGCCATTCTGTTTCTAAATAGATACATTTTTTAATACAATAATGATTGGAATGGTTAGATCTACAAGCAATGAAGTAAATGAGCCTACAGGGCCTTTCATCTTAATGCTACATCCTTGGAATATATTTGGAAATTATTTTACAGCTGCAATTAAAACATCAACATTTATGCCATAGTAACAACCACTACTGTTTTGTTTTGTTTTGTTTTGTTTTGTTTTCAGCAAGACTATCTACAGACAAAAGGAAAAGTAACAAAAGTTATCCTTCCACATCTCATCATCTTTCTTTATTTACCACGTTAAAATTGCATAGTTGACTTACCATATTGTAGGTGGTTCAGAACCTTCTACTTCCAAATAATCATATTTTTCTTCCATTTGGAAATCTGTAAATATGAGCGAGATAGTATCCCCAGGCTCTGCCACAATTGTCCATGTGCAATCTGCATTATTATGATACTCATTAGGAAAGTTGGGGCTCGAAATGATACCACTGGATCCTCTCATAGTGCCTCCACATGCATCCTCAGCTGTTAAAAAAAACAAAAAAGTCATTAAAATTACCTCTTAGAAATGTACTTTCTTGTTAACAATAGAATTTTATTACCTTTTAGGTGAACAATTGCTTAAGGATTTTAACATGTTAGGCTGAAACATTAAGGTGTTAACAAGTAATTGTTTCCAATTTCAATTATTTTAAAAATATTATACTAGCGCCAGCACATATTTTTACAATGTACTATATATATTATTTTGATTAGCATTGTTTCACTCACTTGACAATAGCATGCAAAAATTTCATTATTTCCGCTTTTGCTTTAACCAAAAATGTTTTCATAAAGTAAATTGGGTTTAACCCCTATTATATGTAGTCTGATGCATGAGGTGCAGCAGTCTCATTACACTGAGAAAAGAAACATGAGAATCCTACCCATCTTATGCTAATTGTATTATCGTATTTTATTTTAATGAACAACTGGTGATGTTTAAGTTTGTTCTCCAATAATCTTTTTCCAATTTTCAAACAGCTGATCAGTTTCAAACCAAAGCCATTCATGGGTGATTTCCCAAATGTCATATGCAAGACACTTTCACAATTAAGATGCTTACATCAGAGTTGTGTTAAGGAGTGTAAGTTTTAACAGAGCAAGTATTTCAAATATGACCATAGGAATACATTTTTCATGATATATGAATAATTGCGAAATTATTTGACCAGTTATCACAACCAATTATTTATTGGTTGTGAATACACCAATAAACCTCCAAAATGGAAGAAGGCTCAGAGTAGATGGGTAAGGGTGGTGTGCCCATAAAGTTCAGGGAATAATGCAGGGAGTGACTGAGCACAACTGTTGCAAAGAACCTGACTTTTCTCTCAACACACAGAGGACCACAGGGTGGCCTTTGTGTCAGATAAACAGCTATCAACAGTTGCGCAGATTAACTTGTGGTGGAAATCTTTCTCCCTGAGTTCATTAAGATGGTGAATGTTTCCCTGAATTCATTAAGAGCATGAATGTTTCCCTGAGTTAGTGACACCAGCATGGGGGGAGTGAGATTTGGCTCAGCCCAACATGGAGTATAAAAACTAGACAAATAACAAAAGAAGAAAGTCAGAGAGCAACAGACTTAAGCTGGTTTCAACCCATGTATTCCTTTCAGTGACTGGGGATGCCCAGTACTGTGATGGTGAGCATGTTACAGATATCGGTAAGGGGAATCACATTGGTATTGTGATAAAACTGTACATTGCAATTCCTATATATTTTGCTAAGTGTAACATACAATTATATTATTATTCAATATATTTTGTATCACTCCGCTAAATTAGAATTCTTGTGTAACATCAACTATCTTTAAATAAGTAAATTTGATATGAAACAATACATCCTTTACATGCAGCATATCTACAAGGACCCGGTCAGAGAGTATTTGACTTTGACAAAATAATGCTCTATTTTTCAACATACAGTCTTATGCTGAATAAACTAGGTAAATATTGGAGACTTACAAAATCAGTTATAACACCAGCAGAACTAATTCTACGAGAAAACAATTCTCAAACAGTGATTCATAGATTGCATTTGGTAAGGTAAGAGAACATGACTGATGTTGTGTATTTTATATCTTAATGGTGCATATATGTTCGATAACTAAAAAAATGGTTTTCATGCTCTCATGTAATTTTTTTTTTTTTCTGTGAGCTAATAAAATGGATTGTGAATGTAGTGCTACTATTTTCAGAAATGGAAATACCTTTCAAATATCTTATATGGAAATACCATGTTACTAGATGGAAATATCAGATGGCATTACTTCAGTTTATTATCCAAATGTTTGAAGCATACGTGAAAAGCACTTCTTGTTTCTGCTTAATTAGAGTGCTAACATGAATAAAACTTGGCCTAGAGCTTGAAAAAAACAGTCAATATTCCTGAAAAATTAATGATAAGGGAAAAAAAATTGAGTATAGCGTTACAGAACAAAAACTTTAAAGAATTCTGACACACAAAACTCACTTCTAATGGAAAGGAAAATTTTAATGATTGTAAGAAATGTCTTAATTACAGTAATTTAGGAGTTTAAAATACCAGATTTTGTCTCTTAAAATTCTGCCAAATTATTATATGACCAGATAGAAAACTAAAGTAAAGACATCTCTTGGGTTTAATCTTACTAATTAGCCAGTGCATTTAATATCCAGTAAATACAACAAAACTGAGGAACCTCATCACATCGTAGGTTCGAGTGCTTTACTGTGAAAGTAATAAAAAAAAAAATATAAGAAAGGTAATAATGAAGTTTTGTTCTCATGCATTAAGGACAACTAGGAGAATAATTTTTAATTGTTAGTTCACAGAAGTAAAATGTCCATTAAAACAACGGGTAACATAATGGTTCAATGATTTTGAAGGATCTGTATAATGATATTTAAATACTGATTGAAATATGTTTTATCAAGTACTCATTTGAAAAAGTTCTTATAGGTAAATTTTCATAGCTAAATTACTGAAGTTTAAAAAGCAGAAAACTAGGAGTAACATGCAAGAGTAAAGACTTTGGAATAGCTTTCTCTCAGACTCAAAAATAGAAGTGCTTTTCAAAAATACTGTACTACAGAACTCTTTCTTTTTTTTTGCTTTTCACAAATGAATTATAGAGGAACGTATCCTAGTTCCTAGTAATACAAAAAACTGTTCACTAAAAATGTTGCTATACTCTACCAATACTTAAAAGAATAAACAGAGTGACTGTGTTTAAAAACAGAAGCTGTGTCAGAGCACGTCTGCTGTTTCTGAGCCACACCTGTTTAGAGATCTTTGCCAAAATGTAATTTTACTATCATCAGCAAAATAGCCCAGATAAATCATCATGTATTGTGTTCTGATTCCTGTAGCAAATTTGCTACAAATAAAATTAATACTAACTGCATTTAAATGCTATAAATATAACCAAGAACACACAAGATATCATTTTAGCCTCTGTAATGCAAGCACTGGCCAAATAAATACCAGAATTACTATTCTGTGTTCCTATATTCCTTCACCTACAATATCATTTGCTTGTGATTTATTTGGTTCCAGTCTTGTATTCAGATCCTCATAGGTAAAAACTCATATCTGGGAGAAGGCTAACAAACATTAATCCCCATGAAAATGTCCGGTGTCTTTAGTTGTGAAGCTGCCAGAAAAAAAAAATAGAACTTCAAGTAAACTGACAAACATTGACATTGACAGCAGCCCTACCACCAACTTCATAGTGCATATGACCCTGACAAATAAAATAAAATGTAATAATTGGTCCTGTGCAATCCACTTTTAACAGCTGTATTTCTATCACCTTGAAACAGCATAATTCCTTAATGTCAGCTGTGAAACGTTACAAACCAAAGAATAACTGGGAAGAGAACATTTACGAAGTCTAACAGTGGCCCATCTTCATGAATGCGCAACAAGTCCAGCAACCGTATGTGAGCAAGGAAAAAAGAGAGGAAAGATAAACATTGCAGTGATTCCTGTACAGGGTCCTGAGAATCTCTCTCTTTTCACTGCCTTTCCACAACTTTCTGAATTACCTCTGTCAAACCACTGAGGCAGCAGTCCTCAAAGATACTTAAATGCCAAACACTGCAATCACTGCAATCAAAATGTAATAACTAAACAGCAGTTAAGCACCTAAATGCCTTGAAAGAATTGTGTATCTGTCCCTGCTCTTTTAATTTCCTGTTACCAAATACCGAGAAAAACATTCACAAGAACAGTGAGAAGACAATGCTTCAGTTAACACTTGATAGAATCTGACATTATGCAATTACAAATACATAGCTAACATTGATGACATGAAAAAAAAAATCTACTTTTAAAATTCCTACCCCCTATTTTCAAATTAAATTTATTTTGTCACGTACTGGGAAAATTAAACTACAAACTTGCAAATGTGATAGGAAGGCATAAGTGCAAAAAATATGCATACTGCCAAGATGTCATTTTTCCAAACATACTTCTCTGATCTTAACCATATGCTGAGAGGGGAAGATTTTTCAAAGTGATATGCAAGTGGGGACTTGGCTTAGAAAAGCTTTTCAAGGTATTATGAATTCAAATTAAGATCTATATTTGAATATGCATAAGGACTCTAATGTAGAGGGAATATCACTGATATTGTGATGTGACTGACGATTATGAGAGTACAAAGGTTTTGAGGGTTGGGGGGTTATTTTTGGTTTTGTGGGTACAGACTAGTTTTTATTTATGTACACAGATGCATGCAGCTTTTTTGCTTTTTATTTTTTCTTGTTTTAATTATGGCTAAATGCCCACGAAAAAATTAAATGAGCATACATTTAAATAATTTCTGGTGAAAAATAATTTCATAACATTTTATATTTTCTTTTCTAAAAATCTTCCTGCTTCCTTTTTCATAATAAATTTTGAAAATATATTTCTCTAGATATTCTTATTTAAACTTAACTTTCTGCTTATTCTCATAGGTTTGAGTGATATTCACAATAATGTTACATAAATATTGGACTGTAATTTTCGAGAAGATAGATGATCAAAGACAGGCAATGTTATCAGTGGTTTATAAACCATGCAAATTCATGGATTTCAATGAGATTGCATGGCAGATCAAGCTTTAATCTGGCACTTAATGTATGGAGTTATCTTATCTATCTAGATATTTATAGTGTACCGAATAGTGAAACTTAAGTGTGTAACTCATCACAGAGTAATAGATGTCTGTTATCTAGTCTTGAAAATAATGCAAGGGGGGAAGAAAAAAAAGAAGAAAAAAAAAAGAGTATAGCAACTTTCCAAGTTTAAACAATGATCTTTACAATGGCCAGTAAAAGTTCTGAGCAAGCTGAGCCACTTTTGAAGAAACACATCAAGAAAAGCTGAGAGGACCTGCAGTAATCCCTCTGCCTTGATCTTAGCTACACAGACTATGAAATTCATGGCATATTCTTCACAGTGTACTTCAAGTCCAACCCCAGACATACTGTTGTCTGCTCTTTCAAATTTTAGACAGTCTTATTTCAGACAAATTAGCTGAGCAATCTAAAGAGATCAGCACTCTTATCAACACCTCTTAAACATTTTACAGTCATATTAATTATTGCTTTTAAATATGCACATTAATAACTACCTTTCATCTGAAGATCACAAAAGATCTTTACAGTAGAAAGCAACCCATTCTTTCAGAAACTCCACTGCTCTTCAGAAGAATTTAATATAGGCAAACACATAACACTAACTGCTAATTCCATTAGTGTGGGGAAAAACTGCTTTACCTGTTTCTGCATAGCAAACGCATGCACAAATGCCCGTGTCTACGCAATCTCTAGCCATCTACAGAAGTTTATTTGAGGCTCAACTGATGCCTTAAACACTGGTATCTAACTGCTAAGGTTTCTGATGGGAAACTGAAAACAGGGACACTGAATAATGCCATTCTCTACTCTATTGCCCTATATGTAACATAAATAAAAATAAATTAACCACTTATATGCATAAAATAATTATGTGGAAAGTGAAGCAAAATTCTAACTATTTACAGACATTTCTAAATGAAAGGTATTGGTTTTTACATCCCTCTGAAACAGTTCATGATTATTTGATGCAATAAAGTAGAATGGAAATGAAAATTAGTTATGCAGATAATACTTTTTTGACATTTTTTCCAAAACCACAACCCTTCAGCTGTAATTTAAATTCTGACAGGGAAAAAAAAATGTTATAAAATTCTACCAGTGTTTTCTAAATGAGATTTTTAATCCATTACCTTCATGTCCAAAATAAAAAATAAAAATGAGATTATCTTCTCCAGGCAGTAACTTGGCATGAGAAAGCAAATATTATTGTCTATTAAAAATGCAGCACACTATTTTAGCTATAACTTAAGTTATACAAACATTTCTGAATCAGAAGGTAGTTTCTTTCCCAAGGACCTTGTCTCTTTTTGTTACTGCTGAAAGTTTATCACAGATTAACTCTAAATAATAAATAAATAAATAAATAAATAATGTCACCTAGACAGCAGCCCCACTGATCACTGTTTATGGAGTTTTTTATGTTTTCAGTAGTTGCTCATTGTGATTTTTTTTTTTTAAATATGCCTCTAAAAATTATATATAATTACTTACTGCTTTTTTTTGGATGAAACTCAGAATTATCTTGACTTGCATATTATTACTACACAAGCATGCTATGCTTTGTATTTTCCCCTTTATAGGTCTATATGTTTATACACTCAGATTGTTTTTACAGAGCACAGCATTAAGAATCAGCTTCATAACATATTTTGAACTTAATTTTCCACAAGTCTGAATTTGCTGGTTTATCCATCAGCAACATTCACAAATTTCCAGTGTCACACCTGGCCAGTGTTTAATCCAATGCTCTTGTATAAACTTCAGCTTTGCAGTTTTCTGCACACATTATACTGCTTTCATAAAAAACAAAACAAAACAAAACAAAACCACCTTAGAATGTGTTTCTCATTAAGTTTCATCATTGGCTGTGCTACAGACAAGCAGCAGAAAGGAAACTATATACGCTGAAGTGGAAAGCAGCTGAAAAAGTTAAGCTCAGTTTTAAAGTCTGTAGTGCAATTGATTATGAAATTTTCAAATGAACACAGTAATAGATTACACAGGCAGTCACAAAAATATCTTTAAGAAGCTCCACAGGCAATGCCATTTTCTAGCAGAGTTCCCTCTGCTCCCTCCTTTGCACAAACTATACCACTTACTCCTTTAGTTGCCTACCCACCTTTCTCACAGAGTCTGTATACATCTATTGCAGAATTCCAGAGCTGTCAGCTGTTCTACTAGTGATGTTAGTAATGTCATTGATCTGTGATGATTGCATATGAATTTACAGTTCCTATGTTTCCCATGCTACATATGATTGCGTACAGGTATTTGAGATGTGTCTCTGGTCACCCCACTTCCTCAAGAAGGGTGCAAGAAAATCCCTCATCACTCTGCCCTGCGTGTGCTTCCACCCTCATCCCCTGTTCCCTGTAAATCTGCAAGCATTGGTCACCAACCCCAATAAACCTGGTTTAAAGACCACTTCATGAGGTTAGCAAGCCTCTTGGCAATGGTGTTCTTGCCCCACTAAATAAAAACTAGTTATCCAACTAGTTTAACTTAGTCTTGATAATCTAATGCTTAGAGTCAGAGAATAAATTAATGGGTCTTTATAGAGAACAGCATATGTAGTATAATGTTTATTACATTTATTTTAATATTCTGATACGTTCTAAAAAATCCAAATATAATGAAAGATATATATATAT
Organism: Aramus guarauna; assembly: GCA_013400195.1. Taxonomy (NCBI): domain Eukaryota; kingdom Metazoa; phylum Chordata; class Aves; order Gruiformes; family Aramidae; genus Aramus; species Aramus guarauna. The sequence goes on along the minus strand of VXBL01004729.1, from coordinate 238,594 downwards.
GAAGCTATATAAAGTTTCTGAAAAGCATTTATATGTTGGCTTTTTCTATAAACCTGCAATAATAGAAAATGTCCACCTTTCCTCATAATTTATCAACAGAATAGCCTTACAGCTTTCAGGCATTTAAATTAAATGATTACAAAATGTCCATCAATTGAAAAACTTTAAGGATAGCTTTGCAAAGTATTTGTCATTAATGACTTACACAAAATTCATCCAGCTTTGGAGGAGAGGGACATAAAACATTTCTTGAGGACACATGAAGTCTTATTTTCTATGGCTTTGTATTGCGATTTGTAAAACTCACAGATTATAAATTCTAAATAAATCCAAGGATGATTATAAATTGACACAATTCACATCTTCAAATCCTTCACTTTGCACTTGTATGCTCAGTATACCTCTAAAATTCATACAGATTTGACAGCCAGCAAAAAAATAAAATAATAGCATCTGTAGCTAGAAAGGTGATGACGCTCAGGCGCTTAAATGGTGCTCTAGCAGAAGTTAAATGGAACGAACTGCCTCCTAACCTGCCTCTTTTGAAACAGAACCACAAAAACAAGCTGTGTCATGGGGAAAACACTACCAACACCCACACAGCTCGTGCCTACCGGGACCCCCGTGCTGGACAAAGTTGGCAGGGGAGCTGCAGGGGTGAGGAGGCCATGACCAGGCAGGTGCTGGTTCCAGCCGGTTCCAGGCCGCTCTGCAAGGAACGGTGCTGACCCACTGCGGGACAAAATGAGGAGCCACCGGAGCGGGCAGGGGGCCGCATGGGAGGAGACACGCAGGGGAAAAAGGGAGGAAACATGTAGAGGGGTGTGTGTGTGGACACACCGATGACCGCACAGAAAGGAGGTCCTGGTGGTGCGGTGTGTCAGGAGCAAAGGGAGCGGCCACCGGGACGGAGAGGAGAGGCCTGGAGCAACACTGAAACAGGCAAGGGGGAAGAAGGGTCTTTTCCTGAAGGGTTTAAGTTTTTGTCGTCTTTGGCTTTGCAATCCTGAATTGGTTACTAAACATCTGTGTTAACTGGCAATAAATTACAGTTCAGGCAGATCCTCAAAAGTGGCTGGTTTTCCCCCAAGGAAACGTCATGTTGTGGGTGTGACTGAGGTGAGTTGGACTCTTCTGAGGGGTGACTGATGGGAAAAGTAACTCTTTTCTAGTAAAAGCTGCACAGTGATTTCATTTATTATTTTATATATAAAGAAGGAAGGAAAAATGTTAACATTGGAAAAATCTTGGCACATAAAGCCAATAGTTTGGGTTTTTAAAAAAAAAAGTGAAAGGTGTGCAGTCTACTGAATTCTTACCTATATATTTGGAAAACATCAGAAGCTGGTTAAAAATGTAGATAGGTGGTTCACTTTTTTAAATTTTTTTGTTTTCTAGACTGAGACTTGAAATTTGATGGATTAACTCACAAACATGTTTAATAAAGTAAGATAACCCATCAGTCTGTACATCAGCCAACTGTTCCTTTACAGCTCTTTTCCAGCAAGACAATGAAATTCATCTTTTTCTCACATAAAAATTAACATTGGGGAAGGACTGGTACTTTTATTGCTTACAAACAAAACAAGGTAATTGTTCTTCCTTGTGTAAGCACAGCAGAAGAAATTAAAAAGAAAAGATTTCTTGCTGATCAAACTTTTTCCAGTTGCTTTGTGAAACAATAAAGCTTAGCAGTTCTGCAGTGTTAAATTAAGATTTTAATTCAGATTTCACAGTTCTCAAGCCTGATGTTTACTGTTTAACTTGCTGAGGGGAAGAGGGCTTAAGATTAAATTCATTAAAAATGGAATACAGAAGAAAGCAGAAATTACTTTAGTTAATTGTTCAGGCAAAGAAAAGGAAAAAAAGACCTAAAAGTAAATATTTCAATTCATCAATTTAAAAATAAATTATTTTTCTAATTATTTTTAATAACTGCAAAGAACAAGGTTTTTTACTGTGGTTTTGAAATGTAATGGTGAAACTTTAAAATTTGTCTTGTCTTTAAACCAACCATAACCAAACATAAGAGATACTCAACAACATACTATATGAGATTTTAGAAATTGTTAGGGATCTCCTCTTATTCTTTTCTTTTCTTTTTTTTTTCTTTTTTTTCTTTTTTTTTTTCCACAGTAAAGAAACTACTAGTTAAGTAATGGCTGATTTTTACACCTGGTTTTGCGATTCTGCAGTTTTGCCTCTGAACCACAAAGAAATTATTCACACACCTGTAACTGATACACTGCTCTATCAAAAGCAGGGTTATGCTACTGTATAAAATAAGAATGTCACAAGTACCTAAATATTTAAAGTGGTACTTGTTTTATTTATCTGTTGGTAATTTACTGTGTAAAAGGAGTTTGTTCTGTGAAAATGTGGTGGGGCCGTCAGGAGGAAGGCTGAGTGGCTTATCTGAGCCACAGAATTCAGTGTCATCTGACATTACCTGCAGGGAGGAAGAGCTGGTACTTCCTTTGTATGGTGGGTTGACGCTGGCTGGATGCCAGGTGCCCACCTAGCTGCTCCATCACAACCCCTCAGCAGGACAGAGAGGGGAGAAAAATAAAATGGAAAAAAAATCCCTCATGGGTGAAGATAAAGGCAGTTTAATAAAGCAAAAGCAAAAGCAAAATCAAAAGGTCTCGCATGGAAGCAAAGGAAAAAACCCAAAAGATTATTCTGTACTTCAAATCAGCAGGCAATGTCCAGTCACTTCCTGGGATGCAGGACTTCAGTATGCGTAGCGGTTGCTCTGGAAGACAAACGTTGTAAAAAACCNGGGGAAAGAATGCCCCCACTTCCTCCCCCTCTCAACTTCTTATTGCTGAGCAGATCTGATATGATATGGAATATCCTTTTGGTCACTTTCGGTCAGCTGTCCTGGCTGTGTCTCATCCCAAGATCTTGCCCACATCCAGCCTACTGGTGAGGGATGAATGTTGGATAGACAGCCTTGATGCTGTGGGAGCACTGCTCAGCAGTAACCAAATCACTGATGTGTTATCAACATCTTTCAAGCTACCAATACACAGCACAGCACAATCCATCTCAGCTAGACCCAATGCACTTCAGGACCCGCTCTTAGCTGGAAGGACCTTCTCAGATGAAGAGTGCAGCAGGTAGGATGTGAAAGAGCCACTAAGAAAGAAGTCTGCACAAATGAAGATTGTATTTGGTTTATGTGGCAAGGGTTTGGTAGCAGGGGGGCTGCAGGAGTGGCCACTGTGAGAAGAGATTAGGGGCCTCCCCCACGTTGTGGTGGGCTCCAAGATGGACCTGCCACTGACCAAAACTGAGGCAATCAGCAATGCTGGTGGTGCCTCTGTGAGAACATATTTAAGAAAGGGTAAAAAAGCCTGTGCAGCAGCTGAGAGAGCGAGAGAGAAGACAACCTGCAGACACCACAATCAGTGAAGGACGGGGAGGATGTGCTACAAGCACTGGAAAAGAGGTTCTTCTGCAGTCGGTGAAGAAGACCATCAACAACTCACACATTTAAGATATGCAAAAGCAAAAAAAAAAAAAAATCAGCCAAAGAAAGACACATGTCTTCATAAAAACTTAGTATCTTGAGTCTAGTCATGTCTTTACCTAATAGAGACACTTAAGCTATGAACAATCACTTTTTATACTTCCTTTCAATTTAGAGATAATAAAATCTGAAATATCTTCCTACAATCAATACGAGGATTGTCCACAGGAAGTATCTCCTTTTCTGCAGTGGCCTATAGAGGAAACCTAGTACAGCCATACTCTTCCCTCAGGCAGGTCCATTCATACCTGCGTACTTGTTGACAAGAGTCTAAGACTCTGAACAGACAGTAAAATATGTCGCCTTTTTCAACATTCTAACTTACCTGTCCTAACATACTTCAGAGTTATGGGACAATTTGGGTATATCAAGACCTGAACAATAGGTGCTATATGATTTCTTTATCTAATCTGCAACTAAATCCATAAAGTGGGACCAAATACTTAGCTGGCTCTGTGACACTGAAATCTGTGAGTTGGAAGGTTTATTTGCAGGCTTATTTCATTGTGGGCACTGGCATGACATACTCAAGCCATTGTATAACAATTCTAAGTGCATTATTATTCTTTCCTTTTCTGAAACAATTAGATCCAGACTAATAATGATTAAACTATTAAGATTTACATTATGCTAGCAATAAATTCTTGGCTTTAGTTATATAGAAGGTATGCTTCCTCTTCAGCTGTAATGATTTAAGACGTAACAATGTGTCTTCAAAGAAGTGTTTATACCTATGAGATACTGCTGCAAAGGGCATTTATTATACTTAAACCCAAACCTTCTTTATTTTAAATCTCATTTGTAAGAATTACACTATCTAGGAAGCATTTTCTTTGCTTTTTAGAAGGAAAAATATGTTTAAATATATAGTAAAGAAAATATAGTTTAAAAGATTTCAATAGTTTTGACTTATTTGAGTAGAACATCCCATCTTTGACTACCTAAAAGGATGCTGTAGAAAAGATGGAGTCAGACTTTTTTCCATGGTGCACAGCAAAAAGGCAAGAGAAAGTTGTCACAAATTGTAAATTAGGATATTCCATTTAGACATCAGGAATAATAATTAAAAAAAATGCTATTTGAGTGGTTGATTTTGATATTAGGTTATGTAGAGAGGCTGTGGAACTTCCATTCTTGGAGATTTTCAAAAGTGAGCTGAACAAGACCCTAAGCAAATATATCTTGATTTAAAGTCAGATTTGAGAGGTGTGTTGGATTTGATCACCTCCTCGGGTACCAAAATAAGCTATCATATCTATCCACAAAATGAGGAACACGTCTGAAATAACTTACTGTTTTTCAGATTTCACTGAAATAATGTAGTAGAATATTTAGAACAAGATCGGAGGTGGGGAGGGAAATATTTCCTTCTGTTTTATTTTCAACCCTCTTAGCCTGATATTTAAAGTTGTAATTTTTTCCTCAGAACAAGTACATCGACTAAGTTTTACACCATCCAATGGAGAAAGGATTGCAATGCATACATCTTCAATCATTTTTATCTTTGCTATAAAAATTGTGGAATGAGACCACTTGAATTTCTTTTTATGTAAACTACCATGAAATCAACTTTTACTAATTTACTACATTATATTCGGCATAGAATCTTAGTGGGATAAGACTCTCATAATTTTTATTGTCAAGTCCTTTGAACATTCTGGCCTCATGACAACTGGATTACAAGGACCATGTAGCATAAAATAATTTACTTTTGTGAACTGAAGAAAAATGCAAATGTTCATCAAAATATCTTTATAAAATGTACAATTCCGTATGCTTAGGTTTACAAAACAGATAAACAACAGGGTGTGTTCTTACTGAGCACTGTGCAAAGCAGGAAGCACAATTTCTGTGGCATATTTGTGATCTCTTTACTCCTATAATGTTAGAATCACAGAATCTTTAAGGTTGCAAAAGACCTCTAGGATCATCAAGTCCAACCATCTACCCAACACCACCATGTCTACTAGACCCTGTCCTGAAGTGCCACGTCTACACGCTTTTTGAATGCCTCCAGGGATGGTGACTCCACCACCTATCTGGGCAGCCTGTTCCAATGTCTGACCACCCTTTCAGTGAAGCAATTTTTCCTAATATCCAATCTAAACCTCCCCTGGAGAAATTTGAGGCAGTGATGTTACGTATCTAAAAGAATCTGCCTTTTATCCCAGCACAAAATGCCGAAGGATGACAAAATATTTTCAAAATTTCCGAGTCAAGATTTCTGTAGTTGCTTAATTATGCAGAGACCTTAAAATTCAGCATTTCTGAATATGATCTGTAAGTACTGCTTCACCAGAAGAGAGGAACAGGACTTAACCTCTTCTGAAGACATTTTCTAAGCCAATTTACATTGACTGCTTTGGCAACTCTGTTATCTCATTTGCCAAAATTTATCAAACTTAAATTAAGTCTGCTTGCATTTGAAAAGTTCACAGACACATTCAAATTTGGAAAACTAAAATCAGAACTCGAAGGAAAAGATTTTTACACCACAGAAGCATTTAGAAACAAGTTTCAGTGTTCTGCTTGAGGGATGTACAAAGTAGTTTTTCAAGTTGAAGTTGAATTTATCTCCTTCCTGTATCCAAATGCCTCTGCCACTCATATCTCATCCTACACCGGATGATTTTATTGTTGCACTCAGAAGGTTCTTGTGGATGAAAAGGAACGCACAATGTATATGCAGACAAGAAATTATTTTTCAGCTGATTTAATGGTAGATAATAGTCCAAATCACCTAATGAATGCAGAGAAAATGCATTAGCTTTGCTGCTACCATTGCCTTTTTGGTACCACAGGAAATGGAGACTCCATGATGATGAAGGCTAGAAGCTTGTGACTTCCAACACCAGGAAGACAGCTCCTGCTCCTCCTGCAGCTCTGCAGCTACAGAGTAGTTCAGTGTCCTGGTCGCAGATGAGGGGCTGGGACCTGTGTCTGACAAAGCACTTGAGCCAGCTGAGCCTGAGCTCTGCAGCAGAACCAGGAGGACATTGGAAGTGAGAGTGGTGGAAGACTTCCCATTGTGGGGGATGGAGGCCTCCACCTGCTGACCTGTCATCTAGGGAGATTTGGTGCTTGTCAGGGACTCAGATCCCAGACACTGCTGAGGCTTTTCCAGCCTGTGGACTCCTGCTGCTCTTCCATGTGGGCACTAATACTGCGAGGGGAGACACAGAAAATACCAAGCATGGCTACACAGCCCTGGGGTGAGAGTCAAGGGCTGAGTGGGGGCTCAGGTGTTTTTTTTTCCTCAGTCCTGCCAGTAAGAGGAAAGTGTGTGAGAGGGAATGAGCAGATCGTGCGAGGAAAGCTTTAAAGTAAGAATGACAGGGGGAGATGATGGGGGAAGAAGTAGATGAGGACTTCTTGAAACAACTGGAAGAAGTCTCACATTTACCAGCCCTGGTCCACTTAGGGATTTGCACCACCCTGAGATCTGCTGGAAGGACAACACAGAGATCGCAAGCAATCCACAAGTTTGATACAGTGCACTGATGATAAATTCCAAACACAGATGTGTTATACCTTCTACAGGTATATCAGCAGCAAAAGGAGGAGTAGGGAAAATGTGAGGGGCAGAGGGTCTTTGTGACAAAGGGCATGGAAAAAGCCAAAGTAGTCAATTCCAGTAAGACTTTCCTTCAGGAATTCAAGATCAGTGGGAAAGTCTGGAGCAAGCAAGAATTAACCTTAATGGTGGAGGATCAGTCTAGGGAATATTGAAACAAACTGGGCATACATCAGTCCACAGGATCTGGTGGGATGCACCCACAAGCTGGACAAGGTCACTGCAACACCACTGTCAGTTATCACTGAAAGGTTGTGGTGACTGAAGGGAGGTTCCTGAGGACTGGAAGAAAGTATAAGTCACTCCTATCTTCAAGAAGGGCAAGAGGGGGGATTGAGGGAGCCACAGGCTGTTCAGACTTACCTTGATCACTGGGAAGGTAACAGCCTAATTGCTGGGGGGATGTAGAGGCAGTGAGAAATAGAGAAGGATGCCTTGGTGTTGTGTAAATGCTGTTCAGCAACAGCTAAAACATTGGTGTGTTACAGTGATTTGGTCACAAATCTAAAACAGACACCATAGGGGCTTCTATGAGGAAAATTAACTCCATGCCAGCTGAACACAGTACAACCGATAAGAAGTTTCGTACCTCCAGTTCACATTGGTTTTAGTTTGAATTACAGTCAAAAAGTACTTTTCCTATTGAAAGGATACAACATTTCAAAATACAAAACACTAAACTATTCTGTTCTATAAATCCTTGTGAAGTATCATCTTTCTTACTAAGTTTAAAATCTTTTCAAGTTATTCAAAAAGCTGAATACATATTGCTGCCAAAGTGCTCTCCTGATAAAGGTAATTACAATCAGAATTTACAGTATTCTGCTATCATAAGTGATAATCCATCAGTATTTATTTGTAGCATGTTGAAAATGTAATATCAGAATACAATGGAATCATGCTATTGAAGTGTCTGGGTGAAATAAATATCAAAGGGAAATGAATACAGACATCTTATACTCAGTATCACCAACTTCACACCAGATGGGAAGTCAGTGAGAGAGCTAAAGATCCTTCCCCCACCACCACCCCCCGACTCTTGTAGCTAAAGCAGACACCTATGATACATATAAATTAAATGTGCATTAACCAGGATATAATTACTATTCACTTACTATGAACCCAAATATAAGTACACTGAAACAATCTAACCACTGTAACAGCATAACCAGTCATACATCAGCATTTTTGTGATGTGTTGCCAAAGAAAGGCACAATGCACAAGCATTTTTGACAAGTATGTGAGCATTGTCATCACCAAAGGGGCAAAGTTGTTTGCAGCTGCACATAGGAGGCATCCAAGTAAAAAAGTTGCAAGATAAGAAAAGCACAAGTAACTACAAATTAATGTCATGACCATTACATGAGAATGACTGGCAAGGATATGTTTCCAAGACTTAATAGTTTTATATAAATAATGATGCTAATTAATAATATGTAAGAACTATCTGTTTGCATAAAGTGTGCTGTTAATATGTGGGTTTAGTAAAATTGAGTTTTAAAGTTTAAAACTGCATTGATTTGCCAGTTTTTTAAGTACTCCATGACAACAGACTCTAATTCCCTGATAAATAGATGTGGTCATATTTATATATTCAGTTGCAACACTTCTCTTCCAATACTTGCTATATCATACTGCTTATGAGGATGATGTGATGGTATGCGTACTGATGGATAGTGTTTGCAATTCCATCTGGACCAATGGCATTGCACAGGATTTACTAAAGCAAGATTTTAACTCAGTAAAGGTATTCAGAGGCACATGAGGGAAAAAAAAAAAAGCCCTAGGTCAGCATGCTAAATTTCATATAAAAAAAATAAAATTAAAAGATTAATTCTAAAATGAATCAAGTTTTAATATTTATGCTGACACAATGTGAATTCCGGTTATGCATCTGGGCATCTTCAGTGCAGGAACGGCAAAGAAAATCAACAAGAAAAAACAAATTGGCTGAGAAAAGTCATATAATTAATTGGCTGCCAGAATATTTGCATTAAGTGACAATTCTTGCACACAATGTAATAATACCATTATAAAATGTGTAACACACTATTTTCATCATGATGTCAGTGTGACAGTTAGAATCAAAGCAAAACACATTCCTTACATTACAACACAGACTACCTGAAAGTTAAATAATTCAACAACAGCATAAATTATTGTCATATAAATTAAACATTATACTTAGAAGAACATAGAGCATATGATTACCTGTACAGTGAAATGCAAGAGAAGCCCAGGACTGCATTGTTGAAACTTGATGCTGAACTGATTATACAAACGCTAAGAATTTCAGCTTGGTTTCTTCCCACTCTAGTAGCTTTGGAATCTATAGCCTAATTGTAATCAAATTTTACAGTAAAGATGTATTTTGAAAAACATTGCTAAGATTTTCATTAAAATAGGCAGCTGGACAAAGATAAATTACTATTCCCATTGTAGAAAATACTGGAGTGTGAATATAATCATACATACTATTAGGCACTGAAAATCTGCAGAAGGGAAAGCACCAGAATGCCAAGATTTGTAAGTTCTACCGTTCAGTATTTTTACTACTTTTTTGTGCTACAGCCAACTACTACCACCGAAAATAAAGATGTTTACCTAGGGTTTTTGTTTGCTTGTTTTTGAAGGACTAGAGCTGTGGCCAAATAGAAGTAATTTTCTTACTTTATATTTTAAATGTTCACAGATTCACAGATAGGTGAGGGTTGGAAGGGACCTCTGGAGATCATCTAGTCCAACCTCCTTGCTAGAGCAGGATCACCCAGAGCACATTGCACAGGATTGTGTCCAGCTGGGTTTAGAATATCTGCAGAGAAGGAGACTCCACAACCTCTCTGGGAAGCCTGTCACCCTTAAATTGAAGAAGTTTTTCCTCATATTCAGATGTTGAAAAATCCTTAATACTTACCATACTATTAATTACTTTTTTTCTCATTTTCTAAATCTAAGTTATTTCTGTAAGTGGTTATATTTCTCTCAGTCTACAGTAATCTCAGCTAAATGAGGATGACTACTATTTTGGAACCATGTTCTACTTTCTTCCTACTCCATTCTCTGAATCATGAATGTCATATACTTCTGCAGAAATTATTAAAAATTAAGATAAAAAAGTTATGCTTTTAAAATATTAGACCTTGTGAAGAATCAAAAGTGCAGTTCTCAGACTGTGGCATACCACTTCAAAAATATTAGTGAACTCAATTACATCAAAAATAATATCACAAGATCACAGATACATAAAGAAAGTCACAACATTATAGTTTTTATATAAATATGTATTTATGCATTTTATAAATTAACATCTTTATTTATATAATAATATATATTTATAAACATATAAATAAAATACTCAACACTGTTTATGAATGTTATTCGAAGGACACAGACAAAAAATGTATAAGACTATTGTTAGACTTTTCTAGCAAATATATAATATTTGTTCATTAAAAATGCAGCAGATTTATCAAGTTTATCTTGCTGGATTTTTTCACTTTCTTTTTATGAACATACTATGCTGTAGTCAACAAATCCATACAAGGCCCTCTGATGCAATTAGATTGCTTGCCATTCAACCTCTAAGTTTGTGGACAAGATAATTTTCATGTTTTTCTTCTTGCCATGCCGAAAATCTTTAACTGAATTCAGCAAAGGGGAATGTACCATTTTGGAGAGAACACTCTGCAATGATTATAGAACATGAAAAACAGCAGCCTCTCAATGTGATCATCTGTTGTTTGGCAGGGAAAAAAGAGAAAAGAAAGTATAGACTTACACCATTCAGCCTGGAGAAGAGAAGGCTCTGGGGTGACCTCATAGCAGCCTTCCAGTACCTAACGGGGCCTATAGGAAAGCTGGAGAAGGACCATTTACAAGGGCATGGAGTGATAGGACAAGAGGTAGTAGTTTTAAACTAAAAGAGGGAAGATTTAGATCACATATTAGGAAAAGATTCTTTCTTGTGAGAGTAGTGAGGCACTGGAACAGGTTGCCCAGAGAAGCTGTGGATCCCTCTCTCTGGAAGTATGCAAGGCCAGGTTGGATGGGGCTTTGGGCAACTTGGTCTAGTGGAGGGTGTCCCTGCCCATGGCAGGGGGTTTGGAACTAGATGGTCTTTGAGGTCCCTTCCAACCCAAGCCATTCTATGATTCTATGATTCTATGATTCTATGATTCTATGATTCTATGATTCTATGCTATTCAAGTTTGGAGGTTTTTTTCAAAATAGATTCATCTATGTGCAAGGTACCATACAAGTAGCTGTTGCTCTGGAAAAAATTATGATTTCTTCCAGCTGTATATATTTATATCATTTTGTTCATCTTCTCTATACCGTCATCAGTACCTCAGTTTTGACCTATTTTGGTCCTTTTATCAATACCCTATAATCATTGTATTTTTTTACATATTATTTTATCTTCGCTCCCATCTTTGAGTTGTCGGCTTTTTTACACTAACATGTCAAAATTGTCTATTCCAGTTCTCAGAATCTTCTTGCCTACTTTCTCTTGTCATCTCTTATGCTTCTCCTTATTTGTAGTCTGGGACTTTGAGATAGATTTTTCCAGCAGTTTCTTTCTCTTTGCATTTGCAGAATCCACTTAACATAAGGAATTGGACGTCACGCCTAAGTTTTAATATACATACATAGCAGGCTTCTATATTTGAGCTACTCGCCTTAGGCTCTTTTCATAATCATTTATGAGAAATATGCACTTTAAGGTGCACCATATCTGAATTGAAAGTCCAATATGGGCATACTGGGTTTGCATGGCAAGGCTTTGGTCATAGTCCAATATGGGCATACTGTTCTGTGAGAAGGTGCTAGAAGCTTCCCCTATGACTGATAGAGCCAATGCCAGCTGGCTCCAAGATGGACCCGCTGCTGGCAAAGTCTGAACTCATCAGTGATGGTGCTAGCACCTCTGTGACAACATAGGTAAGAAGTGCGGAGGGGGTGAGGGGAACCTGTGCAGAACAGCATCAGAGAAAGGAGTGAGAATATGTGAGAGAAACAACTCTGCAGACACCAAGGTCCGTGAAGGAGGGGAAGGAGGTGCTCCAGGTGCTGGAACAGAGATTCCCTGTAGCCTGTGGAGAAAACCATGGTGAGGCAGGCTGTCCTCCTGAAACCCCTGGAGGATGATGGTGGAGGAGACAATCCACCTTCAGCCCGTGGAAGACCCCATGCCAGAGCAGGTGAATGCACCCGAAGGAGGCTGTGACCCTATAGGAAGCCTGTGCTGGACCTGCGGCCTCATGGAGAGAGGAGCCCACCCTAACAGGGCTTGTGACCCTATGGAGGACCCACACTGGAGCAGTCTGTGAAGAACTGCAGCCCGTGGGAAGGACTCATGTTAGAGAAGTTCATGGAGGACTGTCTCCTATGGGAGGGACCCCACACTGGAGCAGGGGAAAAGTGTGAAGACTCCTCCTCCTGAGGAGGAAAGAACAGCAAAGACAGCACATGATGAACTGACCACAACCCTGATTCCCCATCCCCCTGTGCCACTAGAGGGGAGGAGGTAGAGAAAACTAGGAGTAAAGTTGAGCCCAAGAAGAAGGGAGGGATGTGAGGAAGGTGTTTTTAAGAGTTGGGTTTATTTCTCATTATGCAAGTCTGATTTGATTGCTAATAAATTAAACTAGTTTTCCCCAAGTTGAGTCTATTTTGCCCATGATAGTAATTGGTGAATGATCTCTCCCTGTCCTTATCTCAGCCCTATGAGCCTTTCATTATATTTTCTCTCTCCTGTCCAACTGAATGGTGATAGAGTGGCTTTGGTGGGCACCTGGCATCCAACCAAGATGAACCCACCGCAACGGGAAAGATATAGGCATGCTGGACTGAGTCAGGTAGGTGATTTGGGGTCTGGAGAATATGGCATGAGGAGAAGCTGAAAGAACTGAGTCTGCTCAGGTTGGAGGAGATTTGGGAAAGATCTCACTGTGTCTTCAACTACGTAATGGGAAAATACAGAGAAAATGGAGCCAGTGTCTTCTAAAAGGTATACGGCGAAAGGACGAGAGAGAATGAACACAAGCTGGAATGTGGGAAATTCTGATTCAATATAAGGAAAAAGAAATTTTCAATAAGTGAGGTCAGACACTGGAACAGAGGCCCACAGATACTCTGGAGTCTCCGTCCTTGGAGATAGTCAAAACTCAGCCAGACGTGGCCCCAAGCAACTTCTTGCAGTCGACCTTGCTTTGAGCAGAAGGTTGGGCTAGAGGCCTCCAGAGGCCCCTTCCAACATATGTGGTGTCACGATTCTATGATTTATTTTAGCAGTGAACATGAGACAGACCATAAGTGCTTTATTCTCTCTTGTGGCCTTAAATGTAGTCCAGAAAACTGATCGACTTGTAGACTTGTATACTGAAGATGACTGAAGGAATCCCTCACATCCTACCTATTCCAAATCCCGCTAAATGCCACTTTGTAGCTTCACTACAGTTGATCTTACAGGAAGCTTTTTAACTCTTCGGTCATTAAACAGCCTTCCTAACTTCTAAACATTTTGAGAACTACCATAAAATTAATTAAAAATATGAATTGATGGTAATGTGAATTAGTTGCATAATATGAAAATGATTTATCATGAGAAGAAAGGCATATCTGAGAAATGCAAAAAGCCATGCAAAAAAAAAAAAAAAAGCAAAAAAGCAGCCTTCCTTAAACTCTTGTTTTGCATAAATCCTGTAACAGAATATGATGCTTTTATTACTAAGATAACACAGCTTCATTTCCATTACAAAGATAGATTTAACAATGTATTTACTGCTATCCTATTGAATGAATCTTTCATTAAAATGTTTACTCAGCTAAACAATATTTTTTTCACAATAATATTTCTCTGCAGTTGTCATCAAACATCTCAGTTGCATACACATAGCTCAGAGCCCAGCAAAAATGTTTTAATTCAAACAGTTCAGTCCAAGAAAAAACTCCACACTCTGAGTGTTAGTACTCTTTAAGTACTATGGAAATTCAGAGTTGGATTAAACAAAGCACTGATGTAAGTCACATGCCACGGAAGTGATCTTGCATTTCTTTTTCTTTCTTTTTTTTTTTTTTTTAAAGCCCCTAGAAAAGGTAATTATGACAGAAAGATAGCAGTCTTGGTCACTTTACCCTTAGTAAATGAATGGCCATATTCCCCCTAATGTAAAATTGCCTAAAATTAGGACAGCAGCACAAGGACAGAACATTTGGTCCACAGAATTTCAGAGCTTATTATGGAAAGCAATATATTCCATTTATTGAGGGGATAAAATTCTTCCGTTTATTGCATTTGAAATGAAACACTTATGCACAATATAAACTAGCTAAAAAAGAAGTGGGACAAGGAGAAGCTGGAGAAAGACAGGACTTCTTGGAGGCTTTAATAGGGTTATTGTTTCCATGGAAACCCTGCCAGTGTGCTGGGTAGAATCCTCTAGGGAACTGGTGATCAAATAATGCAAGACTTCCTAATTGTGTAGCAACAACTTGGTTTATGTTTTTAAGTATACCTCTTCACTTAACACCTCACTTATATTGCCTGAGAAGTACACAGGATACATTTCATAAAGAAAAGGAAAACAATATAACATGCAACTACCCAGACAGAAGGACCAAGTAATGTTTTAGGTTGATTTACACAAAATCTACAGTTGCACAAAATTTAAATATATAAATATGTACATAAATATATAAATAATAAATTTAATAATGTAGACAGAAAGCGATCCAATTTTAAGAAGCAATATTGTACACAATATTCCAAATGACCCTGTAAAAAACCCTCTAAATCTACTTGAGCTGAATTAAACCCAGCCATCTAATACATTTGCTGTCAAGACAATCTGCACAAACAACTCAGCATTTCTTTTTATATAGAAGGTCAGTGAGAATACTCTCATTTTTATGCATTATCTGTATATGTTAGAAGAAGTAATCTGCATACACACATATCCATGTACAAAATGTTAGACTTGCTTCATGTATGAAAAAGACCCCATCATACACCATGAACCTAGAATTGCTGTCAATGGAGTTGAGTCCTGAAACACAGCACATACCACCTCTTCAGGCACATGCAAACAGGTGACTGATGCCTATGCCTTAAGACAGGGCTGTCCTGAGTTCCTTCCTTTCTTAGAGGCAGCCCGTATGTCAGTCTTATTCTTAGATGGTCTTTCATACTCATCCTCATTAGCGAGCTCTGCAAAATGGTCTTCATGCACTCCTCATTTCCAGATTCTACAAAAGGCTTCAATTGGTACAGTTCTCCTTTGCTTGTCAAATATTTGTTCACATTAAATACTGTCAATTGTTTTCTGAATTTTTAATCTATAGTGTTACAAAATAAATTGCACCAAGATTTGCAGCCTCTGGGGGGGCTGTTACGAGACTGTGAAAATTATGTGTTGGCTGTTTACCTACCTGCTAGAAGTGTCTGTGACTTAATCAGTTCATTTATCTTCATATGCTATTTTGGTTTGCTTTAGATTTTCATATGAAGCTGAAATAGTAGTTTAATAACATGAAATCTTTGGAGGTAGCTATGACAAATGTTATACTTAAGACATGAACAGTTTGTCTTCAGAACTCCCTAAATAAATGGATGACAGAGGCAGGGGGGACACAATTCAAAAGAAAAATGTGGTTTTGTTCCAGA
This sequence comes from Aramus guarauna, assembly GCA_013400195.1. Classification (NCBI taxonomy): domain Eukaryota; kingdom Metazoa; phylum Chordata; class Aves; order Gruiformes; family Aramidae; genus Aramus; species Aramus guarauna. Next base: position 222,819 of record VXBL01004729.1, on the reverse strand, counting down.
ATTCCATTTTCTTTCCTCAATTTACAAGTTATATGACAGGCATCATTAATTTCAGGAAGTTTGTTTGTTAGTTTTTAATGCTTATATTTATACCTTCACTTTTTACATATTTTTTCTATAAATGTGTGTAATATTGATCCACTAACTGAAAGCTCATATCTAGCAGAGGTATCTGAACGCTGTCCAGAAATAAACTTGTTCTGTTACCATTCCAGGAGCTGCTGATAAGTTTCAAGCTATTGTTCATAATGTATCTAAATATTGATGGCAAAGCTCTTTAGTAGCAACTTCTTGATGTGGACCATAGATCTTTCAGACTATTATGCAAATGATGGTACAACAATTAAGAAGGGAGACTGATCTTTAGAAAGATCAGAATAGTAAAGTACTAGGAATGACAAAAAAGGGAGCTTTTAGTGTAATTATTTGTGCGCATTTAGAAAATCTCTCAATAGGACTTTCCATGTGCTAGCCTAGCTAGGAAATGTCTGAAGTGCAGCAGAGTCTATGAAGCCTGCCAACTCCTGAGCTGACAATGTGCAGATTATACATTAATTTATTCTGGGACTAGAGTGCTACAGAATTACTAATGTCTGTAAACCATCTCCATAGTGCTGGGACAAAGCAGATAATATGCAGTGTTGGAATTTATGTCTGAGAGAAAATTATTTGGCTAATAGCAAGATCATTATAGCATCCTTGTTCAAAATAGCAGGTAGTCTTGCAAATAGCAGGGTAAACATGAGACACAAACAAATTTAATCCAAAGGTAGCTGAAATAGGATGGTTGTAAGTCATAGAATCATGGAATGGTTTGAGTTGGAAGGGATCTTAAAGATCATCTAATTCCAACCCCCCTGCCATGGGCAGGGACACCCTCCACTAGACCAAGTTACCCAAGGCCCCGTCCAACCTGGCGTGGAACACTTCCAAGTAGGGGGCATCCACACTTCTCTGTGCAATAGCACAAAACAAGAATTAACATATAGTGTCATGCTTAGCACTTCAGGATATATGACCTTTTCTGTCTTGCTCTTCTACACACGTATGAACCTTAGGCCAAGCAATATATCTGAGACTCTAGGTGGTGAGAAGAAGGTAGCATCCATAATGGAGAAACAAGTCACATAAATACCAATGTGTTATCACAGCCTGAAGAAAATACTGCAAAACCAGATTAAAAATGTAGCTTTTTCAGTAAACAGAGCTTGGAAAAACTGTAAAACAATTTCACTCAATGACCAAAATCAGAAATTGTGTCTGGAATCTAAGAACTAGCTTCTGCTGTTGAAGAAATACTGTTTATAAAGCAACATTAGCTTATGATTCTTAAAGCAATGTTTTCGCATTTCTTGTGGATACGTCCAAAGTTACAAGGGGCAGAAAATTTGCCTGAAAACTACAGTTCTGAAAGACATATTTATGGGCAGATGCATATCTTCCTGGAATTACATATCCTTTTCCAGAGTCCTCTTAGGAGTTCTGTAAAAGGTAGGATGGGAAAAAGAAACTGTAGATCCAACATACAAAATTAATTCAAATTTATACTAAAAGGGAAGTCAGATAGTGGACTTCCTAGATAAAGTCTTCCCTTTCCAAAATTCTTATACTCTTATAAAATATTTTCCTTCTTATAGTATAGCATCTCTGTTGCAGCATCATCCTTTGAATCCTTAGTGTTGCCCGCTTTCCCTGTCACTTTCTTTTTTGCTTGTTACCATCAGTATTAAGTTCATTGGAAGAATTCTCATTTAGCAATGTGTTATATTATTTTTCAACATCCAAGTTCCCTGTCTTTTTTACTTTGTATAGCCTTTGCAGTTTTATAAATATTGCCACCAGCTATCTGCATTTTAAATTATTCTATTTTCTTTTGATCTAGCACTATTAAATTGTTTCATCCTCATCAATCTATTCCTTGTCCTTATTCTCGAATATGGTTTCTGTACAGACTTTCAGAAGGCATTATTCTGCCAGATAAGCCACCATATAGTTTCCCTGGCTCTTTATTTGGTCCACGTCAAATTCTAATTCAAATCAACCCAGTTGCTCAACAGAAGTTGACTTCCTCCCCAGCCACCTACCCAGTACCTACCGCTGAATTTGACTTACCTGAAGGACAACCTCAGGTCACAATTGGGCACAGACAGCAAGGCTTTATAGTACCTATATACTACCAGAAAAAGTTTCTTGCAGGATAAATCAGAAGGATAAATCTCTGATCAAAATACTGTGTCAATGCACTGAGGCAAAGAAAAAGAAGTTCTGAGTTATCTCTCCTTCCCATCTCAACACATCTGTGTTATAAAAGCATTTCACCTTAAGCTGTTTTTAACTGGTACATATGCTGCAGGGTTTTATATTTTGATAATGTCCTAGTAGCTTCTGTACTGTTTAAAATATGTTTGATAAACAATCATACATAAAGTGTTAACAGTCAAAACTAAAAGCAAACAAGCAGGAGGCTTGTTCAGAAACTTGAATATTCTCTTATGCAGTTATATGCAAGCTCTAAGGACAATCACAGTTCAGAGGAAAAATCAGATATCATGTTAGGCATATGGTACCACTGGTTTTAACAATTGAGTAACACTGAAAGAACCGGTAAAACATAACCTGTTAAGCAATATAGTCATTGGATAGCCTGAGTCCTACTGAAAACTCAAAACCTCCAAAACCAAGGTCATGTGCATCAACAGACAATCCAAGATATGAAAATTATATTCTAAAAAGCCATGGATATATTTTTACAATGCAAATACATACACAGCATGAATCCAATGAGTTAAAATATATATTTTTTTCTGTTCAAGGAACTAAGAAAAAAATTTATTCAGTGTTCAAGGTTTTTAATATCATCTTCCTTAAAAAGAAAAAAAAAGGCATGAAAATGTAGAAAAGGTTTGATTAAAAAATACATTCCAGCTACAGTTCTTAGACTCTGAGATATTTGAAATCTATTTCCTTAGTTTCTTTTTAGCTCTTTAATACTGTTAAAACAGATAGTAAAATCAAAGTCTGTACAATGAAACTACTTAAACTTTGCAGGAATCTAAACTCATATGCTTACACACTACTGTAATGTGGTAGTATCATTTTCAAATACAAGTGACTAGGGATTTAGAAGACGACTTGTACTGAAGAATAGAAATAACTTGCTTGCAAAGTTCTTAAGAACCTGTAGTTCTGTGAATTTTTAATGGATAGGCTCACTGAAGAAAGGCCATTTAAAACTATCCTAAACTTTCCAAAGCCTAGAAAAGCTCAGTCTTAGCTGAAGTTTCTGTACTCTTACATAAAATGAATGAGTTAAATTGTCATCCTGAAATATCTGAAATTCAATCCAAGAAGCATGGAGTGCATTCTGGCCTCCTTGATAACTGCAATTCTTTAAATAATAGTGGAAAATTATTACATGTATGTGAGAAGGAACACCTGGTTTATCAAGGCTTTTTCAACAAATAAAAAAAGTATTACTATTGGGACTGAAATAAAGAAAACTATTGTGGGGATGGTTGGTTTTTTCCCTTTTTTGCTAATGAACAAAGTGTAATATTGCATGCAAACAGCTACGTCAGTAAGGAAATTTGAGGGAGCACTTGTTTTTGGTTTTAGTTTAGGAGAATTATCCTTAGCACAGAGACGGAAATGCCTTTTAATTGATAGCTACAGAAATAAAAAGAACGGAATAATAGTAATGAGGTAGTGTCACATGTATTTCACAAAAATATACAACTTATAATATCTTTCATCTGATGATCATAAGGCCATTTGCAAGTGAAATGAAACACACCTGAAAAAAAAAATAAAAAATGTCAACTATACATGACTGAAATACTGAGCCACTCTTCCAGGCAACTCCAGATGAAACAGAATCAAAAGAGGAGGATTCTTCTCTATTGATATATCATTAACAGAAGGAAGGACAAGTGAAAGGGACTGTGAAGAGGTCTGCCATACGCTGAATTTTTATTTGGTTTTTTTTTTATTATAGTTGAGTACCTTTCTATTTAAAGTCAAACAGGACTGTAATAAAGAAAATGTTATACTGGTAATAACATGAAAAATAGGACCCAAAAGAGCCATCAAACTATTCCTTAGTGTGAGGCATGCAGTGACTGACCTTAATTTCAGGCAAGAGTTTACAGACTCAGAAAGCATGTCATAAATTTGCAAAGCAAGAGATCAGAGTCCCTTTTAAGAGGTCTTTTTAAATAGTAGGGATTTTTCTAAGTACGCTTATATAGCTGTTACATATATACTTGTTTTCTTATACCCAATTCAAGCTTACTTGAAGAGCTACAGTGACTAGCAAAAGTGGGTAATGGAGCAACCATGGATCTAGAGATACCAGAATAACTAGAGCAAGCATGGCTGCTTGGAACAGCTAGAAAGAGCAAACAGTGGACAAGTCACTTTGCTGACTTAGCTGCATCCTAAATGAGGCTATGCAATTAAAAAAGGAAGATGACAGCACCCTGGAATTATTAATTCTGTACTATGAGTGACGCATAACTGCACGTTATATGAAAAGAACCAACTGTCCTAACAGTTGCATCATCAGGGGATGAGAAAAGAACTGTCATTATTGTACTTTGAGCATCCGGAGCAGCCAGTTATTCATTATGCCATTGTTCATTCTTTTGCTTTCTCCCTTCAGTGAAGCAGTACTCTTAATCCATTTGCTGAACCATTTATGAGTGATTAACTGTAGCTCAGTGAGTATCAGACCTCTTAATTTGATTTTCCTAGGTTTCTGGGGTGCGAATGTTTGTTAATGATTATAAAATTGGACCTCAGTCTTTGGTGTTCCTAGTAAGAGAGAAACTGAACACTTTACAAAATCCTTGGTGTAAGGATGATGCCCACATAACTTTGAACTTTCGTACTCGATGAGTATTCCCAAAATAGTTTGTTTATGAAGCTATGATCACTATTGCTATTCATAAATTTCTGCTTTTTCTAATCCTGTTCACATGAACAAATATATAGAAAGTAATTTTCATTATACTTTCAGTTTGACATGAAGTAAGTAGTGCTCAACATTTTTACTTGATGCCCAAAGATGCAGGAGGACTGAATCTTCAGATATTTATTTTTTTCAGTATTTGCATTAAATGAAATAGGAGTAAATGAAGAGTTAAACCACATTATTCCCATAAATGTGTGCACTTTGGTTTTTACTTCATAGAGTTAGAAAATTGGAATCTGGCACTGTATTTTTGGCCAGCCTGTAGATTTATAGATTGCAGTAAACAAACACAATATTATTCTGGGACTTTGGCCAGATTTGTCTACAGCTCCTGGAGACCTTTTATTTGTGCCTTACCACAAGTGCTTCATTCCATGGGCAATGCAGAAAGATAAAAGCCCTGCCTATCTACCTAGAATTCAACAATTAATCTATTGTGACCAAAAAAACCCAGAGCTAAAATCAAAACTAATCAGGAAAACATTCTTCATTACAAATGTTATTTAAAACCTAGAACATTATTTTAAAAGTGGAACAAGAATTAAAATAACCTTCATAGACAAATAACTGGACACACCAGCACCCCAGAGAGCAGAATAGAGCATGCTGTAACTATGAGCTGTGATCAATGAACCACAAAAATTGTTATCCTCTCTTTGCTAATTGGGGCCCAACACTTCAAAAGAAAGCATGCATAAATTAAAAACAATTGAGAGGAAATGAACAAAAATTACTAGTCGTCTCAAAAGCATGGCTTGTGTAGGAAATGTCGATTAGGATTGCAGTAGTTAAAGAAGAGAAGACAAGAAGTTTTTAGCCCCTCCCAGACAGTCTTAGAAGAATCCGAAATCAACTCGATGTAGAGCAGCAAAGAACCTTTGCCCATAAACTGCTCTGTTCTGGTGTAATAAGGTCAAGAAATTTTATGTGCTAAATTTGTACAGATTGACTATCAAAGGTTTCATCCTGAACAAAACTCAGAAGGCCATCATACAAGATAAATGAGTTAACAAAGCAGACCTCTTACCTATATGTGCATTACAGTCAGTTCTGTAAGGGATTAAATTGTTCTGTTGGGCCTTTCTTGGCCACCTTAATACAATGGAATCTTTCATACACATGTAGCAAAACTCTGCTATGGCATCTATTACATTTAAATGCCCTTCCAGTGTCAATGCAATTTATGGCAGATTGGTTTTAACCTCTGAATTTGCAGAGCTGAATAAAAACATGACTAAATTTTGTGAAATTCTAAATTCATTTTTGTTAACAGAACTGAACCATCTTCAGACTCCTTCATCAGTACACAGTTTTAAATATTATCTCTTTAAAAACAAGCTACAGATCTAAAATCCATCTCACAAGACAGAGACAATGCTGTCTTAATATTTAAATAAATCAGCAACACTCCTGCCAATGATGAGAACAAGAAGATTAATTAATGCTGAAGAACAAGATTCATGTTCCACAGGCAAATCAATAATCATTCTTTAGGTTAATAAAGATGCAGTCTTGGAGAATGTTAAAATGTCATGCTAGAATTTTAGCAATGAAACTTTTTGCCTGCAAAAACCCACTACTGGCAATCAGTTGCTCTCTTGGAGAAATATTTGAAGGGCTTTAAAGACTTCTCAGAAAAATAATTTGTTATGACTTCTGCCTTCCAGATGTAATTACAGCTGAGTTATAAATCAAGTTTTGCAAAGTGTTAGTTAAAAACTGAGTAATATTTTCACAGTTTCCATTTATACCCAGGTGTCCTGGTTGTTGGCTAAGATAGCGTTAGTTTTTACCAGAAGCTGGGACAGGACACAGCCAGGATAGGTGACTCAAACTAGCCAAAGGGTTATTCCTTACCATATGACTTCACGCTCAGCATAAAAGGGTGCTAAATCGGGGAGGGGTGGCGCAGCTCCGGGACTGGCTCTGGGACAGTCTGATTGTACGGTCATCAGGTGACCAAATTGCATTGTGTATCACCCATTGTGTACGTTCTGTTACAAGTACTGTTGTTATTTCCCTCTCCCTTTGCTGTCCCAGCAAACTGTCCTTATCCCAACCCACGAGTTTTACTTTTTTCTTCCAATTCTCCTCCCCATCCTGCCGGGGAGCCGGGGGGAGTGAGCAAGCGGCTGCCTGGTGCTCAGCTGGCAGCTGGGGTTAAACCACGGCACCAGGTAAATTCTAATATTAAGCAGAAATTAAGAGATACAGAAAATTTTATCAAGCCAGAATTTCAATAATCTCAGGACAATATACTAGTCTATTTAAAACCTCATGGCAGCAAAAGCTTTTTGGATTAAGCAGCTTAGAAAATTGAGTTAATAAACCTGGGATTTACCAGTAGTTACTTTCAAAGTATCTCAAATTATTTTACAAATATTATTTATGCTAATTGATCACTAGAAAGGATTTATCCAGGAATGCCACATAGAAAATGAATCTAAGAAGAATGTAAATGTTATAGGGAAACAATTACCTAGCATAAGGAGAATTTACTAGCCCAAAATGGAATTTATTTGGAACACAAAGTTAAACATTTAACACCTCTCCTCTTACAATAGTCTTTAGGGGTTTCTAACAAATAAACTTGATTAGAAATTAGTTTTAAGTCACTTGTGAAAGACCGGGTCATTGCTGGAATTCATGTGAAAGACTGGGGCTTTGCTGGTATTAACACCTCTAGTATTGTCCTCTGATGACTGCGCTGTACATATTACCAAAGCAAACTATTTAGATTGTTGTCAATTATCAGCCTAAACCAGTATTTTACTTTTTCAAGTTCCTCCTTCCCATTCATTCATCTTGATCCTTCAGAGTAATCTTCTCCCCTTTCAATTGCAGGTATAATTCTCACTGTTATGTTGTCCTGGGTGACAATTTTGCTACATAATTTCCATAGTACATGTGAATATGGTCAATGCATCATTTACTTCTATGTCTTTTGTCCTTGCTTAAGAACATTCTTAAGAAAACAGGAGATAAAAACAGTCTTCCAAGCTTTTCATTAACCACTCCCACTAACTTCTACCCACTTGTAAACAGTCCTAATTCCCAGCCTTGAACACAGCTGTGGACTTGGAACATTTTAGTATTCAAGAAGTTTTATTTTGTTCAGTACTGGAATAAATTTCTTGAAATTAAGATCTGGTATTTTTCTTTTCCTCTTCATTGCCTGTATCAATTGGTATAACAAGCTTTTGTTACTAAAATTGATCTTATTGGTACTTTTTCCATGAAAACTAGCAAGATAACACATTGTCTGTCTTTTCCTTGCTTTTATGTGAACGACTACTGTTGGCAAATGCTCCCTTTCTGGAATAATTACGTATACTTTCTTTCTGCTTCTAAACAGAATTTCATAGAATCATAGAATCATAGAATATTAAGGTTAGAAAAGACCTCCAAGATCATCAAGTGCAACCGTTGACCCACGTTTCATAGAGTCAAAAGTTAGACTGTGTTGGTCTTTAAAATTGCACATTTTAAAGATAACAAAAATAAAGAACACACAAAGTTCTTTTATTGCCAAAATTCAAAGTAACAAAAGGTAATGTAACTTTCGTCATAAAAAAGGGTCATTCAGGGTATTATTTTGCAGAGTTTCTGGGCCCTGCTTGAAAACACGGAACATTCTACTTGAAAACACACAACATTTATATTATACTACTATTTCAATAAAATGGTAGATCTTTTTTATAATTTCTCCCCACCCC